>JAUTXW010002249.1:0-41427 GCA_030620095.1 Kuschelorhynchus macadamiae | reverse complement strand
TATATATTCGTAGGAAAATTTTCTTTGGTTTTTTGGTCTCAATTTTTTTTTGGGAAAACAGGTTTATTTTTCGCCATTAAATTTTGTTACGCTGGATGTGTCAGGCAACGTGGCAACAGGGCGCGCTGCGAACGACGACAGCGGTGAGAGGGAGAAAAGAGAAGCGGAGCAACGAAAAGACCGAGAGTACAATGGACGTTTTTTTTTTTTTATAAATAAAATTAATAATTGTTAGCTTTGTTAGACTTAATAATAATAAAAGCAGTGTCAGTAAGTGAGTGTTATTATTGTATGGGAGGCAGAAGGTGGTCCTTTGAGAAGGTAAAGGCTAGAACCTCACAACCGAAACACGAAACAAAACAAATTTATTTTGTTTTTACGGATGTACCTTACATTCTCAAGACGGAATATTTATTTTCTTGGAAACATGTCGGTTTTACGAATTCGTAAAATCGACATAAATATTCTTGAGAAAACTCAATATAATGAGCGAAACGTACGCGCCAAAGATGAATAATGACCATATATTTACATATATATATATATATATATATATATATATATATATATATATATATATATATATATATATATATATATATATATATATATTTATATGTATATATATATATATATATATATATATATATATATATATATATATATAATGTGTTTTCATTCCGGGTGTACATCCGTTCACTACTGTCGTTCTGAAAAGAACAGTTTTGTATATTTCGCCAAAATCACATTTGGCATTTTCGAAGCTTTCTTTCTCGCGTCCGAATAGAGACTTCAGTCTCTATTCGGACTTATTATATTATATTTTTCTTCCAAAATGGTGGCAATAAAACCGGTTTTCCGAAAAACGTTATATTCTTCATGTAGGTAATATATAAAATAACAGACAGTGTCAAACTTCTGAGCTGACCTGATTAAAATTAAACTTTTTAGGTTAGAAAAAGCATGAAATTATGTTTTTTTTTCAAAATATTACGCTTTTTCTAAAAAAAAAATAAGATGCCTACTTTTGTATATCCGTTTAATTTCACATTAAATTACGTTTCCAATAATGTGCCACAAGTTATCCTTTTGTCGTCAAATTACAAGAATATTTCGATTTTTCCTCCGAGCTACATAATTTTTTATCGGTGAAACTACTAAATCAAGATTTACTATTTCTATTAGTTAAACTATGTTAGATTTATTTACCCATCATTTTAAGTAGATAAGATAACTAACTATTCTATTTAGTCTAAAGATGTGTCAGATTAGTTTATAACATAAACTTAAATGAGGCGTAATACTTTGAAAAAAAAACAATAAAATACTTTCATGCTTTTTCTAACCTAAAAAGTTTCATTTTAATCAGGTCACCTTAGAAGTTTGACACTGCCTTTTGTGTTATATGTTAAATGGCGAATATAACGTTTTTTAGAAAACCGGTTTTAGTGCCGCTATTTTGGAAGAAAATTATAACTTGTGACACATCATTGGAAAGGGAATTTTACACAGAATACGACTATGAAAAAAATATACAGGGTTGTATTTAATATATTAAGGTTTAACCGGAAGTGATCTATACCGGAATTATCTGTCGAAATATGCATCTAAATAAGTTACTAAACGTATCTAAATTTTAAAGTGATATCTGAAAAGGTAAAAAAATTATAGCGTGTACCCTATGTTCTGTGTGACACGGTATATATATATATATATATATATATATATATATATATATATATATATATATATATATATATATATATATATATATATATATATATATATATATATATATATATATATATATATATATATATATATATATATATATATTAAAATGTCTGTCTAGTCCATCAAATCTTGTTGATGTTTATGAATATACCTTGTTTGATACCGCTATCAGCTTTAAAGACACCCCTTATGCGAACATTACGCAAACGTATAATATCCAAGGGATTTCATTTAAAAACGTATCTTGGGTCTGCTACACATTTTTTAGACATCCTGTATACATAAATACTATTTTTCTACAAACTATGTAAAATTAAAGCATTATTGGGGGTGGTGAAATAATTCAGAAACTAATGCTTGCAACGGCAATAATAACGATTATACGCGGTGTATAAAGTAAATTAACGATATTCCTACTGATACACAATTTGTGTTGAGACGTCATAATTTATGTATTAAGAAGGTTATAGCGAATTATGTCACGCATCCCTTTCTTCTTTTCCTAATAAAGATAACCATCTCTTTGTTCCAGGGGCTTACCGACAGAGCTCCCTGCATTGATTCTACAAAGAAGTATCTTCCTTATGAGGGAAGTGAAAATAAAATTTAAGCTCCTTCTGTATTCCGTTTTAAGCATCTATCCTAATGCCACTAGTAACACCATTAACCTATTTACTATTTTAACTTTAATAACCTTTATTGGATAAACAAAATTAGACATAAACTTTACAATATATGAAATGGAAGTAGCATAATTCCACCAAATAATACCAAATAAATGTGTTAAACTACGGAAGAAGGAACGTTTGTTTTAAGGTTGCTCCCTAGAAAATTGAGTTGCATAATCTTACAAAGAATAATATCAAATAAATGTCCCGAAACAAGAACAGTGATGACTTATTTTTTTATTCGCTGGTTTTTATGGATTGTAAACTAAATATATTTTATCTCCACTAATTTTAATTTGCCATCCCTCACTAAATTAAAACTTCCTGCTTTCATGCTAGAGAAGTGTGCAAGACATTTTGTAAACTTCTTTTGATTGTAGGAGATTTCCACCTTTCGTAACCAATAATATCTTGTTATTGTTCTCCGAGGAAATATTGCTACACACAATGGTGCCAGAAACATGACACCGAGAAGGACTTTTTATTGATGTGCATCAAAAAACATTAAATGTAATAAGTCTTTTCATAAACCAATTATTATGTTGCATATCTTCATTTTGTAGACGCTTATTTATTACTCTTTCTGTATCACAGATGAAAATAAGTTATTCTAACTATCAAAACAATTTTGTGACCCTTTAGATCTTCGACCCCAATTTTGGTACAAAATTTAGATTGGGAATAACCATGAGTTCATCACTAAATGTTACTAGTTAGAATAATAGGCCATAATTTCGACTTAAGCATTTTTATAATATAAATAAGTAGTAATTAGAATTAGCCGCGAATGAGCATTATTTCAGAGCAAAATAGTTGCCCCACAACTTTGTCTTCAACCTGATATGTAGTTTTAAAAGCTTATTTTATAAGTTACGGCATCATTAATATTGATTATGCGGATATCGTTAACTTACTTTACTCACAGCGTATAATATCCAAGGTAACTATTAACTTCTGAATTAATTAAAACCTCTAATGAGGATTTACCATTATCTCTTGCTTAATTTGCATTAAGATTTGAATGGCTCTACTGACAGAAAATTTTATTTGGTGATGTTTCTATGTACCAATTAGCGACTACAAAATGTCAAATGCAACAATTTAGGAAAGGTACGAGACGTGCGTAGGTATATGTCGGGGTCCTATTTAGATTTAACGAGTTTGATAACTTATTTTTTTTATTCTAGTAATAGTGCCTACAGTTTTTGTGTAAATAATCTGGCAAGCATTGATATCAGTGGTAGATTCACAGTATTAGTTGTCAAAACCTCTATTCTGTGGTACGGTGGAAATTCTAAGAAACTGAAAGAAAATATTCAGGGTGATTTATTACAAAAAATACCCAGAACTTTTCTCGGTCTAAAAGCTCTAAAATTTACGATTGCAATATTTTCCTTTTACGAGGGAAGTAAAAATCTAACTATTTAGATTTCAAAAAAAAAAAATTAACATTCTGACATTTAAATGAAAATTTGCCTATTTGAATTTAGACTTAGGGAACAACTTTAATGAAAATGCAAATTGTATTAAATTTCTGGGTGCTCTAATTATTGATGACAAGCAAAAATTTAGAGACCATGTTCTTGAAATTCCAGTAAAATGCTAACATCAGGGTATTACGCTGTTAGAGTCGCCTCGAGATAATTGTCATAAGGACAAAACTGTTTACTTTTCGTTGAATGAACGCCATCTAATATATAGCATCACCTTTTGGAAATTTGTGGTCTAGAGTCGTTTGGTTCTATTCTAGTACTGGAAAAGAAGGCACTTAGATTCCTTTGTGGTGTTAAAGAGCATTGCAAACCTCTGTTTATAAAAGAAAAAATCGGTAAATTTCCTTTACCTGGAACTTCCTCGTTATGAATCATCATAACGTAGTAACACATTTAGTAACAGATATTTACTGTCTTTTAAAACATTTTTATTCGTCGCCATTTTATTAGATCATATTGGATTCCTACCAATATTTTACCAGTTTATACCTATGCCACACTTGATTTTTGGGCGTAATTTAAAATAAATTCAATAAGTAGTTTTTATATTAACACACACTGTCATTTTCTTACGTCATGTTGAATTCGTACCAGTTTATCTCTATATCACATTTAATTTTTCTGCAAAATATAGAATCAATTGAATAAGATTTTTTAGGCTGATTTTTTAAAAATTTTATTTGGCCGCCGTTTTGTACCGCTATCTTGAATTGGTACCACAACTGTACCAGTTTATCTCTATATCATACTTAGTACTTGCACAAAATTTTAAATTAATTGATTTTTAAACATTATTAGCCCGCCATTTTGTTTTGCTGCCTTATATTCACACCAAAATTTTATCAGTTCATTCCTATATAACATTTGATTTTGGTGCAAAATTTGAAATAAATTGGACAATTAGTTTTTTCAGTAATAATTTTTTTAAGGTTCCCTATATAACCCTTAATTTTTGACCAAAATTTGATGATAAGTACTTTTAAGCTATGCCGGGAACTTGACAGAGAGACAAACAGACGGAATTGATAAATCATATTTTTTGCAATCTAGGGACGTTAAAATGTGATATGTAAAACCTGAGAAGATGATTTTTTCACAATTACAAATAATATATTTAGTCGCCATTTTGTTCCTTCATCTTGAATTAGTACGACGTTTTTACTAGTTCATCTATATACCAGAATTATTTATGGTATACAATGAATTTTTAAATATTTTACTTAGCCCGTATTTTGTTCCGCCATCTTGGATTCATACCAAGATTTTTACCAGTTGACTCCTACGTAATATTTGATTTTTGTGCAAAATTTGAGATAAACTGGATAAGTAGTTTTTTAGTAATAATTTTTTTAACATTTCACTAGGCCGCCATTTTGTTTTGACATATTGGATTTTTACCAAAATATTACCAGGTCATCCCCACACGACTCTTAATTTTTGACCAAAATTTGAAGTCAATCCGGTAAGTAGTATTTAGTACAGACCGACAGACCGACGGAATTGGGAAAACATGTTTTTCGACATATAGGGACCCTGAAACTTAAAGATCTGAAAAAACTCGGAGGATCATTTACAATTAGTTCCCTTTTACAAGGAAAGTAAAAATGGAACTGTAATAGGTATTTTTATTCTAAGAACTGTTTTGCTCATGCATAGAAAAATTATGTAAATTATGAAATTATGGCCAACAAAATATGTGTAATAGCTGCGACTTGCGTCTCATAATACTCAAGACTGCTCTCATTTCCGTGATGTCAGATTTTCTTACTGTTCAGTCGAATGTTAGATTAGTGTTTTAAACGATCTGTAAAAAAAATCTTATTACAAGACACTCACTCACCGATTAATAAATTTTACTTAGTAAATGTTCTTTGTTTTCATTTTTTTATCCATACTGTTTTAACTGCTTTATTTTGCAAAGTTTTATTTAGTTAGTGTTTATTATATTTTATTTTTTTTATTTAGTAAGTATTCACGGTGTTGTCTTGCTAACTTATTTTTGCAACTTGTAGGTAAGTATTCTGTCTTCAGTTGTAATGTTTGTTTTCTTATGACTACTAAACCATAGCCAACATTTCAATTTAAAAATACAAAATATCACAGCAAGGGGCTATAAGAACGGAGAAAATCCTACTTTCCCAAAAATTGTTGCTAAACTACAGCATGTTTATAAAGAAAGAGCTGTAAATTGTGAAATATTTTTTAAGTACCTTCTCACTGTTTAAATAAAGCATTAAGTTAAAGTAGTTCTAATTATTATTACAGTTTAATAACTATTTTTCAAGCTTATGAAGCATTTGTCTCTTTCAGTAGTTTTTTTCACCACGTGAAGGAATATTTTAATATATCCATTGCCTACTGATATTAAGGTTCCAATTGTCGTTTTGTCACAACGTCTCCTCTATGTGAAATAGAGCAGTTCTGACTTCGATTCTGGCGCATTTAAGATTGTTCAAAGGATTTCCAGGCATTTTAGAAGTTTTTTTCATAATATCCCATATGTTTTATGCCATTAAAATTCGGATCTTTGGCAGTTTCAGTTCCCACCAAAAGAGAGAGGAAGTGCGTTGTCCTCCTTAAACAAAAACTGAAAATTAGGTTTAATAGAGATGGATCTACAAGGGCATGGTAAGAGGATTTAAAAGAAATTCAATATATTTTTGAGCAATCAGCGCCCTATCTCTCAGGTCTGAATACAATTTCTCTTAGGTCTGAATACTCTTATACACTGATCATTAGAATACTGAGTACAGACAAATCAAAAAACCGAACTCTGACCCAGTCATTTTCATCCGGTTCATATGATCTCGATAAACTGAAGTCTTCCTTTCTTGTGACCTGTAGTTAATATCGATCTGGAAGCTGTTTGGTGGGCAGTTAACTTATTTTTATGGAGCCATTTTAAGAAATCGTCACTTCAAATAACAGTTTAAACTCGTCAGTATCTCAATCTGTTTGTAGATGGTTTAGGATAGGGCAAAGTCGTACAAATAAAAATAAAATTTTTCAATTTACTGTAGCTGAATAACAGTTTTCACTAGGGCATATGACTGCTGGAACTTCGAAGTGTACCAAGGAAATTTTTACTGGAAATTCCAAAATGAAATATTTTTAATACGTATAGCGATTCTGAATTGCGGTTTTCGACTTTTGTTTGACCAATTCCTAGAATATGCAGCCCAATAAGGACAGCCTCAGGACTTCATCGCAACCATCTTATACAGGGTGTTTATTCGACCAGAACTCTTACTGTGGAAGTTTTCTTTTTCTCTTTGTGCAACCAAAATAATCTAGATCTAAGTACAAAAAAACAATTTCCAGCAGTTTTGAAATTTTGTCTTTCTTTTCCGATATACAGGATTTTTCAGAAAATTGGATTTTTTAAAAAATGGTCTGTTGAACAAAGCCCATTTATGGCAATCAAATTTAGTATGGTCTATCAGATTATGAACAGGGTTGGCACCCTTAAGTAATCCACCATGAATATTGTATACAAGGTGCACCAAAAACTCTATCGATTCTAAACTTTAACAATGTTAAATTTCTGCTCCGAGGTAGGTAGTATTCCAGACCTTTATTACCCACTGTATTATTGGGACATTCTTAGTTAATTCGAAATGAGGGGTAAACAGTTTAATCAAGTCTTTATTAACAAAAATAACATATAAAACTGTATTTTATTCAGAAAGAGGGAATTATATCAGTGATAAAAGGCGAGATTTCATTTTTTATTAAAAAAACCTGTATTAAATTAAAGGCAATATCTGAAAGACTAGAGCAAATTTCAAATGTAAAAAATGTCTCGGTAAAAATGTCCATTATTACTAAAACTTCTAATGTCAGAAGCACATCACTATCTAACGTCCACCTCTTAGTTTTTGGTGAACCCTGTACACAATATTCATGTGAAAATTTAAAGTTGCCAAGCTTGTTCATAATTTGATAGAAATACCTTTGATTATCACAAGTGGGCTTTGTTCAGCAGATTATTTTAAAAAATCATTTTTTCCAAAAAAACCCGTATGTTGGAAACTAAAAAAAAGTTTCAAAATTCCTAGAAATGTCTTTTTCGTAGCTATCTCCCTTCCTATTATTTTGGTAGCAGAAAGAGAAAGAGAAATCTTCTATAGTAAGAATTCTGGTCGAAGAAACTTTTAAAAAATGATAGGTTTTATATAATCTCCTGTGTAAGACGGTTGCGATGGTGTCCTGAGGCTGCCCTTATCGGGATGAATACTAAATATTTCATTTTCAATTTCCAGTAAAAAATTCCTTGGTGTACTTCGAAGTTCCAGCAGTTAATATACGTTAATAAGGCTTGTTGAAAATTTTAATATACATAGGAGCTTGCCCAATTAGGTCCTAGATAGGGAACTGGTCAATATGAAATAAGGAGTGATCGTATATGATGCTTTTGACACAAGCAGTATAATAGCTGAATTTTACTCAGTGTAGTTCGTTCAGTGCTTTGAATACTTCTGATTTTTTGCAGTAAAGGTAGTTGGGGTTGCCTTGTGCAGTTCGAAGGCGTAAAAATATATATTCTCGCAGCTTAAACAGAAAAACCACGACTTGATAAACTATAAAGTGTTAAAACACTAAAAATCTCGCTAGAAATAAAAATTCTGGAATGTTCAAGACTCGACAAGAATAATTAACTGTCACCGAGTACTAAGAAATATATTTCCACCTTGTAAATAATGTTGGTTGTAATGAAAACGTATAGCGTGTGTTATAAACTCGCCTATTAAGCTAAACTTCCTTGAAATTTCCTCGGTGCATAAACACATTCATCAGCGTTTGACAATAGCAGCAACGCCAGAACAATAGAAAAATGAAGTACTTAATGTCTTTACGAAATCTGTATTGTGCTCAATGGCACAACAAACTATAGCTAATATAAGTACAGCGAAAAAAAGAGAAAACTTTTTTCGATTTCCTTTTCCTTTCCCGGGACATATGTAATGTTTAAAAGCCATAAAATAGGTTTTATCCTATATATTTTTTTTGTAATGCTAAGTAATTTAATAAAAACTTGCAACATAGTTAGTGTAATCCTCGGTTTTATCCTAAACTGGGTCTAGCTAGTTTAATAAGAACTGCTAAGCTAAGCGAGTTTACCAAAAAAAACGTGTATTTAACCAGAATTATTGGCGCCAAGTTTCGTATAATACAGGTTGTCGTCTTCCAACGATTCTCCAACAAAAAATAAGAAAAAAAAATTATAAACGTGAGTCCTTCCTTACAGAGATACAATATAGAGACAAGGACTTACACGGTACACATATCAGTGGCGTACTCAGGGGGGAAGTGGCAAGGAGGCATTTGCTCACCCCCAAGAGTTGAGAAAGAACGCAAAAAGTTTCTGAAACAAACCAAAAATTCTGACGTTAAAATTTAAATAGTTGTAATACTAAATATACTAATTTGTTGTTTCAGTTTTGTTTACTTATATTAAATAAAGTTTACACTTTAAATTCTTATATTTTTATTTTCAAGACTTGCCCTTCCCTCAAAGATTTTTTTCTGGATACGCCACTGACTGCTATTAAGGTAAATAGCAATAGATATTGATTTTAGAGGTTAAAATATTTCCTAAAAGTTCTACGCCAATGAACTAAAATATTTAATAATTTTAGATAATTTTTACTTTTTTTGTTCAAAATTATTTCTTGGGGTTTTCTTGTAAAAGCTTTGATTTTCTAGATATTTGATTTTAAAAAAAGTCTAGTCAATTTTTTACTAAATAAATAATTACCATGTATTACAGATCAATAACTAATAAAATAACTTACAAAATTAAACAATATACGTTCTATAACTAAACAACAATCAAAAAACAAAAGGTGGTTATTTACAGAGCTTACATTGCTTTCTTTATGTGGGGTATAATCATAAAGAACACCGCATTTTTCTTAAATGGCGTTAATTTTTCAATTTTTTTTATGTTGCTCTCGATGTTCCGATAAAAACTGCTCATAGGCGCAATCTAATCCTATGACTAGTTTTTAAGATAGAGGGTGTTACACTTAGAAAGTGTCCGTTATTACTAATATACACGGTGGGCCAAAAAAATGTACACATTTTTAATCGTTGAATAATTTTTAAAAATTTTTAATAAAATTTGGAGTACATACCCTTAGATATATAGGTTATAGAAAGACATATAGAAAATTATTGAGGTTCAACTGTTGTTTTTTATAGGGTAAGCGGGAAATGTTCGTACTACTTTTCGCCCTATATATGGAACATTTACCTTCCCATAAGTCTCTTATTGAAGCTTTCGTTTTCTGACGTTTTTGCCTAGAAACTATATTATTTCAAACTTCACGTACCTGGAAGTTGTTAATAGGTTAAAAATGTTTCCAAAGCATTTAAATTACATTACATTAAAAACATATTATTGCCGTAAGTTTATGACATGTAAGATATACGTACACGAGATCACTAAATGTGCAATAAAATAAATATTAAGTGAAATATTGAAAACAAATGTAAAATAGCAAGTTTTGCTGTTAAGATATAAGGCTTAAAGATGTTACTTATGTTTATCCTCATTTTTGCGAGCGTTTAAACAAACTTACTTTTTACATTGTCGTGTACAATAAAAAAGTTTTATTAAGTAATAATAATAATTTAAACAGTTATTAAAATTTTAAAAAGTTGTAATTTTTTTCGCTCACGCGTAGAATTTTTAACTTAAGTAGTTGATTTTTATAACTACAGTGACGAATTGTCTTAGCTATGATGAAAATTTTACAACAAACGTAATTTGTATACAGGGAGAATCAGAAATATGTAGCCGTCATTTTTTTTAAATTGGTATATTTATTACACACAGCGCATTTTACGAAAATTATTAAGTATACGAAAAATACAATTAATGTTTTAAAAATAAATAAAGTAATATTGAAATTATACAGGGGCTGCAAAAAAAGTCTTTACAATTTTTTAAATTCATGTTTTGCAAATATTCGCACTTTCTAGTTCTACTTTTATTATTAATTTAAAAACCTAAGCATTTTGGTATATATACAGGGGCAGTCAAGAAATATTTTTTTCAAAAAGTGCCCAAAAATGACAACATTTATAAATTCCTGTACCAAAAAAAATTGAGTGGGTGAAATATTGTATTTTTTAAATAATGGTTAATACTTTATGCTATTGTCCTATAGAAAAATTTCTAATCGAAGTTACTAATTTTGTATGACTCAATTTTTAGAAATATTAAGTCAAAATTATAATATTTACAATACTTTTGCTGAGGTATGTATTCAAATAGCATAGGCAAGGGGGAGGAGGGTCAATGATAACAAAGCATTGATTGATTTGGTCTGTATGTTAGTTATATTTTCGTGAAAATATATCAAAACGGTGGAAATGGTGCGCTATTCTCTTCTTTGTCCAACATGAAATCTGTACCTAATTATCAATTTTTAACACTAATCTTATTCTTATACTACAAATATTTTAAGTATTCTTCAACTTCTTTAATTAATTTTTAATTTATTTGCTTTAATTAACACCCCCTTTTATAAAGAATGTATCTCAAACGCGTTACTATTTAATTATGCGACGTGCTAAAAGAGTAGTAGGCTTTGGCAAAAATGCGAGCGTCAAAATAAATCACAAAATAAGTTGTCAAATTATTATTAAGTTTAGTGTTTGTAGTAAGTGTGTATTACGAAAGCAAAATGCCTATTTCTAATGAAGAAGGGCATGATATGCTTGCAGTTTACTTTGAATGCTTTGAAAATGTTATCATTGCAGCAAGAATATATACTACTAGATACCCCGATAGACGTAGATATGAGCAAAGGGTTTTTACACGATTAGCAAGACGTCTTCGTGCTACTGGTAGTTTTCATCCCCCTCCATCGAAGGCAAAGAAGAGGCCGTATAGAAGTAAACATTATAAATGTGTTGGCGTATACAGTAGTTAACCCCCTTTTTATTAGAGCCACATCTGGAGATTTAAGTATAAATCATGGAACTGTGCAAAATATATTAGAAGAGTACAGGTAAGTATTGGAAATATAAAGATTTCCGAAAAATATAAGTTCAGATTATTTCATGTTCACCCTAAACTAACAAAGACATATTTTTAGAAAAAAATGACGACGCTTCTAATGAATTTGTGTGTAAACAAAATTTCCGAGAACGATAACTTGAGCACGGTCAAAGGTTCGATGTATTTGGCCCTAAACTTCACTTGCCCGAACCTACATTACACATAACCGTCACTGGCGCTAACAGTCGAAATCCCGACACATTGGAATGCATGGAATTCGTTGTTGGCCTTAAACGTCGAAATACATAAACATGCACGCCAATGATGTAAGAAACTTCTGTCACTGTTGCCAAAGTGCATTATTGTTCTAAAGAAGTACATATTTCCGACAATATTAGTAATATTGTCAATTGTGTTTTTTTATTTATGTTTGATAACATGTTATTAATATTCCTGAATAATAAGTTTTAAATCGTTCTCAAAGAATTACCTAGTTTATAAAAATAGCAAATAGCTACGTATTAATTCTACTGCTACCGTATCAGTGTTAAGATACAATAAAATAAGTTTTACTAACATGACGAAAAATGCCTGTTTTGTTAGTTGGTTGTGAAACGTGCAGAAATAATATGCAAGCTTTTACTGTGTTCCCGATAAGTCCTGAATTCTCAGTTTTTCGCCCATTTAAATGCAATTTCAAGAACGAGATTACTAGAAAGTTAGATTCAGCAATTTAAATGGGCTATCAAATTAGGACATCAGAAAGTATATTGTAACATACATATTTCATATTGGTAAGCCATCTAGATTCTTTTTTTGTGTATACATCTATTTTCTTTAATGTTCCTCTTCGGATTTTCTTCAATATATCGGTTTTTTAATGTATAGTGCACACTAAATGTTAGTTAAAAGAAAAACCTCGACAAAAACATTTGTATTTGGTTGATAACATGATTATGATATATAGTTGTGTTTGCATTTTTAGGAAAACCAAGTAAATTCATGGATGTATTAACCACAGTGGGCTCCATCTTGGCAAATCGGGGTATGTATCTCAGGCAACAATAAAAAATGAAAATCAGCTTTGCATATAAAATTATGAGTAGACAGACAAAGCAGTGAGGAATGCTTCCATAGTCCATCTGAGAATAAATATAGAACTGCTGAGGTAATTCATATGTCAAAATAATTATATATTTTAATAATAATGAGGCATTTTTTCTTTTCAAAATATTTTCTATTTAAAGATAACTTTTAGAAAAATTTGTTAAATAAGTAGCAAAATAAAGTGCTTTGAAGATTTATTTCACATGAAGAGATCCATATACTTTTTTTACTCATTTTAAAAAGATAACTATTACTCTCATACAGAGCCATGCTTACCCTAGTTTTGGCCTGGGACAAAATTTATTTGGGGTCTGTATTTTCAAAAAAGGCAACCTATTTTGTTAATGTTTACAAAATGTAACACTTGTGTCTTCAATGTTGGAAAACCTCTCGGAACCCCGAAGGTATTTTGATGTTCTCTATTTCTTCAATGATTTAAATGAACAGTTCATTCATAATAGGCTCTGGGGAACAGAATTCTCTTTCAATAAGAATTTTTTGGTTTACTTTTATCTTTTGAATACATTTTATTTTTAATGGTAATATATATAATTTTATACATCCGACTAGAGAACCCTTATTAAATAAAGAAATTTGGTGAAGTGTCATAACCAAATCGTTCCTACCCCTGTGTTGATATTATTGGAGATATCTCTATTTCTAGAAATTAAGTTTCCATTGTTTAAAAAATACATTATTTATACACTAAACGAAAGAACCTTGAAAAGAGTTGATACTTTTGAAGACTTGGGAATTGTTTTATATTTTGATAGGTTGCACTTTGATTTTGTAATTTGTCATAAAATGTTAATGACTATTTTCTGTTAATATATATTTATTTATTTGAAAAAAAAAACAAACATTGTTTTTTATAAAAACAGACAAAAATACACAAACAAAAAGGAAGTGTTATGATAACTAAAATCATTTAAATTTTCCTCTACACTCTACAAGGTTTTCTAGGAGAGATGAATAAGAATTTATTTATGGCACAAATATAATTGAAATTTTAATGTAACTTAAATGCTTTTATTGTCTAAGAATTCTGTCTTATTGACAAATCTGATTTAGATATTGAATTAAATTTGCTTATATAATTAAAAATATTGAGCTGAATTAAGATGTTAAATGAATGGAAAAAGCAATGGTATGTGATTGTCTTGTATGACCAGTTTGGATGAAATAGGGAATAATCAGGATGTTACTGGAGTGGTCCCATAGCTAACATATTAAATATAGCGGAATGATGCCATATTTAACATGTTCTACATGTATACACGAGCGCGAAAGACAATCTATACCAGGTTCACTATATTGCCAGGAAAAAAGTATTGATGTTAATATGGTGATTCTGGTAAGTTTAGGCTTTATAACTTGAAACTTTGTATAAAGAAAACTAACAAGGATGAAATAAAAACTACTAAATCAATATAATAAACAACAAAAAGTAAACAGTAATATATTATTCCCATATATGTAGGTACTCATTATATAAATGTCTGTTTATGATTAAGTTATTAAGAATTAGTTTGAAGATGACTTCATGAAGTCAAATTTTCAATGTGGAATAAAATATTATTTTTTACTCTTTAGTGTTTTTTTGAAGTAGATATTGTGAAGTAACTCGCCAGAAGCGAATCCCATACCCTGTGTCTGTGAAGTCAAAACCAAACTTATTCTTAATTACCAAAATATATTAATGTAACGAGTGTTTTGTTTTACTATCTCTATTCGCTTGGTGACTAAAATTTTCCAGATGGAATATAATATTATTTTCCAATTTTAGGTGCATTTTTTGAAGTCTGTTTAATTTTTATACATCTTTTATTTCATCCTTTTTAGTTCTATTTATATGAGTTTTATTTTAAAAGTCATATTTAATAAATAACCATAGAATATCTATGTAAATTCCTGATAAAATGGTGAACGTCATACTTTTTTACAATATGCTAGCTGTGGGACCACTCGAGCAATATCCGAAATATTCTCTGAAAAGTTCATCCAAATTGTTGAAACCATCGCAGAGTAATCGTTGTACATACATAAAAAAATGCATAGGGTGAAATTGATAACCTCCTTTTTTGAAGTCTGTTAAAAATTGCATTAATATTTGTGACACGGCCAGCTAAACAAAATAAAGGAAATGCCTGTAGATCCACCATTTTTTGTCCAATTGTAAATATTTAAAAACTGACATTCATAGAATTTAAAGTTTTATCGGAATAAAAAAATGCATAGATGGCACAACTTCTGATATATTTATAACATACTTCCACAAATAAGCATTTAGTTTGATCATTTTTTTGAAATTATATGGGATCACTATTTAAATATATGTAGTTTTTTTTTTCGTTTTCTTTTTAAAATTCAAATAGCATAAGTTCACCAGTGATTATTTTTCTAAGTAGTGCCATATCTATTTCATTCATTTCTTTTTTTTTTTAATAAGTGTGTTAATGTTTTTGAAAGTAATTAGAGATTTTCTTTATTTTTAGTATGCCCAAGGATGACCATTATGTAATAAGATCACCAACAAGATGGAAGCTCTAGAAAGTAAGAAAATGATATCTTGGACTGTGTCATTGGTTAAAATCTGGCCTTCTTACCAACTATACCGATTCAGTTATTGCCACGGGCGAGGCATGTGAAAACAACCCCTTTGTGAGTTGAGAAAACCGATTACATCATAAGAAGATAACATTTACTGTAATGTGTTTTAAATAAAAATTATGTTTAATATAATCTTAGGTTTAGATTTATTCTGAAAACAAGCTATATAAGGACTTATTCACCATTTTGTGAAGTAGGTTTTTATTTATGCCATTACAATGTGTCTTGACTTATTTATGAATAGACTTTTACTTCTTAAATCTTTTTATTGCTTTATTTCCTAGCTGTAATAGTACACTCAAATAATCTATGCTAATTTAATTAAAATTTGGATGATTAATTGATGTAATTGAATAAATTAGTTTTCTTTACATTAAGAGTCAGTTTAAAATGATCCAAAAACCATTTAACCTTATTCATGTCCTTAATTAATAAATCCTACACTTCTTCCTGTGTATTACTGGGGAAAATCAAAATAAAGTCATCAGCATAGGCTGGCTCAAAGCTCCTCCTACTTTAACATAATCAGATACATTTTAAAAACATTTAACACAGATCCTCCACATCATATAGCTATGCACAACGTCCAGTAGCATAGCCTGAGGGATTGTGTCAAATGCCTCGCAAAAATTAGAAACTTACACAGATGTATAACTTTTACAAATATTTGTGACTAAATACACAAAATGATTTAAAATATATCATTTCTTAAAATATAGCTATTATTATTACATCCAGGGTTAGGCTTACTCCAGACGAAATCATACAGTCTCTACATAAACTTAATTAAAGTTATCATAGGAAAAATACAGGTATCTGTATTTTAAAAACAAGACAATGTATCTTGTTAATCTTTTCAGAATTTGAAAGCTTGCTTCTTTAGCTTTAAGAAGCCAGTTATTTTGATTACTTCTTCAATTCATTAAAAATAGTTCGTTCCCATCTTAAATCTAGCTTCAAAAACCACCACCATATTTAGTCAAAAAGAGGGGTAGCAGTAATTCATTTCTTGAAATTTGTAGTCAGACTTAAATTATTCATATTGTAAAAAAGTGATGTGAGTTGTAGCATTTTAATCAAAACCAATGCAATCTAAGCTTCAAAAATGATCATAGGAGATTAAATATCAGTATTTTTTTATTGTAAGGGTAAAAAACTCACTAATTTATATGTAGCTTCATTACGCAATGCAAAAAAAATTAAAGAAATATGGATCACTAAAACATCTGTTTTTGTATAATTAATAATTATAGTCTGTTGCATTTGGAGAAATTGAAAAAGCAAAACAATTGTTTTTTAGGATCAAGATCAAAACTTTGGATATTGTGATTTAAGTAACAGTTTTCCATCTCAAACAGACCTTACCATCAAAATGTTTAGCTAACGTTTGAGAGTTAAGCTTTGCTGAGGAAGGAAGTATAACATTGGAGTGAAAAACGAAAAATGTATTCTCTTGATGTCACAGAGTCTAAGTGGACATTTGTTACTTAAAAGTTTTTATTGAAATTTACCAAGTTCTTTCTCATTATATTTTCTTATGGGAAATTATATAAATCATTTCTCTAAATGAACTTTCGAACTAAAAAATCTTCTGTTGTTGACTCTGATGTTATTTATTGAAAGCTTTTTACTGTACTTAAATTTGTAATAGTTAATGTAATTGTATGATTTTTATGCATTCGGGCACAAACAAATAAATCAGTAAATTTATGTGTTTTAATTAAAAAATTACAAAACTTATTCCTAGTTATTATATATTATATTTATTTTAGCACTTAATTTTTTCTTTTGGAGTTAAACTTATATTTTACTTCTAGTTTCAGTATCTAAGTTTTATTACCTGACTGTATTAAATATTTTAGGTTTCATTACTTAACTATTTTTCTATGTTTTGTACTTTATTATTTCTTTTGTAAAATTAATTTTTCTTTTTATATAACAATATATTAAATAAATACAAACATTGTGAATTTGTAAACTAGCAAAATGCTAAATAAAGGATAATAATATAATATACTCACTATACCATGGTCTATAGCTGTATGTGCATTATTTTAAAATTATCATATTAAAACCGTGACAATTAAAATTGAAGATAGGTTGTATCAGAAATACTTTTACCAACAACAAAATATAATAACAATGACAGGCAAACAAATAGTATTTTTATCATCTAAAATGATCAATTATCATCTAATGATGTACAGGAATATTGATTATAAATTGAACCCTCATTTTTTTGTGGGACACCCATGTTATATTATGTCCATTAAATAGGCATCTTTTTGCTAATCATAAATATATTAGGTTTGATATCTTTACCTTTAAAGGCAATTGAGAAAAACCATGACATAAGAGGTAAGTTATTCATATCTGTGTTATGTTTTCTCTAACATCTCTGATAATAGATATATTGTCAATTTCCTGTGTTCAATGTGTCAAACCTAATATAATTATAATTAGCAAGAAAAGACCCATTTGATGGACATATACAGGGTGTACCATCAAAACAAAAAAAAATTGTCATGCTTTTCCAAAAAACACCCAGTATACATAGAAACTAATAGATTAAAAATCTACAACTTCTGCATTTACCATTTTTTCTACCCCTTTCAACAAAACAAAAGTTAAATGAAGGTTTAATTTATGATCAATCAAAATTCGTATGCCATCATAAAATGCTTACTTCCTTTTGAAGTATTCAAGATTTTTGTGTAATTATATAATAAGATTTGTTCTTAAATTCCAATGGGATTTGATTATATATCCTTGGCACCATTTACTATGAGTTTATTTTAACAAATAATGACATTATGTCAAAGTCAGTTAAATAAGATATTGTTTAAACTAGATTTTTCTCAATTACAAATTATTTTACTTAATCCAACATTAAACAAAACAGGTATTATAAGGGATAATGCTTTTAGTCAATGTCTATCCCTCTTGAAACACTGTCTCAACCTTAAGGTTTGGAACTATTTATTTAGAAAACTTAACATTTACTTGAATAAAGATTCTAAAAGATATACCACAATTTTTTTTAACAATACGCATTCTTATAAGTTTGGCGGCCAGTTCCCAACATATGGTAAAGTCAACAATAAGATGTAATATTTTTTGGAAATTCTATAAGATTAGGCTATAAAAGTTTATATTTTAAAAGTTAATTGATAAAATAATTTACAAGATCTAAACTACTTTATACCAGTTAATAAACTTAAGAATCTGAAAGCATGAAATTAATTGAGGGTATCTTCGAAAGACTTTTGTCATTTAAAATTATATCATGCACCTAACTTTTTCCTAAACCATACGTAGATTTAAAAAAAAATTGAAGATGTGATGTGCGATATCTGGCATACTTACTAAATTAACTTATTACTGAATTGTGTATACCAACTGGAGAAAATATATAAATAGGCCACAGTTAATATTTTTAAAATATGGGGAAAAATTATTTAAATTTCTAATCCACTTTAGCTATATATCTTTAATTAATATACAAAATATGTAATACACTTTAAAAAATTTATTCAACATGGAATTAAAAATAAAGTTGACACTACATTTATCATATGGTGCATCTTTTTTATTTCTCAAACTACACACTTTCTCAGCAACAGTAATTATAAATGAGCAACTTTATGTGACAAGCATATTTAGTAAATTTATCCACTTTATGTGACAAGCATATTTAGTAAATTTAAAGGTGCAGAATTTGAAGCTTCCATATAACAAAGAGGCCCAATTATTACATTGATGGAATGGGCTATAACTGGGGCTATATGACACTCAGATCAATACCCGTAACTAAAGTCTTTTCTTTCTTCCTATGCAAACAGGGCAACAAAGAGTACTCAAGTATGACTATAATATACACGTCACTAATATCTGCAATGCACATACATATGAGCAGAACTAACTTCCTAAGCCTTGTCTACGATACCTATATCAAACATCAAGACTTGCATTGGTCCTAAAACAAATTATAATTAATAAAGTACCTGCATGAATAACAAGCTTAGGGAAAATCATTAACAATCTTATAAAACCCTAATCAATATGTGACTGATAAAAACTGATTTTTAGATAGGTATTTGCTTAGGATCAGGATAAAAAATGAAACACCAAAAAAACTTAAAAAAAAGTAGAAATTATGTGTCTCAAAAAGCTCACAAAACAAATTAGTTGAAAGATATATATTCAAGCTTAAAGGCTTTTGTGGATTTTTATATGGTCTTTTGTTTTATCTTTAGGTAGGGAACAACATCAACAAATAAGACTATCTGAGTGTAAAAATTGAAATGGTTGCAACTTTATACCATATTCACACTATTCTAAAATAAACATACCCAGTTTAAAAGTAGAAGGTTTAAAATCATCTCGATGCAAACAAGCAATAACCTCTTCCTGGGCTTTCCAACATTTTTTTTTTCAATATTCAATCTTCATTATTCCATTAAATAGAAATTATCTTGTGATAAACAAATGCTTTATAATAAACAAAAAAAACAATAAAAATATTTTCACTTCAAAGTTAGAATACAGGGAAATATGCTAACATCATTTTTTCATGGTGTAGTTTTGATTAAAAATGAATAAACAAACAATATATTTATTTTTATCAATAAAACTTGACAACACAGGAGGCCCATTTAAAGAATTTTTAGCCAGTAGCGTAGCTCGCCAATTCGCTATTTAAAGTGTCGGGCTAGCGCCGCATTCCACACATTCCAATCTGTCGGGATTTCGACTGTTAGGGCCAGTGAAGTTTCGGTCCACTAACTGTTTGGGCCGATGTAGTTTAGGGGAAAATACGCACTACCCGGTCAAATCGATATTAAATCTGCATAAAAAATAGAGTAGTGTCTCGTGGCGTAATATCTTTGATATTTTTTAGATGTAAAATCATAAATTAATCTTATTTTTGGTACCTACTCACAAACCTATAATAGCCAAATTTTAAACAAAAGTAATCGGGGTAAATCTAGACCCAGAAAATATTAAAAGTCTTGAATCTACATTTTTGATTTCTTTCGAACAGCAAAACCGGCTAAATTTATTTTTTCATATAAAATATTTGTTCCACTATACGCACTAAAAATTAAAATGTTTTTATTTCCATAACGCTATTCTTAAGAAAAAACGGCAAAACAGAGGACAAATTATAAACGATATTTACATTTATATAAGGTTAATCTACGGAGGTAAAATGACTCCTTAAAAGCCAAATTAAAATTTTAAGTTTTTATAGTATCAAAATAGTAAAGTTTAGTAAAAAAACTTTTAATATTTTTAAAAACGGCAAAACAAAACAAATTTATTATATATTTTACATATATAATAAATATGTCTTGCTATGCTTATCAAAACACATTTTTTATTTTGACTCGTGACAACACTGTTCAACATTTAATTCGTGGGAAACAGTGATCCAATCATTTATTTTTTAATTTTCAGGCTACATCCGTACCATATGGTATTGCATCAGGCTTTATCGCCTCAAGACTACGATCAGAGGCTGGACAATTGTCAGTGGCTTCTTGGTATGATAGATGAGGATCACCAGATCTTTTTAAGAATTTTGTGGACCGATGAAGCCACGTTTCGTTACAATGGTCGGGTAAATTTACATAGCTTACATTATTGGTCGGAATATAATCCTCATTGGATGCAAGAAGTTCAGATTCAAGGCCGCTGGAGCATCAATGTTTAGTGTGGCATAATAGGTGGTAGAATTTTAGGTCCAATAATTTTCGATGAAGCTTTAAATGGGAAGATTTATTTAAACTTTATTCAAAATCAGCTACCAGATTTACTGGAAGACATTGATATACAGACGAGACAGCATGATTTACCAACATGATTTCTGTCAATGTCAGACAGTTCCTAGACGATCGGTTTCCAGGGAGGTGGATAGGTAGAGATAGTTTATTTTCCTGGCCCCCTCGTTCCCTAGATTTAACTTGTCTAGATTTTTATTTGTGGGGACAACTAAAGGACATGGTGTTTTATATCAGACTAACAACGAGGGAGAACCTTATCAACCGAATTCAAAACGCTATCGAGATTATTCCTGCGATTGAAGTAGCAGTTCAATTTGCCGCAGAAAGGTTCCGTTTATGTATTCAAAATGACGGCAGGTACTTTGAGCAGTTCATTCGACACTAATCATTAGTTAGCATAATACTCTTGATCATTTTTCGCTATTTGTTTTATGATCTTTTCCGCTTCATATTATTTCTCAGAAAAATTCATTGTTATATTTTCATTTGTTAGTTTTTTGCAAATAACTATTCTGGTTCCTCCGTTAGTTATCCAATAGCAAAATGAAAAAATAATATGCCACATCTTTTGTTGATCTACACTTATTTAATGGGTCTTTGAACAACCTGCTCCGAAATTAAACTAAAAAATTACAATTTTCTTCATATCTCCGTTAAAAAAAAGATATCAACTTGCTTTTTGCGCCGTTTTCTTGATTTTTTGCGCTTCGTAACACTGGTCTATAATAAATGTATCAATCCATTTGAAATTTTTAAGAAAACACGTTAAATTTAAGAAATTGCCAGAAAGCGCTATCTGGCGATCGGAACGAAACTTAAAATAATATAATTCATACGTCTTGTGAAAGCCTAATAAATGCCCTTTTCAACAAGACCAAAATCATTAAGATCCGTTAATTATTACTTAAGTTATGTCCGTTTTAAAAAACAAACATTTGCCCTTTCCCCCACTCTTTATTTGAACAGCTAGAGAAAAAACCCTTAATAAAAATTATTCGTAATTTAGCAGAGATTAAAATCATTTTTGATATACCGTCACTGGGTGAATTTCTGAGAAAATCTGCGCACATTACGCATTTTAGCGGCAGACTTGCAAACTTAAAAATAATTTCCTGCTTTTTTTCTTGTCCATCTCAAAGGCGTCGATGCGCTTTTCTATACCCGGGTCACGAGTCCAAGACTTGCAACCATATAGGAAAACTGAGAACACAAAACACTTTATCAACGCATTTTGAGTTCCAGGCTTATGTCCACTCTGGTGAAAAAAAAGTTTTCCTCACCTGCTCGTTTCGTGATCGAATTTTTCTTTTAATGTCACATCGATCATTTATGCTGGTGCCTGTATACTTAAAAGACGACACTTGTTCGACGTCGCTCTCCCCAATGCGCTTAGTTTCCAATCTCTCTCTTTTTGAGAACACCATTAGTTTGGTTTTGGAGACATTCAGAGATAGACCATAAGCTTCGCTGTATTTTGTAATGCACTTCATCATGTTTTGCAGTTCGTTGATGCCACTGATCTGACTGAGTGGCCATTGATCTTAATAACGCCAATTTCCCCATCTAAAGTTTCTCGAAATATTGCCTCCGAGTATGAGTTGAATAATAGAGGCGACAGAATACACTCCTATCGGACTCCCTTTTTGATCGATATTACTTCAGATGTCATTTGATCTACTCTTACCTCTGCAATTTGGTTCCAGTATAATTCAGATATGATGTGAAGGTCTCTCTTATCTACACCTGCTGTTCTAAGAATTTGAGGTTTTACGCAATAAAATACTTTGCTATATTCGATGAAACAAACATATATGTCCACATTCATATCACGGCATCTCTTGGTGAGAACATTTAAAGAGAATAGTACCTCCCGTGTCCCTACACCGTTTCTAAAACCAAACTGCATTTCGTCTACTTGGCTTTCGAATTTTCGGTATAATCTTGTTTTATTCATACTTTCAACATTGCTTATAAAACTTTCAACAAAATAAAGACGATTAACAAACAAAAATTTTTTTTAACTAAATAAAAATATTTAACTTTAAATTAATTGTAGCAAATATTTAATAAAATTATATATCTCAACATGTAGACTAGTCTGTCTACGGAATGTTTCGATACATAATATAAACAATGTTATTTAAGCAAGCATAAGAAACTATAAATTATGTCATTTACTTTAAGTTTTTATAGACACATAGTGGTTGTACAAATACTTTCATCCTACGGGACTCATCAGTGTGCGAATCGTAAGAGAGAAACATTAAATAATAGAAAAGAATTGATTTCAAAATTTTGAACTGCGTAGGATGAAAGTATTTGTACAACTATTATGTGTATATAAAAACATAAAGTAAATGGCATAATTATGCTTGCATAAATAATATTGTTTATATTATGTATCGAAACATTCCGATTTAAAGTTAAATATTTTTATTCAGTTGCGAAAAAGTTAAAAAAGATTTTTGTTTGTCAATTTAAAACGCAACAAATAATCTGAACGCATTTAAAAATAAAGACGATTGGCTGAATGCATTTAAAAATAAAGACGATTGCGGAAAACCGCATATCTTTGCAATGATTCGTTTTCAAGTAATAAAGGGTAAAAATGATTCAAAATACCGTGGAACACCGGGTATTTGCTTTCTCTTCAATCAATATGTTGGCAGATATTAGCAAAAAACTTGTTTTTGCAATTCGTTTGCATTTCTTTTGCACTTGCAGATAATCTAATAATGTAAACTTTGGACACTTTAAAAGAGCGCTCAAAAAGCTTTTAAAAACTTGACATGCTTCCTGATTTGTTTGAAGTTCGAGTTAAAAAATGACTTTAGTAAGCCAATACGAAACTGCTGATCAGCAATTACTGGAATTTTATTTTTGTAAATTATGGAGAAAATCTCAAAATATTTTAGAGTCTCCGAGGGGGTGGGGGCAGACCCCATGGAACCCCCTGGCTACGCGTTTGAAAATCATATAATTGATTTGACTACAGTTAACTATAAATACTTCTAGTATAACCGATGGAATAATTGTACATTACTTAATTCAAAATTAATAAAAATATCGTTAATAACACACAGAGAGATAGGAAGACTTACAATCATCGGTTTCCTTCTTGTACGGTTTCCTGTTATTATTTTTCATGGACAGCGCTAAGTCATAACATGTTATAGTTCAATGACTTCATTAGTTTTTAATAATAGCCTGGTATACTTATATTTCGAGACATGACAGAAATATTTTTCAGTTAATTATATCAGTGATATCTTGTTGGCTATAAAAAAATAACTGGAAATTCCGGCGCGATATCTTGAATTTTAGAATTTCGTATTAATGTACTGGTTTTCAACTGCGCTTCTAGTGTCTTAACGCGTGTCACAAAAAACAAGGCTTTAAGTAATGTATTTAAGACATGGTTACGCATTACAAATATTCGAAGTAATTAAGTGGATTAACGTAACCTCCAAAGTCACCACATATGTAGCTACTTGTTGTCATATTAATTATGTCATGAATGGGTAGTAAATTTGTTGTAAATATGTTATTAGATATATAAAAGGGTAATAAAAGAAAAGAAGTCGGTTTACCCCCAATTTTGATTAATAAAATAGTTAACATTCAAGGTTTATTACTACCATAGCAAGAAAGCTTTCATGGATGGAGTCAATTAAGAAATCCTGGTTCCTGGGTTTAGATTGTCTCAAATTGGAATCACTCCCGACGTTTCGCCACTGGTTGCACGAGGCATCTTCGAGAATCTTTACTGCACAAGATCAAAACACTGAATGAGCTCTGATGATCAGGTGTTTAGAGACAGCGGATATTACAATTTGTTGTTTACAAACAGTTTTACCTATATGCACTTTACCGCAGGAACAAGGAATTTTATAAACTCCTTCTGATTGCAAAGGAATAACATCTTTTGCATTGCCCAATTTTTTGTATGTATATATTCAAGATTGTGCGAATGTTGGATCTCCGCAGAATTTTCGCAATTTTATCTGTGGTACCCTGGAAAAAAGGTATTATAATATCTTCAGTGAAATATCCGTTTGATTTTAAAGCATTTTTTCTGTTTCGTTCGGAATTGAATTTGCACCACATTTTGACAAAGCCCTATTATGACCTTATGACGGATTGTTTTTGAGATGTATGATAGTGAGAATTAAAATTCAAATATATATTCGTGTGTGTCGGTTTCTTGAAAATAGTATGACCTAGGGTGCCGTTCTATTTCTTTTGTACTAACATCTGACTCAGTTTCCATCTCGGTTTCCATCGTGAGTTTTATATTAGAATGCTGTTGGTTTAGATGAAAAATATAGTTAAATTTTCTTCTCCATGAGGCCATATTACAAAAGTATCATCTACATAACGAAAACAATATTTAGGTTGTAAAGAAGCAGAGCTTAAAGCAATTTCCTCGAAAATCTCCATAAAGATGTTCGCTATTACAGCAGATAGTGGAGCTGCCATGGCTGTGCCCGGGCAATATAGCCCTTAAAAGATGAAATATATGCATTCTGTTGTCCATTTAATAATTATTGGATTAAAGTATTTATGTTAAAATATGTCAAACATTATAGAAATTGCATCGACAATAGGTACATTTGTATACAGAGATTCAACACCAAAACTTCTTTAAGCTTTTCTAAAAAATGTTTAGAGTTTTAGATATAAGATCGTCCTGTAAAGAGATTTAAGATATTAGCTAAATATTTCCCATTTTACCTAAGATCCTGCAATTATTGCAGTGACGATGGGACGTAATGATACATTAGTTTGATGTATTTTTGGAAGTCCGGAATCTTCGAACAGCTTGGCTTCAATTTTTACTTCTCTAGGTCTGGAAAATCCAAAACATTAATAATTATGCGTATTTTCCTTTTTTGGGTCCGTTCGTATTGTCCTATACCTATCACGCTTAAGTAGTTTCTATTTTCTCTACGAGTTGTTTTTGTCGGTAACTACCGTTGCATTTCCGTTTTCTGTAGGTAGGAGTATAACATCTCTGGGCTGTTTATGGCTGTTATTTCTGAGGCTGACAAGTTGGACTTTGGTGCAGTAAAGATTCCTGAAGATGCCTCGTGCAATCGCAGGTGAAACCTCGGAAAATAATTCCATTGTGACACGGTCTTAATCAAAGAACTATGATTTCTTAATCGACTCCAGCCGTGAAAGGTTTCGTACTATAGTAGGAAACCTCTATTAGGAGGACATCAAAAAAAATTCTAAAACATTTGGCGTTCTTCGTACCAGCCAGAAGAAGATGCTCTGCTACTTGGCCTTCCTCTTAAGTTATCGTGATGAAGAAATGGTTACCAAGCCTCTCATTATATTTCAAAAAGGGCAGCCAGGAACATTTACAGTCGCGCTAGCATACCTCTCGTAATGGAGAGGTGCAAGACTACTTGCCGTGATTTAGACAGAAACGCCCGTAAAATTCTATAGGTACATCTAAAATTAGCTTCGATGCTTGAAACCAATTCATTTTCAACATTGGACAAAATCGCCCTCCAGCAAGCAGAAAGGATTTGCCAGCAACTGACAGCAAAAGAACAGAAGAAGTTCGAAATTTTGCGCAGCAAACACGAGCTAGTACAGCCACTACAGAATATGGTAATCAATTTACTATCTATTTCATCTCTCTAAAGAACATAACTTTGCAGTTGCTCCAAGAACCATTCCAGTAGAAGACATAATAGCAACTGTAGAGGACAGCATCCAAAAACTACCACAAGACCAGGCAGATGAAACAGTGAAAATACTTCGCAGCTATATACCACCAAAATCCAACTTGTCAGTCGCAGAAAGAACAGCCATGAACAACCTCAATGACAAAAAAGATGTTAGATTAAGTGATTAAGTCACGTTATTAGAAGCAGCAAAAAGTAATGAAGAATATAAATATAAATTTAATAAATTAAAATTTTAGGTGAATTAAGAACTATAAATATATTAAGTGAAACTGGCCACTGGCTTACTCATAGTTAGTAACGATTTTAAATTTTTATTCATTACACTCTCAACAATCGTTTGATCATCGTTTGATGTTGCATGACTTTTATACAGTTTTTCTCTAAGCAGTTATCCGTTTCCTTTCTGTTTTTTTTACGTGATGTTAGTCTCAAACTTCATTTCATATAACATATAATGTCCTTCTTTGGGCTTCTGAAAAGTTGGCAACCCTATGCGGAATATAGAAAACGAACTTATTACAAAAATAACTCAGCATACAGAACGATCAGTCTTATATAATTTTCCTGAAAGTCATCCAAACTGAGACAAATTCAGAGAGAGAAAAAACATCACTGGAAATTACGCGGCGACATCTTAAATTCTAAAATTTCTTATTAATGTACTGGTTTAAAGTTAGGATTTTAGTGTCATAATGCGTGTCACAAAAACAAGTATTTAAGTAATGGATTTAGGACATGGTTACGCATTTTTTAACTAAAACATTAAAATATTCGAAGTAATTACATAGATTAACGTAATCTCCAGAGTCAGTATGTACTGGTTTAATTAATTATGTCATGAATGGGTAGTAAATTATATGTTATAAGATATAAAGTAGGTATAATAAAAGGCAAAATGCAAAAAAATTGAAAAGCAAGTTTTTTACTTTTAGCCCAAAGTCCCTACGTAGTTGTTGTTTTATTAATTATGTCATGAATGGGTATCTAGTAAATTATATGTTATTATTGTTATTAGATATAAAGGATAAGAAAAGAAAAAAAGTCGATTTACCCCGAACTTTGTTTAATAAAATAGTTAACATTCAGATCTGCAAAAACAAATTGAAAACTAATTTTATTACTTTTTGTCCATAGAAAACGAAGGTATTACAAACAACTCAGAATTCAAAACTTATAAAATACTTCTCAAAGTCATCCCTAACTGCATCTATTAGAAACTAGAAATATTGATAGGACAAAGTTAGTTTATTAACTATGCAGAGATAACTAGACATGGACTTGGGAGAAGGCTTTCGACTTGGGAAGCTTCTCGAGATACCTAATAAATCGATGATTGTTGGTTGTCAGAAGTTGGCATTCTGGCTACAATTTTTGAATGCATACTGAGGCCTTACAAAATAAAAAAAAAATTCTGTCTAAAAAAAACTAAATATAAACTCTTTAAAAAAGAAATAAACATAAAAATTAAAAAAGAAAAAGAAAACTATTACAACAGATAAAACATAATTCAAAGAACAAAACAAAGACCACCTGGAATATAATTAACTCTTTAAATGGCAAAAAAAACCAAAACCAAATATGCAAGGATAATGTAATGCTAACTAATGCAGAAGACGTAGCAAATAGTTTTAGTATTTATCTATCTAATGTTGTTAAAAATAAATTAAATTCTCACTTTAGTAACGGTTTATCAAAGGAGTGCACTGTGTCGGAAAAGTGTTTTAATAACTTCCAATATACTAAGGTAACACCAGAGGATGTTAAGTCTGCCATAAAAAAATTGCCCAATAAAAAATCAACAGGGCCAGATGAGGTACCTATTGCTTTGCTAAAGAAGTGTTGTTCTAAAGTAATTGCTTGTTTGGTTTACTTGATAAATATGTCACTTTATGAAGATATTTTCCCCTCCCGAAGGAAAGAAGCTAATCTCTTACCTGTATTTAAAAAGGGTTATTCTCTTTTAATTGAAAATTATAGGCCTATATCTTTACTTAGCTATTTTTCAAAGATTTTCGAAAAGGTTATTTACAACAAGCTAACTCCCTTTCTTGAGAAAAATAAGGTTCTAACCTCACACCAGCATGGTTTTAGAGAAAAACACTCTACTGAACCCGCAGCGATTGACCTTATACAGAATATATAAAACCAACTTGATAGGAATGATAAAGTTGTGCTCTTGCTAGTATCTGCTAACAAGGACATTTGATACCATAGATCCTGACTTTGTTGTTAAAAAAATTGAAAGGCTAGGTATTAAAGGACCACTAAGTAAGTGACTTAATTCTTTCTTGAAGGGTATGCAGTTTACAACTTAACGATAACTGCGTTTTACGATATAAATGATTAAATATTAAAATGTTAAGAAATCAAAGTTAACCATATGATAAGCAAAAAACTTACGGTGATATCATGATGAATAATACATCCGTAGAGCGGGTAGTAAAATTCCAATACTTCGGGACATGGCAAGAAATAAATATAAGAATAGAGATGATCTCAACCTATCTATAAGAATTTGCATGGCAAAGTGTTATGTCTTCCCGGTATTAATGTACGGCTGAAGGTATGGACCTTAAAGAAAAACAATCTCAAAAGGATCAGAATTGTGAATGTACCGTGGTATGCCGAAAATGCTTAACGGTAACCAACATAATTGTTTAAAACCTCCAAATTCTCTCCATGTAAATGCTTTAATATGATGTTGCCCCTATTAGGCTTATTTTCAATAATAATTTTTTTTTCGTAACGCTGTTAAATCTCACAAAAGAAAAGAGTGATTTGCGAATGTATGCGTGTTCATAGGAACTTTTTATTTTTATGATAATCTCAGAAATAGGCATTTTATTCCATATTATATACTTGTAGATAAGATCTTAGGTTATTTCAGTACAAGAGAGCAATTTTTTATATCGACTATCTTGTTACGTAATATGACTAATACAATTAATATTTACTGAAGATAAAATGACTTTAATTAGCAGAGCTTTATGAGTCATGGACTTAAATGTATAGGGGAGATAAAAATTGCAAAAATTAGATTTTGTTAATAATTCTACTATGTTCATCGTTATCTTACTCAAACCAAATCAAATAAGTTGATACACACATATTAGAAACTTGTCGCGCTGATGAGGCCTAAATAATTTTTTACATTCCTATAATGAGACTGAGCGTGAGTAAAGCAGCGTCGCCTATTCGAAATTATTACATTTCCTGATCTGCCTAGTTTGTAGTCTGTGAAAATGGAAAGGTGGCTTTTGAATTCGGATGAATAGCATTCTAGAACAAACAAAATTAGACATTTTTTTACCCGACACAGTTCAGTAAATGGTGGAACGTTTTACTACAAACAATAATACAATGACTATCCAAAATATTCTCAATTGCGCAACATTTCTGTCGACATTTTCTGACAGCCATATAGAATCTGTTGTTGCACATATACCATAGAAGTTGGCTGTGTTGCATATATTATTGCCCCACAGAAAAAAGTCTATTAGAATTAAATCATTTTGTCGTGGTGGCTATTCTATTTAATCCCTTCTATCAATTCAACTCTCAGGAAAACGTGCATCTAAGAACTGCTCTACTGGCATTGCGTAGTGGAGAAAAACTGGATCATTAGCGTTTTCTAAAAAAATAGAGATACATTTCTCTTCTCACAGAAAAAAATCATTAACTATGGGGTCCCCAACAATTTCAGCCCGCACATTTAATTTTTCTGGGTGTTGGGTATATTAGTAGCATAGCTTTGGATTAGAAACCTAACAATACTGAGAGTTACTCGTATTGACTGTACCATTCCTCTGCAAAACAAACATTAATTACTGAAATTAATTTCAGGAGAATTGCATTGATTCGAAAAGTGAGATGTCGTTATAAAAGAAATTTAATATACTTCAAAAGAAAGTACCAAACGGCTCCCCTTACTATTTAAGATTGTATATAAGGATAAAGATCATTCCTGGGAGCTGAAGCTGAGGAGATGAAAATACTTGAGAAGTATTTGCTTCTACAAAACTAAAGTTGGTTTTGTGGGTAACTATTCCATAATTGTCAATAAAATTATTTTGATAATTCGAAAGACAACCGTTCAAAACTAACAATAAAAAAGATCTTTTTCTTGAATAAAACTTTGCTATTTACGTAATTATTACAGGCAGGTTCTTCAACCATTAGTTATACTGGCTAAGGTTTTAATAAACCAACTTTAAAATATGGAGGACAAATCGACCCTAAGATTGTTTTTTTACGTATGTACATCTTATTATTGTGGGAGGGGTTGACCAATTTGGATGAATTTTGCAAGAAAGTATTCAAGGAGCATATCCATAAAAATTAAGAATGGTTCTGGAATCTTTTCTGCCAGAAAGTTTCTGTGATAAATTTGAAATGCTTTAATATATTAGCTTCAAATTTGCTGTCTAAGCTGTAATTAACCAAAACAAGGTAATTGTGCATGCTTAAGATACATCCTCGACCTAGGGGGGGAATCCATTTTCTTGTCAGGTGTATTGGTTTTTACTCATTTTAACGAATGACGATAATATTAGATGGCTATATTCTAGGCATAAAACATTTCTTGTGTCAGTAAGGAGGAGTGTGGCGTGCAGGTGAAAAGGGGGGGGGATCTAACAATATCGTACTTCATATGATTTTCGGAGTTTTTTGGTACACAAGTTCAATTTTGCTAACCAAACTTTGTCGATTTTCTATAAATTTTTAGCTGTTTATATTTATAGTCTATATGCATGATTGTTCAAAAGCAACGCGAAAAATTCATATCTTCTTTGAGTAATTTTTCACAAAAACGCTGGAACATACGAAGTGGTTTAAATGGTTATTCGTCTTTTTGTAATATGTTTAGCCCCCTCCCTGTTATTTTTGGTCTATTTTTAAACTCTCTCTTCTTGAAATACCTCCATAGAAAGAAATCCGGTGATGTAAGGTCCAGAGAGCTTGGTGTCCATTCAATGGGAAGTCGACCTATCTACTGATTTGGAAAAATTTCGTCCAAGTACATTCGAACATTTATACCAAAATTCGGTGGTGCGCCATCTTGTTGAAACCATATTCTTTCTTGAGGAATATCTGGATCTCCTTGGTTAGGAAACATTATTGCCAAGCAGGTATTAAATCAAATGGGTGGAAATCTAAATAACGCTCAACAGTAAGATTTTTTTCAAAGAAAATGGTCCTACAATTCGGTTGTTTGTTATGCCAGCCGAGACATTGACTTTTTGGGGATGTTGTGTACGTTCTTCACGTATACACTGTGAATTTTGATGAGACGAGAATCGATAATTATGTCTATCGATATTTCCGTTTAAATAAAATGTAGACACATCAAAAAAGATAATATTTTGAAAAAATACGTATTTTTCATCATATCTTCACCATCATTTCTTCTCAGAATTGTGAATTTTGTCGAAGTCATCTTCAAGAAGTTACTGTACAAGATGCACTTTATACGAGTGATACTTCTGGCTCTTTAATAATCGTTGTAGAGAAACTCTACTGACATCGTTATTTAACGCTAAGGTATTAGTTGAAGAATGAGGACTTTCTTTTATTGATCATCAAGTTTTTTGATTTCAGTTAAAGCAGGAGGTAAATCCCTAACTGTCCCATTCTTCTCACACAAACTTTATCCAGGCTCCATACTTGGTCACCACAACCATTTGCTTTGCCACAACCCAACAATATCAAAATTTCAATTCGCTGCTTTTCTGAGACCAAACCGTATTTGTTATTTTGTGTGTGTAGGAATTTGCCAAATAAACAACCAAAAGTGGGAAAAAACTGTCCTAGAATTTGAAAAAATTGGGTATGTTTTCACCTGCATTTTGTAATTTAAAAATTTGTGATATTAGGAAGTTGCTTCTTAACAAATGGGGCGATAATCAATACCACTATCGTTTAATCAACCCTCTCAAAATATATTTGAAATTTTCCGTCACTGTCACTGGTTAGGTGGATGAGGTCTAATAAAATTGATGGTAACTAAGGTCGTTCCGCATTACACCATAAGGATCTTCTTTAATAGTTAATTTTAATTAAAAACTTATGTGGACCCGTTTTACTGTAACGAAATGACCAAACCCCTAGTTTGTTGCTAGTATCAGACTCAGTTTTAGAAGACCTTCTCATAGAGCCCCTACAAAACCTAGGTTGCCATTTAAAAAAAAAGTGGGGTGCCTACAAATTAAGAGGTTGCAAGGAGGAAGCTGAAAATATTACATAAAGAGGACCACCTATTTAAACCAATTTACGTGTTCCAGCGTTATTATGAAAAATGACTCGTACAGAAGTTATGAATTTCGTGGGATTCTTTTAAACAACCCTGTATAAGAGCAGTTATTGTGCTGCTAGCGAAACCTTATATGCATTGGATCCCAGTTTTTGTTTATTATATTATAACTTGGTATAAGTAAAACTAAAAAGGGTGAAATCAATTTTTTATAAAAAAATTAAACCGACTGGATAAAAAAAACACAAAAAAATAACAATTTATTCAATCTTGAAAATTTTACTCTCTGAAGTCGGCGTCAAACGTGCAAGAACTCTAAACAGACGTTACTTCAGGTGCATTAAAATAATCAATACATACACGTATATTTTCTGATGTTTGCTTAGTAATTTGAGATACGTTTGAAGCCGTCAAAAAGACAAATTTTCAAGTATAAAATGTCATCCTTTACTTTTCATTGCTTTTCTTTGAAGTCGGTTTCATTTCTTTATAAATTTCTTTATTTGAATTCAGATAGATTCTCAGATGAAACTAACTCTAAAAGTATCGATACCACTAATATACACTTTCATGAGAATGCAACGCTATCAAAGCGCTCAGCCAAAATAAGGACACTTATATGAGTTGCTTATAAGTTGGTTCTTGTTTAGTGGATTCGCTACCTGATAGCTCGAGTCTGATGAACCCGACCATTGTTGACATAATATGCCTCTGCTGCCTCTTATCTAATTGATATTCCTTTATAATTTACATGTTAATCTAAAATAGAATGTGATACGGTGGTACAGGTTACATTTTAACATCTATTTTTTCACTTAGGTAAATAACTTCGACTATCAAACTTCAAGAATACGTAAACATGTTTGTGCTGCTTAGATATTTATACGTATAACACTGATATATACTATCGTGATATTTTTAATGTCAAATCCAGTATTTAGATATTAACAGGCTTTAAAATTGATTAGTTTTAAATTTAGCTGAAAAAAAAAAATAAAACAAGAAGTAAAGCTGGAAGGTCGGTTTCAACGACGAAATATTCTAACAACTAGCAATAAACTAACAACAAATATATTTAAAATCAAACCTACTTTCGCAAATGCTCAAAATGTCGGCCGTCATTGTCGAGAGAGAGAGAGAGAGATGTTTTTTCATTCCGATAAGTTAAAAATTAAAAAGTTATTAACGTTTAAAATGCTTTCAGGACTGGTAGCACTGTAGAGGTGTCCAAATTTGGCTGTAAATATAGAGTATCTCGGTTATCAGCAAAGATAGAAAGATGCGGTTTCAACATGACTGTGCAAGATACCGTTGACAAAAATTCCATATACAGGGTGAAATTGAAGAGCCACACGCTGAAGGTCGGTGACCATGTATGATATCAAACATATAAAGATAGATTCTAGTAGATTTTTTTCAGTGACGTAGTCAATTTCTTTCTAGATACTTCTGTTTTTGAGTCATACATTGCGATTTTTTTTCATGGATCACCTTGTATATTTTTACAGAATATGATTTTGACTTTTATCGGCTTTTGAACAATATATACTATAATTATATATAATTTTAAAAATATCCATGGAATACTTCATAGATATTTTTAAAATTATATACAAAATTTAATATTTTTCATGTTTTTGTAGTGTGTTGTGGTTACGCAGTGAGCCATAATTAAATAAGAACAAACTATAGATGAAAAGTTATGCTGTTGTCAAACAACGGTATCTTACAGTAGACAATAAACTAGCACTGTGATGCAGAAACCGTATCTTTTTAACTTTACTGAAATCTTTAAGAGATACTACGAATTTACAACTAAATTTTGACACCCTCTACATTGGTTTTTAATAATTGCATAGACTTAATCAATTAGTTACAAGTTTTAGATAGGGGCATTGGATTGATGAAGTTGTTCTGTAAGAAACCATAGACATAAATATGCAACGTATGGCAAACCTAATAAATTAATTAAATCATAAACTTATTATCGAATGTACCTCAAATTTCGCACAAAAATCCAGTGTGGGATAAAAATAAACTGGTAAAATTTTAGTGTGAAGCCATTATGGTCGAACAAAATGGCCGCCTAAAGAAATATTAGAAATTAGGTACCAAAAACCACTTATTCAACTGACTTGATATCTTGCAACTGGTAACATTTTAATTCGAATGCTGTATGGCAAAATACAATGGTGGCATAATTAATTGTTTAAATATACTATAAAACTTCATTTCCTCGAATAAGAATTTCTTATGTAAAAAAATGATAAATGACAATTTATTATTATTGTATTAAATTCAGATTTATCTATCTATTATCAATAATTTGTATGAAGGGGTACCCACTGCTGCCGCGCGAGACGATCAGCGCGTTGCCGGAATGGCGTTTCTAATATTACTATGATGAGGAAATCGTATAAACCAAAAATATGAATCATTTATCAACAGCGAGTATACAAAAATCTTCAACGAAAAGGTCTCACCAAATGGCTTCCCCCTCACTGGTGACCTCCGCTGGAACAATTGACTAGTATTTTTGTAGCAGCTGTAGTATCATGTGGATAATTAAGTACTTTCGAAGGTTCAACTTGAAGGTATAGTTCACATGTGCCTTTCTTCAATTAACGAGTGAAAATTTTAGAGCACAATAATAACAAATTCATATAGAAAAAAACCATATTGATGATATTTAAGTTTTAGCCTAAAAAGAATCTCAGTTGTGAGCTTATCGTCTGATGATTCTAAAATGACCTGCTTTTAACGAAATTAGGAAAGATTTTTTGTCTTCTTTTTTATTCATTTCCTTAAAACCACTTCCGGTAAACAACAAGTTGAACAAGTAAATAAAGTTATCAAAAATAAATAATAATATTATTAATAATAATATAAAAATAAAATTAAAATAAATGTAAAATCGGTAAATTCAACTTGACCCAAATTTACCCACGTATAGAATTCCACTAAGCAGAGATAGTTTTAGGAATCCTTTGGTAATAACTTAAAAAAATAACATAAATTAGAGATACAGGGATTTGTGTACAGTTGATGTCTAATAATTATATACATATTAAATTGTATTATCTGTACATAGCGGAATTCTGTACGAGAAAAGTTCTCGGTAAAGTCGAATTTACCGATTTTTTGATCCGCAGTAAATTTTTCATGTCTATTAGGGTCTATACGAGGTGTTACAAAATTCGATGGGGTAGCAGTGGCATATCAAAAACTGGTAAAAGATATACGATTCCATTTTGAGCATTTGCCCTACACGGCCCTCGTTAGTTTATGGCGGCCTGACCAACTCTAAAAAGAGCGTCGTTTGACTAAAACTGATTATACCGCCTGCAGCATTGCAAGACATGTTCTAGACGGGGTTCATAGAATCCTTGTTATGACTAAAGCGCAACGTGAAATAACAATATAATAACATTAATGCTCTCAACGAAAGTCATGAGCCAACATTGTAGTTCAATGCCAACATTTTCCACATGGGGATCATAGCATCCCCGTTATGACGCTGGTGTAACACGAAATAATAATATTTGATATATCTGACTAAAAAGGTGATGATTATATTAATAATTTTGGAGGCATTTTTTTATCATTTTACCATTTTTAGGATTTTATTACTATAGAAACGTGGCATTGTGATTAATCATTAGGTGTCAAAACGTTAGAGTTTAAAAATTTTGTTCCTGTTAGAGTGCCCAAAAATTGTGGTATTTTTGTAAAGTTGGTAAGAATTCCTAATGATGTTTTATGTGTTTTTCTTTAAGTATTCAAGAATAGCGTTATTGTAAGCGTGGGTTTTCACTAAGGGTTTTTGGCTCGGTTTTTGGAGTAAAATACTTAAGAATTGATTGAGCTTTTTCTGGTATTGAAGAGTAGTAAGAAGGTTTTTAATGTAAAATTAAATGGATATTTAGTAGCTAAGAGAATAATTGGATCTGGAGTACTGTTGCTAAGGGAAACATAATGTTGAAATCTCCTTGACCTTATAAATTTAAACATTTTAGTGTTTTTTCCAATTTTAAACAGTAGCATATGCTGTATAGAGTAGATTAAAAGTAAGAATTCCTAGGAAAACTCGCTTTTTTTTTGAAAAAGAAAATTCAAAAAACCTCACAATTTTCACAACTTTGCAATTCAAAAACTCTCTATTAAGAGGTTTTTTTGACTATAATGATGATTTCATTATTTATTATGGCTGTATTGATGAACCTGGTGCTATCCTAACGAGACGGATCCACCTAACATTATCCTTGTTTTAATATAGACTCAGAAAATGTTGTTGGCGCGCGCTATCGCCCGCTTTCTTTACAGCAACCTAACCAATCCTAACCCTAAGTTTTGTTAAAAAAATAAAAATATATGTATTAGATAATCAGAAACGAACCTGGCAACATTGGCATGGAGCATACCGAATAATCATTAGGGTAATCGCTTGTCATTAATTAAATAATATTTATTATCAATAAAAATTACTTAGAACTACATATTTTAATTATTAGTAACGGCATACGAGCGTAAAACTGGAAAAAATTGTACCTGAAGTAGAAGAATAAACCCAGTCTTTCAGTGACTTTTTATTGAAAAAATTGACTCTTCCAAGGTTAGTTATTTTTAAAAACGTCCAATTTAGAATATTCCTCCAAAACAATAACAAAAATATGTAAAATTTCTGGGTTTATAATGTCAAGGATCACCCAATATTGTAAGTGAGTTTTTAAGTTAATTAAACTAAAAAAAACTAATTTGTTATTAATCATGTTTCATTATGTTGTAAGATTAATTTAATTAGTTGAATTCATTATTGATCATTTCGTTACAATGTTCTTAATACTTTTTAGTAAAGAATAATATTAAGATCACTCTAAACGGAAATGAGCTTTCGTATGAAGAATTGGCGGAAATTTTGAATACACAATTCGCTTTGATAGTGCTGTATATTTTGAGTTTCTTGATGAAAATATACCTCTTTTTCCCAAAACTTTCTTCATGAAACCTGTTTGTGGCAATGCTGTTATAGTTATAGCCGATATATTAGATAATAATAAAAAATTAGGGTCCCAATAATGTTGAGCATTATAGTGACATAAGTTTGTTATCCAGCGTATCCAAAATTTTCGAATTGGTAATTAAGGATCAGCTGGTTTAATTTTTTTGTATAAATAATCTATTGCCATCATACCAGTATAGGTTTACTATGAATAAAATTACAGAGACAGTACTGTACAAGTTTCAGCGTACCATAGTCAAGTCCCTAGATAAGAGATTATTGGTATGTTTATTGACTTTTCGCGGGCTTTTGATGTAGTAGATCATAAGCTGTTGCTTTCAAAACTGTTTATATATGGTGTAAGGGGTAAACATTTAGATCTTCTAAGATCATATTGGGACCGTTCCTTTTCTCGATTTTTGCCAGTGACCTGAGCTACGTTACTAAAATATCGGAAAACATTTCTGTAGTTGCATATGGTGATGACACCAATGTTTTAGTTGTTGGAGATAATTTGCCGAGAATGTTTATAAAAAAATATTACTATGGTCCAAAAAAAAACAAACTAAAATTAAAAATAAAACTACAATAATAAATTTTTCGATGAGATCTAACAATAATATGGTAGACTTTAAACTATTCGAGAATTTGGAGAATTCATTGACTTTTGCAGAAAAAAACCAAACTGTTGGATATCACTTTTGGTAAAAATTTAAAGTGGTGTTCTCATGTTGACAAACTTTCATCTAAACTGCACAGTGGCTTTATGTACTAAATTTTTTGTCCTTGCACTGCAGCAAAGATGTGCTTCTAACTTTTTATTACGGTAATATACACTCCCGAATTAGGTATGGTATACTAAATTGGAGTATGAGTTCTCATATTAAAAGGATTTTTATTTTACAAAAGTATTTAATACATCTGATTGCCGGCCTACAGTTCCGAGAATCATGTCACGATGATTTTAAAAATTTAAAGGTTTTGACTGTTACTGGCATTTATATACCTATATGTTGTGCATGTTGTTTTATGTACCGTAACAAGAGTTTGTTTCAAGAAGTAAGATCATCTCATAGTTACAATACGAGATCGAAGGTGCCTCTGTTACCTGAAAATCACCGATCTACTATGTATCAAAAATATATTTACTTTACGAGATGTACTCTATTTAATAAACTGAACAAAGAAATTAGAGATGCTGCCAACATAAATATTTTTAAAAAAACACTTAAAAAATGTGCTGTTAGGATGCCCAGGAATTTACGTAAATAAACTTATTTTGTATTGTCTAATTTATAAGTATATCTATGTATTTAAGTTTTTTTTACGTTTTTTGACCTTCTGACTTTTCTCCAATTATTGTATATGTTTCGATACGTACTTTTAAATTGAGGAAATAAACTATTGATTTTGATTTTTATTTTGATGTATAAAAAATTGAAATACTGACGCCTTTTTTAAACTGTAAAATAAAAAATATATTTAACCTGTTAAATAAAAAAATATTTCACACGTTAAACAAAAGGACATTTTTGTTTCTCCAAAACGGTTAGAAAAATTTTACTTTAGGTAACGGCGATAAAAAATATATTAACGTTTGTAAGAATGTTTTTCGATTCCTCATATATTGAAGAAAATAAATATACTTGTATTTTGAGCTTCAGCAGTAAATTTCCTCATCATTTCTGGTTTTTATTTCCAAAAGCATTGTTTTCATATTTAATATACATTTCTATTTGTGATATCTACATATAAAAAAGAGAATAAAGGAAATCCGCCTACGCGATTATGATGTATCTCACACTCGTTCACCATATAATTCAGAAAACCAAGAACGAAAGAAAAAGTTATAGATGGATAAAATAATAAAATTATTGTTACAATAATAAAACGTGTTTCAAATATCTTTAGCAGTATTAAAATTTCCGCCAAATTTTCTCACGATCCAATAATTGTTGTTTCGACTTTATATATTTAAATAAATTAGTCGACTTCCGCAAAAAAGTACCTACCACAATTCGTCATGATTAGCTTGGTGAATTACAAATGAAGCCTGCATGCCTATTAAAGGTCTTCCTCATTTTAGACTTATGGATATGCATTTCCTGGTGTCATATCGCTGTTCAGGTGTAGCAATAACATCTCGTTAACGGTGTTCAATAGAAAAAAACCACGGAAAACACAATAACTTATTTTAATGATTAGCTATTACTACGGTTTTAAATAAGCCTATTGAGCCTATATAGTCTATATGAGTAGGGTGTTTCACCATATTTACACTTTACCTACTGCCTTTATTATAAGAGATAGAAACACTTGTTAAATACAAAAGTTGTAGGGATTGTCCTAAGCCGACAGGAAATAATTTTTATTGAAACAAATGAATATTTCAGAGCTACTAAAAACATAAACTTGGTATTTTTTAAATTGGACACCCTATATATTACACTATCGATAGAGAATATCTTTCTGATTTCAAAAATGTATAATATGTCTATGTTTGGATCAATAGTTTTTGAAACATTTACGTTTAAAAATCCCGATATCAGATTTGGGCGAAATCACACTTGCCATGGACAAAAAACAAAACAAAGCGGAAGATTCAAACGTCTTTAATATTAATTAAAAGTTATTTAGACGTCAAAACGAAATAATATAAACTGTAAACTGGGTTATACAGAAGACGAAAAATTTGACATTGTTCGCATATTTCATAAAAACAGTAATATTGTTAGTAGAGCCCAAGCAGAATATCACCGTATTTATCTCGACAGGCAAGTTCCTTCCAAATCGACCTTCTATTACACTGAAAGATGCATCAGAGAGCGCAAGCATTTTCAAAGGCAAAAACGCACTATGACTTAAAACAATGGTGAAGAGTTGCAAATATTATTATTTTTTCAAGGTTGGAAGTAATTTATTATTAATTACTTATGTCGTTTAAAGCCCGTTTATTTCCTTTTTTTTAGAAAACCCGGCTTTATCTATATCAGATGCTAGTAAACATTTCAATACATCTAGAAGCAAAATATTCAGAATCCTACATAGACATGGATATCATCCTTCT
>JAUTXW010002248.1:0-40910 GCA_030620095.1 Kuschelorhynchus macadamiae | reverse complement strand
AAATAAAAACTATAAACTTGTTTAAATGTTTGTAAACACAAACAACTACCCTTATGTATTGTATGTGAGCACATACAACTTTGTGTTATTATCTTGTTTGTTTCAAAACATACCCTTACCTCTAAAACATCGACATACAATTTTATTATTCCGAGAATAGCTAGAGACACGCACACATACTACTAGTAATCCCAAAATACCATTTTTGGAAAAGTGGCGCTTACAACTTTGTAACATTGGACTAACGATATGTACAAATTTATATACAAAGTGTTAAAAAAAATCAAATAAAATATTTAAGCAAAAATGTTTTCTACTTTTCTCACACCCATGGAACCAGAAATATTCAAAACTTTATGATACATTTACGTAGAACAATGGCCTTTCAAAAATATCTTTTACATTCGTTCCTATCAAAATGTGGAATGACCTACCTACTAGTAAAGACAATCTTTCTCTAGAAATTATTTCTGAATATTTGAGATAAATAAAGTTTTTGAAAATTTTTACTATTAGGAATCAAAATATTGATATACCAATTTTTTATGTTATTAAATTCACTTAGCCGCCTCACAATTGCACTTAGACCACTGGGTGTAATCGCTAACGGTTTTTTATAATCGAGAGGCTGACCCTTTTTGTCATGTAGGTATACTTTAATGAAGAAATAATTATTTGAACATTGTTAATCTTGTGACCAATAAACTATGTTTGAATTTTGAATTTTTGAATTTGAGATTATTTTTATTAGTACGAACCATAATTAAGTGAAAGAAAATAAAACAATAAGTAGAAATAACACAAAGGCAAAAGGCTATACGTTAGTTCATACCGAACGACATAAATTAATATAATGTGTTTGAATGAATTTCTTCTAAAACCCTGATGGTAGAAACAATTTTTTATCAGTAGCAATGACAATAGACAACAATCAAAAAGTAATGAAACAATTCTCAAACTTAACACATATAAACAAAGCCTATGCAAGCAGAGTCATATTTAATTTCCATTTGAACGCAGAAATACTTACTGAGAAGCAACAAATTTAGTGCAGCAAAATAATATGAAAATGACATTGTGAAAATTTCCTTCTTATTAGCTGGTATTGTAACTAAGATTTTGCGTCGAGTATTTAATTTATGAACAGCCCTAAATAATGATATTTTAAATAAGTACACTCGTGATTTATGGTTATGAATTTTGTAAATAACATGTGGAATAAAATAATCGCCGACCATGTGCGTTAAGCCCATCAACTTCTTTAAGTTTATGTGGAACACCTTGCCCGCTCCTTATACCAAAAACTCGACTAAAAATGAATCGCATGGAGCGATTTCGAAACTTTTGTACTCTTTTTACATCCTGATTGTCTAATTAAGCACCATCCACCTTATTATAAAGTACAGAGAGTATTAAAGAATCACAAAGCATAATTTTGTTTATTCATTTAAAAAATGTCAATGGTTAAATTAATGTTGTGTCCGAGCGGGCGTTAAAGTGCACTTTAGCACCCGTGATTGAGAGCGAAAAGCAGCTAATAATGTCCGAGGGCTAATTTAAAGCTAGCAGACTTTAAAATAATGCAGTTTTGTATATCTAAGAATGTTTTTCTTGTATTTCTTTTCATAGAATTGATAACAAAAATGTTTAGTTTTTCGAATTTTTATTATGAAAAATAACATATACAAGTATTCAAACTTAAAATTAAAGATTCAGTTGGAGCAATTAACAATACTGATAGGTGGATGCATTTTTTCTCACATTACGCGATTTTTGCTCTGCTGTACCTGATTTTAATTTGTGCTATCATATAAAGGTGTGAAAGCCTCGCCACTTGCACGCTGATGACAAGATGTGAAAGAATGGTTGCTTGGTTTAGAACTTCATAGACATGAAGACGTGGAAGACTTACATATTGCACGCGATAATATTTTCTTTGCAATATTTTCTCTATAAATTGGTATTGGTATTTTCGATATATCCTTCAGCTACCCAAGTTGCGACCGGTAAACTATTCCCCATCGGGTAAGTTAAAAAATTGGCAATTTTTCGAGGCATTTCTCCAAATGTGTTTTTACCTACAACTTGCGCAGTTCTTGTAAAACACAAAAACTAATTTATGTTTAGTGCGTCTTGCTCTTAGAGCAAAATAAGTCCAATAAAACATATCAAGGATTCGTTTCCATCTACTACCATGAACATGCGATCCACCTTGGTTTTAGATGATTTTATGAATTCCAAAAAAGAATCTTGGAAGGCCTCAATATCATCATTCTCGAGTTTACAAAGGAAACTTTTATCATCAAAACTATCTCGTCAGGAGCATTCATTAGAAATATTTCGATATCTTCTTTGCTCAAAATTTTAGAACTTTTTGGTTTATATCTGTTGGTCTTGCGCTTTAAAAAGACTATAAGTTATGCGTACTTAGTAATGTAGATTTCATTGTGATCTTCAGCATACTACAATAACTCTAAAGGGAAGACGGCTTGTTTTGTTTTACGTTTTAGTGTGTATCATGTTTTAAGACTCCACTTTCAGCGATATTCTTCCCAGCACACTATAAAAAAGAATCTTTATAGATCTTTTCATACAGTTTTCTGGATTTGGCTGGCAAAAGGTCAGTCTTCGCCTCTGCAGCGGATTCTAATATTTATCTGTGATTTCCATTGCAAAACTCGAAAAAAAAATGATTTGAAAGAAGCTGCTCTAATTTCGCTGATTTTGTATACTTGGTTGCGATGTAACCAATTATACAAAGTGCTACAAGCAAAATGCATTGTCAAATTTTAAGCCAAGCATTACTTGATTCAGGGCCGGTATTTCCCTGGAACAAATTATCGAGACCGTGGGCGCTAGACATTTCCTTTATGACCTAGATACATAAATAACTATTAAGAATGCCATAGAATTACAGTTACATGCTCTTTAAACCTCAGATTATATTACTTTGGAAGTTAATGACGATAATACCACATCATCAGGCGGCTCAGAAGAATAGTGTACAGATCCCACTTTTATTACAGGTCACTGTACGTGTGTTGTGAACCATATTTGATTGTTCAAAATGAGCTACATCATTTAGAACGCGATTTGGAACTGTCAAAATAACAGCCGGAACTTCTCCGTTTCCGTCTTAAGGAATGGAACTTACCAGCCAAAAAAATTAAAGTAACAACATTCAGGAAAAGAAATGCAACGCTTTCTGCATTTTACAAAATAGAAAATTCACGCGCATGTACTGTAAGTAGGTGAAGTGCTACTTCACCAGGAAAAATAAACAAGCAAACGTCTAATTATATTTATTATATATCTCTTAAAATTTACGTCTTTACATTCATTTATTCACCTAATTGGCAAAAAATAAACTGTACATATCGAATAAATATTTTACTTGACCGTTGGCGGCATGTCTTTTTAAAACTTTCAATCGAACTTTTAACAACTATAACAGTGGCGCAAACCGCTTCGATTTTGCTGGAGGTTTACTTCACGATTTTCCTACTACGTTGCCATGACAAAGCGTTCGCGATGTCGTCGAGCACATGAAAGAATAATGTTAACGAGCGCCATACAACGTTTCCGGTGAATTGCTAACGCAGTGCACTACACCCCCGTGTCGTTCAGTTTGGGGTGGTTGTTTCTTTTATTTTCGCGGATTTCGCTGTAACCGGTTAGTTTCTTTGCAGTTTACTTGACTGTTTTGTGTTATATTTATTTATGTTGTTGTTACAACTTTATTTGGTGTCAGGTTTATTAATTTACATTATTGATGAATCCGATCACAGATGTGGTTTGCATTTTGTTGGAAACTCCATTTAATCGATGGAAGGAACAAGATCAGAGTTTTAATCGTCATTCTGGTTTTCGTCGTACAAATGGTTATGTAGTAGTCAAATATAACATAAATTAATAGGGCAATATTACGACGGCGTAAGTGTGATGCCTGGCTATCTAAATAGCCTTCAAAAAAAAAATGAAAAAAAGCCGCAGGCTGTATTTTCCATTGTCTTGCGCATCGTTTTAACCTTATGATGCAGCAAAATTTAAAAATATTTCTGAATGTGGAATTTGGTTTGCAAGTCTTAATGGTATTCCCTCATTTTTTCATCACTCAGCCAAACGAACGTATGCTCTTGCATCTGCATCTACGAGGCGTACACCAACAATTACAGAAACTCGTTGGTCTTCAAATTCGAAGTTAGTACATGTGATTGTTCAAGACTGGAATAAATTAAAAGACGCCTTTGAATTTATTACAAACTGTGACAAATCTGATGAAAAATCAATCCGGCTTGGGAGAGGATTTTTAGGTGAGATGAGCGATTTTGAATTCACTTTTCTGGCATTATGTTTAATGATATTTTTTTCATTCACGGACATACTATTTGCGTTCTTCAAAAAAAATCACTTGATATTCATTTTTGCATATCCAATATAAAACGCTGTCGTGAGGCGCTCTGTAAAAAAAGAAATGATCATTTTTTTAATACTATGTTTGATAAAGCAAATTCTATTACAGACATAAATCATTACAAACGTGAGCTTGCTAAGTTTTCACCTGAAGAAATTTAAGCTAAGTATAGAACCCTTTTTTATGAAATATTGGATCATATTTTAATGGAAATAAGCACACTAAGCTTTCAAGACTGTGAAAATTTTACACTTTTATATTTGGCAGATTCTGCTAAATTTTCCGAATATAGTTTAAATTTTCCGACTAGCCGTTTGAAAATTTGTTACAGTTATATGGGGAAATATTTTCAAAAAGTTAACGACTTAAAAATGAGCTTAGTCTTATTTTTGCTAATGACAGTAATTGAAATAAATCGATGCAAGAGCAAGTGAAAAAAATTAATGAAAATAAAGATATTTTAACCAAAGCAGATAAAGTGTTTTCCCATATTTTGACAATACCGTCGACAAGTGCTTCAGTGGAAAGAAGTTTTTCTCGCCTCAAACGAGTAAAAACTTATTTAAGAAATACAATATCTCAAGAAAGACTTACTTCTCTGGGCAATATTTCAATTCAAAAAGAATTTCTGGAGGAGATTAGGGCAATTCATCCATTTTATGAAGATGTTATAAATAAATTTGCTGCGATGAAGGATAGGAGAATTGATTTAGTATACAAAATTTAGGTAAGTCGTAAAAAAATATTCTACTCCTTCCACATATAAAAACAATTCTGGAAAAAAAATTATTGCGATATTTTCTTGCTTCATTTGCACTTCACTTACTTTTACACAATAAGCCGGATTATTTGTGTTATATGTGTGGTAAAAACGTACTCTTAACTGCTGCCACAACATTCGCAGCTGGCTAAGTGGAAAAAAGCGTAAGATGCCCTTCGCTGTTCCTATGATCTGGCAAGAACCGAAAGACCACGTTACTCACTGATACTTTTGCTTGACACCTCCTACCAAAAAAAAACTTTTCGGAGAAAAAAGTTACAGTATCCAAATTTACAATCCGCCATAGCCGTAATTGCCTGTACTTAATGCATCTTACCTCTCGATTGCAACAATGGAATTTGCTCCAAGATGAAGTTAAAGTTTCTGTCTACCTAAGCCGTAGGGATACTGAGGGCTTAGCGGCAGCTTTAAATCTGGACTATGATCCAAAAGGCTGGAGACTTTTCATTGAAAATTAAAGAGGGAATATTTGTGGGCCCCCAGATTAGAACACTTTTCGGAGGTGCACAATTCGATTCCATATTTGAAGGCAAGAAAAAAAGACTCCTTTAAAATGCTTGCAACAATTTTTTTTGGAAACGTAAAAGCAAGCAGAAAACTATAAAGACCCGGTTGTCCAACTTCTTTTGTGTTACCAAAACCAAGGGTGAAAATGTCGTTGAAAATCGATTATCTGGATTATTATTTGGATTACTTTCCGGAAAATTGTGGTGCTGTAAGTGATAGGCACGATGAAAGGTTTCACCAGGAAATTTCAAGCATGGAAAAAGGGTATCAGGGAAAATGACACTGTTAGATGTTAGCCGACTACTGCTGGACTATTACGACAGATGCCCCAGAGGCTGCTTTCAAAAGGAATGCAAAATGAGTATCTAAACCTTAGATTCAATGGTAAAAATGTGCTATTTAATTGTTTTGTTGAACCAACAATATACAGTGAAACCTCCCTTAATGGACACCTCCGAACAATGGACACCTCTGCTGAACGGAAAATTTTGAAGTCACTGACCGTCAGTATATGTATTCCTGTGTATTAAACCCTCTTGACAACGGACACTCTCAACAACCGACACAGAGTGCCGGTATTTTTATTGCACATTATGGGCAATATTTAGATCTATGCTAATAAGTGGCGCGGCGCCTACCTATTGTTAATAACACTAGTTTAACAATAGGCTGGCTTGTAGGTAAATTGCGGTGAATTGCATAATAAATAGATCACCTTATTTTTATAAAATGTAGTCTTCACCAATAGAATATTTTAGTTTTGATGTTACTCTGGTGCGATCAATATGCCTTCAAACAAAAGAAAGCTTTTGAGTCTTCAAGAAAAAGTTGAAATAATCCAGTACGCGGACTAACTAGTGTTAGAGTATTAGCCGAAAAAATCTGTGTAGGAAAATCTCAAATTAGTGATATTTTGAGAAACAGAGCGATCTTAACAAGCGATTCGCCGAGACCGGGAACATGAAAGAGAAAAAGAAATTTGCAAAAATTGAGGGTGCTGCCATAGATCAAATTGTCTACGACTGGTTTTGTAAAGTACACTCCAAAAACGTCCCAATATCCGGTACAATAATAAAGGAAAAAGCACAAGAAATTGCGAAGATTAGAAGTTGATGGTTTTCAACGTCATAATATTTCTGTCAAATCCATCTGTGGCGAAGCAGCGGCTGTAGACTTGATTCAGGTAACTGATTGGCGGACGAAATTATGTGCTATTATCAAAAACCACGTGTGCTGGCGGGAAAGCGTCCAAGGAGAGACTCACTATGAATGGAGAAAAAGAAAATGCACTGGTGGTTGGAAAAGTAAAAAACCCCGTTGTTTTAAAGGATCAAGCGTGGAAAAATTGCCATTTGAATGGTACTATAACAAGAAAGCGTGGATGACAAGGGATATAATATCGGATTGGTTGATGAAATTTGACCGAAAAATGCAAAGACAAAACCGAAATGTACTTTTATTTTTGGATAATGCTGCATCTCACCCAAAACCGGAGTTAAAAAATGTTAAAATAATTTTTTTACCGCCAAATACCAGGGCGTGATTCAAAATTTTAAAAACCACTACAAACATGTTTTAATCAAGCGACTTTTGTCATCCATGGAGTATTCTGAATCTAACGAACAATTGGAGAAATCCGTAAATGTTGTAAGTGCCTTGATTTGGATTGTTGCTGCATTGAAAAAAGTCGAATCTAAGAACTTAAATAACTGTTTCCGTAAAGCTGGATTCGACGAAATTTTCGAGGAAAACGTTGACTACGATAGTGAAGATGATGTGCCGTTATCGTAATTATGTAGAAACATCAATGTATTCTCTTCTGACTTAGTTTTATATTCAGAAATTGACGAAAGTTTATTCACGGAAAATCCTAACATAAGGGTATGTGAGTGCATCAACGAATTTCAAAATAGTGAGAACGGTCAGATTTCATTTGACAGTGATGATGAAGAACTTATTTCTTCCAATATTAAGAACATTAAGGAAGCATATAAAATGTTCCGGGAGGGATATTGAAAACTTTTGTATGTTATCTGAAGATTCTGTGTTAGGGCAAAAAATCTCAGAAGTTGCGTCTAAAATGGAATCTCAAATTATTAAAAATAAATTAAGTAGTTTAAGACAAACAACACTTGATATTTTTTTTAAATAGAAACTTTTTATAAAGTAGAACTGTATGAAACTGTAAATGTAGGTAGTATAATATTTTATATTAGGTAGTACACTTTTATTGTAAGCATATATGTATGTAAAAGATGTTGGTGTATACGTAGTAACAATTGTATTAATAATTTGTACTAAACATATTATTTTTTTACTTAGAAATAAAAGATTCCTTTAAATAAAATTACATTGGTATTTAATTTGTTCACTCCCTACAACGGACACCTCTATACAACAGACAGTTTCTGTGGTACGGCTACTGTCCGCTGTTGAGAGGTTTCACTGTATTATTATCTGTATTTTGTAGGCTCTTTGTCTATGCCTATAAATTAAAATTTTGTAACAAATAATTCAGAATTTTTTTGTGAGGCAACTTAAATTTTTTAATAAGTCTTAGTTACTTGAGTGTAACTGAATTCAAAAAAATAGGTTTTGTTCAAGAAACAAAAAAAAAGTTGAAATTTGCTCCCCAGTGATTTCAACGCAACAATGCTAATATATTACAGGAAGGCAATATATAAATACGAAATATAAGTATGTAAAGTCTAGAACATTGATGCTTATTACTTTATAATAAACTACCAAAACACAATTTTTTAGAAAAAAAAACTCAAATGTTAAATGTAAGAAATGCATCAGATTTTTAGATAGTGTGTAACGTTTCGCGTTGCGTCTCCTTGCGAAAACTCACTAATAAAATGAGGTTTCAAAAAAAGAAAAGTTATAGGGTTATAATGCTGTGTTTGGGAAAGAATATCATTTCCCTGTCAACGGGAGAATTATGGCATTAAAGAAAGTTAGTAAAACGTGCGTTAAATGGGGGTTAAGTGTTTTAATATTTGCCAAATATGTAATATAGGCGAAATTAGTTCAGACAGTCAAAATATTATTCATACACTTATTACGTTTTATTATTTTTTTTATGGGTTTTTTTTATTTTTGTGCTGCAAACTGGTAAATTCTTTTGTATAGAATTAACAACAATATCCCTCAAGAACTATTTTTTAAAATTAGTTTATTTAGAATAAATAATTGCCAAAACTATAAGAAAAAAGTCTCCATCAGGGGCGTGCGGTGAAATTTTAAGAAAGAGAAGCAATTGTTAGAAACTTACCTATTTGTAATGTAATTCGATTCTTCGATCATTTTTTGCAAATTCGTCAATGACGTCACTGTCAATACTAATTCACACAATTTCGACACTTCGGTGTAGGCATCTTCCAGCTCCTTGTCTTTTAAAATTTGCATTAGTTCCTTAGCGTTATTTTTTGCGCTAAGGTCATCAGTTTCGTAAACCACTTTTAGTTCAGATCGCAGTAACACTCGGTCAAAGAACTGACCATAATGAAGAAGAACAGATTTAAACGCATCTCCTAGAAAAGTTTTTCCTTTAAATGCATCAAAATTGCAGAGCTCGAGGAATTTAAAATCATTTAAACCGTTAAATCTATAGTTTATTTGTTGCTGTCTGTATGATGTTTGAACATCTCCCACCTCGTCTGTTCGAAGACGCTTGGCTTGTGGCTCTACATTTAACGTCATCGTTTTCTCCCAAAATAGGTCAAAGCCATGTCTTTTTTGGCTTAACATGGACTTAAAATCATCCACTTTTTTTAGGCAAAAAGCAATATCATTTGTTTTAGTTTGTAATATATTAAAAACATTTTCCGAAAATGGAAATATTTCTGAAAATATGTTCAACAAATAATTAAAATTAAAATCTCGTTTGAAACAGTCCAAAAACTCCCCCGAACTATTTTTTGCTTCTGAGTCCCACGTTTCATTATTTTCTATTATATTCTCAAATAGTTCAACACAAGTCTTCCAATATAGTTCCACCTAGTAGGAGCTACTTTGGGCAATCGTTTGTGGACAATGTAGTCCAAAGCTTGTGTAGGTTTTGTTGACTTGGAAAAAAAGCAGTCATGCCACTTAAAGTAACGAAAAATACTTTACACTCCTTAATGTGATTGATGGACTGGGATAAAACTAAATTTAATTTATGAGCAAAACAATGGACGAAACACAGCACTTGGGAAAGTTTCCCGAACTTTAGCTTGCAGACCCCCTAATTGTCCTGCCATCACTGCAGCTCCATCATAGCTTTGAGCAACTATTTTTTTCTCTCCATTAATTTTTTTAGTAACGTTATAAACTACGGTATATAATGCATCGGATGTACGATTTTCGGTCACATTCGTAAACCTTAAAAATCGCTTTTGAATACTTCCGTCTGTTTTAACATAGCGTATTACTATAGATAATTGGCTAAAATTAGTGATATCAGTTGTTTCCTCCAGAACGACAGCAACGAACCGCTCTGCGTAATTCTTTTTAGAATAATGGTTGCAATAGCGGAAATTAAATCATTCTGGATCCGATTCGACGTTCCGCGAAAAACGCTAGACTGCTCTAAGTGATTTTTAAAGCAATTATCATATTTAGCCACTAAACTAAGTAAATCTTGAAAATTTCCTGTATTTGAAGAAACCCTTGTTTCGTCATGACCTCCAAATCCCAATTCGTGCTGTTCGAGAAAACAAACAACATCGATAAGTCTTCTTAATATTTGCCTATTTTTATCGACTAGTTCATTGTATTGGCGGTGACTAATTTCCAACTGTTTATTAAGGGCGTGTTCAATTCTGGTTTTGCCCAAGACTTTTTCTTTTATGACGGTCTGCAAATGCGCTTTGGACATAATGTGTCTTTTTACAGCTTTTTGGGAATTGTTTAAATCGGAAAAAACAGTTTTATTCCAAAAAGTAAACATGGCCAACAAAATAATTTACTTATATTATCACGCCCTGTTAGCCATTTAAATTGTTCGTATTGTTTTTCCGGATAAAAATATCTAATACAGTTTTCCATTTTTGTTGTTAAATTTTTCATAGGCGGTTTTGCCCTTTCTCTGGAAATTATTTGAAGCTTATCAGCGAAGTTTAATATTAAAAATCCCTTTAATATTAAGACACACACCACACATTCACACACACTCTTCTTACTAAATTCTTCAACATTTTCAACGTTATTACCGACAGCCGAAGTTGACGGTATTTGCATATCCACGTCCGTATTATTGTCTTCAATATCGCACCAAGCACGACGCGATGTACATATCACATAACACACGGATAGCCGTTCAAACAAAGAACCTACTCCAACGATAGCTTCTGCCACCACTTAAAGCACGCGACTGAAATGCAAAAATTGCAAACAGCCGGTGGAAAGTTCAATAATCTCTGGCTCGATTCACAGGAAATCAAGCATACAGGACTTGGCTGCAGAGAAGCTAACGGCCCGCATAGGTTCTATTCGATATTCTATTGTGCCTGGGTCGGAGTCAAGGCCGCATTTATTATGGGCTTGATAATTAAGATAATATTTAAGTATTTTTGATATAAACGAAATTAATGGTTTCCTATTTCAAAAATTACATTTTAGAAGATGTTTTGTAATTTTTTTTGGGGAAGCACTGCTTCCCTTGCTTCCATGGACTGCACGCCCCTGGTCTCCATATATTTAAGACAATCCCAACTGCTACAAGGCGTCTTTCTATTATTTTATCTATGGTCAGATTACACAACACAAAACGAAAACTATTAATTTTCCTTCGTCTTGAAGGTGAGGCATTTGATTAATTAATGTCAGTGGCATAGCAAGACAACGTAGGGCCCTGGTGTCAAGTCGTAAAACCGGGCCTCCTCTCTTCTCCATCAAAAGTATATATAAATAAGAAAAATTTAGTAATTTCATAAATCGCAAAAAATATTGAAATCTTGTTTTTAACATTCAGAATAGCTCGAGCAAATCGGATAAGAACCACAGAAAAATTAAATAAGGTTATATATCAACCATAATATATTCCATATAAACTATTCTAAACGATGTTATCAAAAAAAGAAACCAATATACAAAACAACATTCTAAAGTACAATAATAATTCTAATTACACCGCCTTACGATTAGACGACTGGCTACTGTTACTTTTGTCCATAACTTGAAAAAAATTGTCTAGTTTCGCATGCTTTTTCAATTTTGCTTTTTTTCTTTAAGCTGCTCCCGATTGGTGCTTGTAATTCATTTTATCACAACTACTATGCGGAATACTCAGAAAACAAAATATAAAATCAGTATCACTGCAATTATACGCCTGTTTTAGTCTGGTACCCAATGCAGAACTCAAACAATTAGCACCCAACGCCAGTGCCGCATTTACAACTTTTGGGGCCCTAGGCCCGCTTGAGGTTACGGGGACCTATCGGCCCTATCCCCTAAAAGCATTGCAGTCAGTGCCGGATTAATTATTTTTGCCCAGACGTATTTACGGTTCCCAAGCTCCTGGGAAAAAGTGTCGACAAAAAAAAAGTCCTCTCTTCCATAAAGCAAAAGCTTATCCCCTCCTTCAATATAATAATAAACAAAAATTACCTACTTACCGATAATATAAAACACAAATTATGTAAATGAATTTTATTAAAGCGCGGCGACGGCGGGCCCTCTTTTCGACGGGCCCTAGGCCCGGGTCTATGGGGTAATGCGACCCTGCTCAAAGCGAATAGCAAATATCCCAGTAGAAATGTTGTTCGATTGATCTTTACCGACGTAAAGGGCTCCGCCGCGACAGAAATGAACCTGCTGGCGAAGGCTTAGTAAAAATAAAAGACTTTACCTGTTTAATGCGATAAGATCTTTTACTTAAGATCTATACACACGATGACACGGTTTTTGTTGTCTATCTATCTAATTTTAGGAAAAAACTGGAAAAAACAAGGCTCCAATAGAAACTAAAGTAATATTGCATTACTATAAGGAACAAAACAAAAAATTAAAACTCAGTCTTATAATCATATAAGCTTCGCAATAAAATATCTAAAGCTAGGGCGAGAAAGGGCAGGACTTGGTTTAGACAAAAAGATTAAACGTAGTTCTACCTTGAATCAGTGAAATAACAAAAAAAAACGACGAAATACCTAACAACTAACAATAAACTAACATCAAACATATTTCAAATTGCTGAAAACTATTTAAGGTAAAAAGATTTAGTATATGCGACTCGGCCTAATACAAGAAACAATATGGTGGTGAACCGTATTAGGATTGCTGCCTAATGGACAGAGGAAAGCTTGCAACTTTGTATTGACAATGACGGCCGGCATTTTGAGCCTTTGCGAAACTAGATTTCGATCATTTTAAATATATTCGTTGTTAGTTTATTGTTAGTTGTTAGTTCATTTCGTCGTTTTTTTATGTTGTTTCTCTGGGACAAAGTTTCCCAAACCCAGTCCTGCCCTGCCTCGCCCTAGCTTTAGGTATTTTATTACGAAACTTATGTGATTATGAGTTCTAGTATTTTTTGTCTTGTTCCTTTCTTTTTAGATATACAAGATTACTAAAGTTCTATTGGAGCCTCGTTCTTTTCCAGTTTTTTAGGTATTCCTAAAATTTTAGAATTAATTTAAATGAGAGATGAAAATAATTTCCACTTTGCTATTGTCACTTTTTCTTCTCTACAAAACGGCAAGGTTAAGTTTCGAGTCCGACGTTTCGGATTTGAGAGACCATCATCAACTTTCTTATTTCAAGTACGGCCTGGATGATTTTTCATTTAACTATTCAATGCCATTCATAACTTCCAAATAAATTATCACAGCTTATCATTTGATTTTTTTGAGGAAATCAGCATTATTTGGAGAATTCCTCATCTAGTGACCACTAAAATCATTGCCACACACGCAAAGACCGTCATCCACGTATGGTAAACGCAAAGGTTCTTACAGCAATTACTTTCATAGGGATAACTAACTGTAAGAATTAGTATCACTAACTGGTAGAATAACTGACCTAAAAAAAAATTTGTTTCTGCCAGTTAATACCTAATTTTTCTATAAATTTAGGTAGTCATACGAGAAAATGTATTTAATATCTGATGTCATTTATGAATAGTTAGGTAATGAAAATTTTATATTATATAAACACTTTATAAATCCCAACACATTATAATTAGATTAAAATTTTATCTGCAGGAGAATTAAAATTTACGCAGCTTCTACCGCCGCCGCCTGAAATTCCTCATCTTTTAGAATCCTCCTTAAAATCAACGACAGGCTGTAATTTAATGAAAAATTCAGAACCTATTGCCAAAAGCTCTATCGATAATTAGCAATATAAATTAGTAACATAATTTTAGCATTAGCGTTGATGTTCGAGCCCTTCGAATTTTCTCCTCCGCTCTTTGCCGCTTTTGAATGAAGGGACTCTATTTCTCTTGCGTTTCTCTCCATTGAAGCTTGCTTTTTTATATCAAGGATTTTTTGTAGATTCTTAGAAAATCCGTAGTTGAGGCAAATGTGTTTGAAAATACCACACATAGATTAAGTTGATTAAATTATCAAAAGGAAGTATTACTGACAAAATGGCGAATGAATAATTAAAGAGAATGTTTTTACTAGTTTAATCAGGCGGTCCAACAAAACAGTTGACTTCTGTCAATATGGCTGCCGTAGAACAAACATTGTTTTGTTCCATATGAGCTATTTTCAAGGATGTTCATATATATTTAGTGCATTTTTTTGTAGGGGACCATTTTTTATAATGGTTTGTTTGCTTTAAACTTGGTTAAATGAATACTTTTTGAAACTTCGAAGTGAGAATGCCGAAGTTTCCGAGCGGTGCAAGTAAAAGTATTTTTATAATTAGAGAATAGATCCTCTTGTAGAGTAGATCCAAAAGAATTTCCCCCGGTGTCACATATGAACATTGTTAGTTACCTAGTTGTTCAATTTAAATTATATATATCGAAGTCAAACTTAGTTTAATCTGTGTGTTTTATATTTTGTAGCACTCAATACATATATATTTTTTTATAAATAAAACATATATTAATAAAACAAACATGTTTTTATCTAAATAAATTGTTATGCATGTCAGAGTGAAAAAATATGCAGAGTGGCGCATCGAAAACGAAACATATATATATATATATATATATATATATATATATATATATATAAATATATATATATATATATACTTATATACATATATATATATATAATATATATATATATATATATATATATATTTATATATGTATATATTTTATGCAGAACCTTCCCTTGCCCAACATACCGTTCAGGAAATCTTTCATTACCGCCAATTGTGGGTATATGCCTTCGAAATCCGAAAAACTTAAAAGACATTACAGGCCATTTTTATACTTATCATGAGGGACAAGCCAATAAAGTTCTGTTGGATTACATTTCAAAGAAAATTTCCGTTGATGTCAATGAATTGACATTTTTTCCAATGGATGTCCTGGTGAAAATAGCAGTAATACCATGGTAAGGTAAATGACGCTGGTAGCTACAAAAGGCTTCAGAAAAATATTTCAATATTTTCTTGTACGCGGTGTGATCGTGATTTTGGGACCGTTAAAAGATTGACAAGGAAATCTGACCGTGTTTACTTGCCTGCGGAATACGACAATATGATAATATCCTGCAGAAAGAATAATCCATTCACTGTAACCTCTATTAAGCACAATGACATTTTTCATTTTAATAACTGGTGGTCTACTTTTTATAAGAAAACATGCAAATCAGCGAAACTTCGGAATACGTTACTACATTAAAATTTTTAGGAGACAGGGTTTCATATACATTTAATTTAATGAAACCTAATGTTGAACCGCAATTTGTCGCTGACAAAGCATATCGTGAACCTGTACCAATAAAGGAAGCAAAAATAACGGATATTAAAAAAGTTTTGAAATATATTTCTGGAGAAAACTTAGCTTTATAATATCATACTACTTCCTGGAAAGTAGGTACGAATTAAACATATTATATGTAATACTTTTGTTAATAAATTATTGTCAATAAAGTAGTAAAAACAGAACAAAACATTTTTTTAATTTTTTTTCGTAATTCTGTCAAAAAACATTAGGGTAAAGTCGGGTATATTGTACCGGTTGCTAAATTGTACCGCTTCAATATTTATTAAACTGTTAGCTTCTAACGTCATTTATATAGCTTGCTTGACATCTTATAGCTCCAAAACATTAACTGATCAACGATCGCGAACGTCGGTAAACGGTTTAAGGTGAAATTCGGGTATTTCTAAAAACGTGTTTACGCAGTAAGTTTTCAATACTCTACACTAAGCCTTTGTGTCCAGATAAATTAGTAGTTAAATTCATCCTAACCTTACTTTTTACAGAGAAATAAGATATTTTTCATCAATTATACCGTTTCGCTAATTTGTACCACCACATGGTTTGTTAATTTGTCCCGGTACAATTTACCAAACTCATATTTTTTTTCAGTCATGCCTCGCAAGGATATCAAATACTGCCAGTGGTCAGAGGTCGACATGAAAAAGGCTATAAATAAATATAAAACTGGAAGATTTGGATTGAATGCTATCTGTAGACGATACCAAATTCCAAAACCGACCATCAAGAGACACTTGCTGGGTACAAATGTGAAGGCAAAAGAATTAACCAAATCGTTAGGACGGTTAACGGTATTTAGCGCAGAAGTCGAGCAAGAGCTAGAAGATCAAATTCTGAAAGTGGAAGAATCTTTTTATGGTCTTACCATCAAGGATATTCGAAGAGCGGCGTTCCAGTTTGCAAACAAAAATGCTATACCCACTAAATTTAACAAAGCGAAAGGGATGGCAGGTAAGGCATAATTCTATAGCTTTATGAAAAGACATCCAAGGCTTTCAATGAGGCAACCTGAATCAACATCACTGGCTAGGTGCAAAGACTTTAATAGGCAGAATGTCAATCACTTTTACGATATTTTAGAGAAATTGTTTGATCAGTATAAAATAGATGCGACAAAAATTTTTAACTTTGACGAGTCCGGGTTTTCTACCGTTCTGAAGAAAAGCCAAAAGATTATTTCTGAGAAAGGAAAAAAGAATGTTGGAACTGTGGCAAGCGGTGAAAGGGGACTGAACACCACGTTAGTAGTTTGCACTAGTGCAGCGGGACAATATGTAGTCCCAATGATAATTTTTAAAAGAAAGACGATGATGGTTGAACTTGCAAAAGGTGCTCCACCAGGTTGCTCAGGACAAGTTTCAGACACAGGATACATCAACACTGACTTATTTGTGGTTTGGTTGCGGTTATCGAAATTATCCGACCCACGCAAGAACAAGAAGTAATTTTAGTCCTAGATGGTCACACGACGCACTCTAAGAACCTGGAGGCAATTAATTTGGCTCGAGACAACGGCGTCGTTCTTCTACAATTGCCAGGACATACCACGCATTGCATCCAACCATTAGACGTAGCAATATTTAAGCCTATGGAAGTATATTACAACCAGGCAGTTGAAAGGTGGATGAGAAAACATCCGGGATTAGCGGTGACACAATATCAAGTTGCCAAACTTCTAGGGGATGCGTAAGGAACAGCTGCAACGATTGTAAATAGACATGTTTTTACTGATGTTGATTTTGCTGGGAGTGATGCCTCACTCTTAAATAAACCACAATTACCACTAGATGGAAATAATATCCATATTGAGCAGGCTGAAGATAATTCTTCCGATGACGATATTCCCCTCTCGAGATTAATATCAAAAGAAAGTCTCCTGAATTCTTCCTTTGAAGAAATAATTTGCATGCCAGGACCTCCCGGATTGGGAAATAAACGACGGGAGCCTAAGAATGCCCAACAAGCAACAGTGCTAACAACCACGCCATATAAAGAAGAATTAGAAAAAAGAAAAAGCATCGTGGATAATAAGGCAAAATCTGCAGTTAAAAGAAAAATATCATCAGACATGCCTAAAATATTAAAGGGCAAAAAAAGGAAGATTCTCCGTTTGGAGAAGTAACTGACGCTGTCATAGAGGCAAACGTTAATGACTGGTATTGTATAAATTGGGTGCACGAATCCTGTGCATCACCTTCAAATCAACAGTATTATTACACTTGTGATTTCTGAATTTAGTTTTTTTTTATTATCATTTAAAAAGAGTATTTAGTTATTTTAGTAATAGAAATATTACAAATTGTTATGTTTCCTGTTTAGTTGAAAAACTTTTAATAAAAGGTTGTATTCTTTGTATTATTTTCTCATTCATCTGTTTCACTGCCACCAAAAATCTAGTTCATTATGTATGGTACAATATGCCAAACCGCGTGGTACAATTTATCGAACCAGTTGGGTAAATTGTACCGTTTGTAAGGTTTTACCTAAAAGCTTATTGTTCTAAAGTTGGAGTCTTTGTATAAGCTTTTGATTGTGCAATTTGATAGAAACATATCAAAGAATCTTAGATCAACATTTCATTAAATTTGAACAAACCATTAGCGAGTTATTAGACGAAATATGTTAAGTGATACAATTTACCCCACTTTACCCTATATTATATCATCAGAACATATTTTTTCAAATAATTTTTATTTGTTTTTTTTTTCGATGTCTTAACTGGAAGCATAAATAACTTTTCAATACATTGTTATTTGAAACAACGAACGGTTTTTTATTTAGTTGTTTTTTTTTAATTTCCTCAAAATGGCAATTTTGTTCATGTACTATTTTTTCACTCACCGATTCAATTAGGCACGTTGCACTCACTCGGCCATTTTACGATGAATGGTTCTGAAAGATATTTTAATTTTCAGACATGCGATTTATTTCTGCTTTCTACATCCGACCAACAAAATTACATATAGTCTCCGAACATCTGCCCCACTGAACTTTTGAGACGTATGTTAAAATACATAATGGCTGTGTGTAAAATCATATGTTTTATAAATAATACCACGACTACACTCATTTAATACATACTCAAAAAAGAAAAATCTTAAATCAATTTCCATAGTTTTTTACTTTCGTTTCGTTTGCACGGTTTATTTGCTTAAAATTTAATCAGTAACAAAATGAACCTTCGACCATGTTGTTAATGATACCTCGTTATGGTTATCAGAACTTAATTTGAAGGCACCTGTAAATTTCGCACGGTTTGACCCAAATATCGTGCAGTTTCACTTGGCCACATTGCAATTTCTGATTAAATCCAGGCGAAACATCATTAACAACTGACAATTAGATTCGAGGCATCATTATTCCCATATTGTGTACACTCAAAATCGCAATTAAAACAACAGTTCAGGAAATTTTGCGCTATATTAGTCTAATCGAATCAGTATTTGAAAACAAAAAAAATGTAGAAAACGATTGTTTTGCAAAAAATATCGGAAACGACTAACTCTCATACGTACATTTTTGTTGAATATGTTAATATAAAGAGATAAGCTCACTATCCATGATTCGATGCAATTCGTCGGTTCGATTCGTTAATTCGATTCGTCAAATCATGTGCATGACCGCATTGGCGAATTAATAAATTGACTAATAATTTATTCACAGTGAGCATAAATTTTTACTTTATTTATTCGTTCGCATTGATTTCGTACGTGTCAGTGTTTGACAACACACAAAAAACAAAAGGTATGGGTGCGAGCGCACGGTTTGTCAAAGTCAAAGCTTACTTTGAAGATTCGCCCAAAAGACGAAATTACTGCGCAACGAATCGCACGAACGAACAGGACTAATCGATGCATCAAATCGACGCCATAAGGGCAATGTATTCCCATCGACTCTAGTATATAATAGAGTGTTTTCGCTCTCTCCCCTGTAACATACTGCCTCTTATGGCAGGGTTTTTTTTTCTGAAATTTCAGTTTGCATATATAACATTATCAAACCAAATATATTTATAATCTGCAGGAAGAGACCGTCTTGCAAAACTGATAGTTCTGCTTTTTGAATTATCAGAAGTAAACATTTTAACGATTTGTTTTTGGTTTATATACCTGAGCCTATGGTTAAAATATAATCAAGATAAATTGATCGCACTGTAGATTTTCTATATTGGAGGTATAAGAAAAATATTGATGTTTTTCGGCAACCTTCATGACTTCCAAGTATATATAAAAATGTAACAAATTTTTCTTGTAATATGTTTTTTCGAGATTTTCCCCATTGTTCTAAAGAATTTTTCAAAAATCCTTTTTAGAGAATTATTCCTACACCTATGCTCTGTGAATATTACAGCTGATTTTTACTTCCCTCGTAGTTGTGAAAAAATCACTCTCCGAGATTTTTCAGAATTTCACGTTTCAGGATCAAAAACACATTTTCTCAATTCTGTCGGTCTGTTTGTCTGTCTCTTCGCGGCGTAGTTAAAAAACTACTTTTCCGATTGACTTCAAATTTTGGTCAAAAATTAAGGGTCATATGGGGATGACCTGGTAGTATTTTGGTAAAAATCCAATATGGCGAAACAAAATGGCGGTCTAGTGAAGTGTTAAAAAAATATTAGTAAAAAACTACTCATCCAATTTATCTCAAATTGCATAAACATCAAATATTTTGGCACGAATTCAAGATCGCGGAACAAAATGGCGGCATAACAAAATATTTAAAAATTCAGTCTGAAAAACTACTTAATGGATTGATTCCAAATTGTGTGCTACAGCTAATTGTGGTATAGGGCGCAACCAGTAAAACTGTGTTAGTAATTCAAAATACCCAACAAAATTGCGGCCAAATAAATTGTTTTTAATCGTGAAGAAAATCATCCTCTCAGGGTTTACACATCTTCAAGTTTTAGCGTCCCTAGATGCCAAAAAACATGTTTTATCAATTCCGTCGGTCTGTCTGTCGGCCTGTGTGTCAGTTCGCGACATAGCTTAAATACTACTTACCCGATTGACTTCAAATTTTTACCAAAAATTAAGAGTCATATGGAATGATAATATTTTGGTAAAAATCGAATATGGCAGAACAATGTTTCGGTCAGGATTCATGATATAAATTGTAATGTAACAAACTGCAAATGTCCACAGATTGAAAAAGTTAAATCAGTAAAATATCTAGGGATAGTTATAGATCAATTCTTGAGGTGGACAGACCATATCGTAGAAACTGCTAAACAAATTCGAAAAATGTATCACAAATTCCATCAATTAAAAACTATATTAAATAAGAAGTTACTATTAACGGTTTATTTATCCTTGGTCGAATCGGTATTGCGTTATTGTATTGTGGTATGGGGAGGTTGTCATGACAATGCAATTTTACTCCGTTGTTCCGCATATATTACCCTGATATTAAGTTTCTAAATGGTTTTCGTTAACAATCCTTTTGTTGTTATGTTAGAGTAGTGTATTATTTGGGGTTAGGATCCAATAAAAAAGACTATTTAATTTTCAAATAGTCGACGTTTCGCAACTTCAGGACACATATGTAGTATCTATATCTAGCATGAAACCCATATTTTCAGTCTTTACCTACTACTTTGGACCGCAGATATTTCCCAGATATTAAGTTTCTAAATGGTTTTCGTTAACGATCCTCTTGTTTTTATGTTAGAGTGGGTATTATTTGAGTAAAAAAAATGTGTTTTTTTTAAATTGTCGACGTTTCGCTACTCTAATTTATATATATATATATATATATATATATATATATATATATATATATATATATTAAAAAGATACGTCTGTTTCAGGCATCCCACTGACAAATTAAACGGAAAAAAAACAATAACACCTATAAAATACCACAGATAAAATCGTAGTCCGAATCAGTATTTGCAGTACCGTCCTAAATGTATATAATATTTTAAGCTTGAGGTATAATGCATAATTTAATTGTGAATTGTCTTAGATGTGCTAATATTTCTTCCGATTTTTAATAATGAGTGTTTGTACCATTATTGGATGTTAGCATTAGAAAATAACTATGGTGAGTCGAGAAGAAATCATTTTTATTCTATTTTATTTAAATTTTTGGATCTATGTTCGTTCGTTGTTATATAATAATATAGTTTAAAAAATTGTTTAAATCCAATCAATCTTAAATCAAAATTAATTTATAAATTCTTGCCCTCAATCTATAAAAAAAAAATCAAAATGAACTGATTTGTACCTATTTTTCAATTAATATAACTTTTTAGATAACTGATAAAGGTCAAATTCAGACCGAAACGTTTTATCCTTTTATCAATAAAATGACTGGCTATTAAAGCAAACTTTGATTTTGGAACCTTATTCCCAAGAAAACATATATATATATATATATATATATATATATATATATATATATATATATATATATATATATATATATATATATATATATATATATATATATATATATGTTGATTCTTAGTTCTTCACGGATGAAAAAATACAATGTGTTTTCATTCCGGGTGTACACCTGTTCACTACTGTCGTTCTGAAAAGAACAGTTTTGCTGACGTTTCGCCAAAATCACATTTGGCATTTTCGAAGATTTCTTTCTCGCGTCTGAATAGAGACTGAAGTGTTGGTGACTGCGACGCTTCCTTTTATACCCCCACCCGGGGCCGAAGGTTATATCTGCGTGGCCGTTGGTCGTTATTTATGTTTTCTGGATGGTGCTGTTGTTGTTGCGCTAATTGCTCTTGAGTTTTTGCGATTTTAGCTTTGTCGATTATTGCCTTCCATACTGTTGGTAGTTTTAATGATTCGTCCCTTTTCTTCAAATCACCTTGTTTTTCAATTTCTATAGCTTCTCGGAAAATCACATCATCACCCAGCACAAATTCAAGCTGTGGCAAATACCCTAATATCCAGATCCGTGTGATTAACTGATGAGAGAGACAAGACAAAACGAATTTAAGGTAATATCTGGTGCTTTAAAGAAAAATGGCTACACGAATCGCACCATACAGAAAGCTATTAATGCACAGGGTTTCCGAACAACGAACAACAAAAATTATGAACCGGGAAAGCAACAAGTAGTCTTACCATATGTAAAAGGCACAACAGACAGAATCGGAAGAATTCTGAGGAAACACAACATACAAACAATACACAAGCCACAAACAACTATAGGTAAACTACTTGGAAACACAAAAGATAAAATCAAACTGCAAAACCACGGAGTATACAGAATTCCGTGCCAACTGTGAAAAGTTGTACGTTGTAGATATTAGGTTTCTAAATGGTTTTTGTTAACGATCCTTTTGTTTTTATGTTAGAGTGGTGTATTATTTGAGGTTAAGATACAGTAAAAAAAACAAGTGTTTTTGAAATTGTCGACGTTTCGCAACTTTATTGTTGCATCCACAGGACCTGCATATCCTGCATGATACCCATATTATCAGTCTTTACTTACTACGTTGGTTCGCAAATATTTTCCAGATATTAAATTTCTATTCTAATTGTTATGTTAGAGTGGTGTAATATTAGTTAGTTAGGAAATATCTGCGGACCAATCGAGTAGGTAATGACTAATATGGATTTCATGCAGGATATAAAATCTACGTGTCCTGAGGGTGCAACATAAATTGGCGAAACGTCGGCAGAAACCTAATATCTGAGATATCTGCGAACCAACGGAGTAGGTAAAGACTGATAAATGGGTTTCAATTTAAGATGACGAAACAAAATGATGGCCATATAAAATTTTTAAAAAATTAACGCAAAAGAATCTTGTTAAATTGATTTTAAATTTTATAGAAAAATTAAATGTGAATATGGGATACTTATTGAATTTATTTTAAATTATGACCAAAAGTCAAGTCTGGCATAGGTAGAAAGGAAATGGTAAACATATTGGTAGGAATCCAATATGATGGATCAAAATGTCGCCCAATAAAAATGAAGAGACAGTATATGTAACACATATATACTGTAACTATGTAACGAACTAATTTGGATCACACGAAATCGAAAGTTACGCCTAGATTTTTAGCTTGGCTAACAATTGGAATTGGGTTATTGCTGATGTGTATTTGTAGGTTTTGCTGCACAGCATTTCTGACGGTAACATTACTCCCTATGATTAATATTTGGGATTTTATTGCATTAAATTTGAGATTGTCATTATTGACAAAAGTTTCTATGTTTTCTAAGTCCGCGAGAAAATGTTCCTGTACTATTTTACCGTTTTGACTGTTAATTTTGAGAATTGTGTGCATATTGGTGAAGCTCTGCATATTTAACCAGTTTAAACATCCGCGACATATATTGAACAGTAATGTAACAAAATCGAACTTTGTGGGACTCCTTGTGTAATAGGCAAGAACTGGGAGGCTATCCTTTCAGATCCCCTAAAGACTAGCACTTTACTTTGGCGATTATGTAAATAGCTAGTGAAAAATTTTATCGCATTTTCCGATAATCCGTAATAGTGTAGTTTTCCCAGTAGTATTTTGTGGTTCAACGTGTCAAAGGCCTTACTGAAATCCAAAAGCGCCATGCATGTACAGTTTTTTTCCTCTTGATTTAGACGAATTTTGTTCACGATATTGACTAAACTGGTAGTGGTGCTATAATTTTTATGAAAACAGGATTGGCATGAAGGTATTATTTTATTTTCTTCTGAAAATGCTGACAGTTGAGAAAAGATGTGCTTTTCGATTATTTTAGAAACTGCTGGTAGGGTACTTATGGGTCTAAGATCTTTAAATTCTACCGGATCAGAAATTTTGGGGATTGGTTTAATTATAGCTTTTTTCCATAAGAGCGGGTATGTGTTTTCGAGAATACATGTATTTATTATATTATAAGCGGTTTTATACAAAAAGGTAAACATATTTTTAAATCTTTCATGGAATAATCAGCTTCACCAATGGCATTTGATGAAATATTTGAAACAATTTTCAAGAGCATTTGTTCGGTAATAAGATTAAATTCGAAATTTTTGTCAACAATTCTGTTGTTAGTATAAAAATTTATCAAAGGCTGTGACGTAATGTAAGCTAAGTAACAGACTGAAAAAAATCGTGAATACCTAAAACATCAAGCAAGTGTTCTGGTAGTTCAGTGCTATTTTTATTTCTAGTAAGGTTTAATTTATCTGCTGTTCACCAAAACTCTTTACCATTTCTTTCTGGTAGTTCAGTGCTATTTTTATTTCTAGTAAGGTTTAATTTATCTGCTGTTCACCAAAACTCTTTACCATTTCTAAGTGACAACTGATTGAAACAGGTTATTCTTTCTCGAGTAATTGCGTGCTTAGTGTAGTTTCTTAATTGTCTATAGTATTGTAGATGAGTTTTTTTTTTTAGATTTCAAGTATCTACGATGGAGTTATCCCTTAACTTAATCGGCGACCTAATATTATTGGTTATCCAGGGAGCAAAGAGTTTTTCACGAATCTTTTCATTTTCAACGGAGTATGTTTATATATGTGACCAAGTATTTTAGTATTAAATATATTAATTTTCTCTTCAATATCTTGAGAACAATAGACATCATCCCAGTGTATTAATGAGCGGTCAAAATAAAAATGGTTTTCGTTTATATTTTTGTAATCGGTATATTTGATATGTTTAAAAAAACTATCTATTTCGGGCTTATTAAAAACTGTGTTTATTAAATTGTGATCTGATAAAGATTCAGATATTTCCAGTGACTTTGTTTGTAGTAATGTTAATTCTTTACTTGTTATTATTACATCAATTAGACTGAATGTATTTGCATTATGACTAACTTTAGTAGGCTCTGTAATACGTTGCGAAATATTGAATGTTTCTAAGATGCTATTTAATTTATCTAAATATGCTATTTGAAATAAAAAATCTATATTTAAATCCCCCACTAGAATTATATAATCATAGTTAGGATATACCATCGACAGAATGTCTTCCAGGTTCTCAAGAAAATATGGTATACTTCCAGAAAGAGGCCGATAGATATTAAGCAAAATACATAACTTGTTTTTTATTTTAAAACCAATATCGGTAAATTCAAAACTCTCAAATGTAAGGTTAAGATTGACTTTCACCATATTTAATTTTTTCTTGACATACATTGCCACGCCTCCTCCCCGACCGTCCTTATCCTCTCTTAGTAGGTTATAGCCTGGAATATAAAACGAGTTACTCTCATAATTGGGGCTGAGCTAAGTTTCGGTAAGGCAACATATATCGAAATTGTATTCAGATATATACTGTGTAAATTCGTCAAATCCGTTGTTTATTGACCTAATATTTAAATGACCAATCGAAAAATGATTAATGCTGGCAATGACAGGGCCATGATCGCGTCATCCATCCCCCAAAGCACCTTCCACCACAGCCTCCCGGCCAGATACCCTGCGCCTCCTGCCCACTGCAAAATTCATACTGGTTATTACGAAAAATATGTGCAAAAAAAATAAATAAAAAATATGCAGAATGAATAATGGCATGTTGCATAACATGTAAACTCGCTCATAATAGTTTTATATTTTATGTTTAGTTTTATAAATGTAAGATGAAGATAAAAAAACTAAAAATATATCCTCGTACCTCAATTTTTTTACCATCTTCCCGAGTTTTAGACATAAATTAATTTACATCCTATATTATTACAGATTTCCCTCTTAAACTGAACACTCTGTATATAAAAAATACCATATATTATGCCTTCTGTATTTAAATTTCTAAATAATTCCTAAAAAATCTAAAATTCTTATGTAATAAAAGCGTCACCATGCACATGCTTAATTACTTAAAGACATCTACACTTATGAAAAACTTTTTAAAAATATCCACTTCGCTGTATTAAAAAACAACTCTAATATTAATTATAGTGCACTGATGTGAAGACGCGTATATTTCAACTAATACACGCAACTGTAAACGATGGAGGTTTGAGCTAATAAAATACAAATAATGTTTAAAGGATAATTCAGAGAGTATAAGTTTTAGTAAAAGTTATTGCCTCATGCTAACTAAACTGCTCACGGATTAACCGGTATAGGTAAATGTATAGTCATTTGTAGGAAACTGTTTCTCGGAAACGCTTTAGTCGATTTTTAAAAAGACTTGATAGATTCTGACCGTTCGTTATCTGTTGTATTTTTCAAAAAGTTTAAAGCAAGCATAAAACACCTTTCTATTAGCTGTTACCTATTTGCACTTTAATACTGCCACTCTGCGTTACCCCGGGCAATGTCAATTTAAGTAATATGTTATTGACAGTTTTAATTTCTTTAGTCAAAATTCAAAAAAAAGCATTCCTCTGGATATTGAGCAGGAAGCATCCAGGGTTGTTTCCCGAAAAATCCAGGACAGGTTCTTTCCCGAAAAGTTTGTTTTTCGTTTATTACGTGTAATCATATCCTCCGCATAAAATCCGGAAGATGAATTAGATAGACCTATGATATTTTCATATGAAAAAAGAGGATAAACATATAAATACCAGCAGTTGCAAACATCTTTGAGCGATGACACTTCAAAGTCAGATTGACAAGTCAGTGACAAAATGAGTAATAGAAACCAATTTTCGGGTTTTTTGCATCCACAAGCGAAAAAAATAGTATTAAATCTAATAAAATATTACGAAAATAAAAATTCACCGGCCAATATCCAGGAGACAGTAGCAAAAGCTCTGGGAATCGGTATAAGGACTGTGTAGAAAATTGTGCATGAAAAAAAGGATAATTTACTACCGAAGAAGATTAAGAAATGTACACGAAAAAAGTCAAAGACAGAAGACTTAAGCGAAAATGTAAAAATGGATGTTCGTAATGCAATTTACTATTTATACACATCAAAAACTAATATAACCCTTCAAGTTTTAAAAGAAGCTTTAAAAAATCAAGGCATATTGGAAATTGGACTAAAATCGTTGTGAAAATTAATAAAAATGTTGGGTTTTCGATATAAGGACTGTAATCGAAGATTTTTACGCGAGTTGCCGCATATAGCAAGTCAGCGTATCCAGTTTTTAAAGAAATACACGGAAAATGTTAATTCAAAATTTAGAAAAGTGGTATTTTTAGACGAGATTTGGATATTTTCTAATGGAAGTGGTGATCTTGGCAGGACGAGTCTGTAAAAAGTATCAAGAAAAAAAAAGGGATATGGGACGGGAAAACGGTTCATCATTTTGCATGCAGGTTCTTCAACAGGATTTCTCCCAAGTGCAAGTTTACTGTTTTCTTCAACATCCAAAAGTATGGACTATTATGATAATATGAACTGTGAACTGTTTGAAAAGTGGTTAAAAGAACAACTGATTCCCACTTTAGATGCTCCATCTTTAATCATTCTAGACAATGCATCTTCTCATTCAAGAATCTTAAATAAACAACCTACTTCATCCTGGAAGAAAAGTGATATTTATGATGATATGACGACTCAGAAGATAAGGACTTTTTAAGTGATGATATTTTTTTAGTCTATAACATTAAAAAGTTTCTGAAGGATTATATAAGTCTTTGACACGTATAAATCATAAATTACATTATGAATATCCATTTTTGCATTGTAACTTAAGTATTTTGCCTTTGGATTTTTTCGTGTACATTTCTTAATCTTCTTCGGAAGTAAATTATGTTTTTTTTCTTGCACAAGTTTCTGTACATTCCTTATACCGATTCTCAGAGCTTTTGCCACTGGTTCCTGGATATTAGCCAGTGAATTTTAATTTAAAAAATGTTTTATTAGATTTGACACTACTTTTTTTGCTTACTTTTTTAGTACATTTGTAATTTTGTAGGCAATAAATAAATAATTATAGAATACTTGTTCCAATTTTAAAGCTTGTTTAAAATAAGTAAATTTTTTTTTAATTATAAGACAAAATTTGATATATCGGTATAATCGCTTTAACAGAAACTCGGAGCTAACGAAAAATACAGGCTCGATATTTATATATATATATATATATATATATATATATATATATATATATATATATATATATATATATATATATATATATATATATATATATATATATATATATATATATATATATATATATATATATATATATAGAGAAAACATGTTTCGCGGCATCTAGAAACCCTTAAACGTAAAGATTTGAAAAAATCTCACGAGGGAAGTAATAACTAATTATCTTGTGTTTTTAACAAAAGTGTATAATATTTTTGCAAAATAATACAAAAAAAACAAGTTTTTCTTTGCACAGGGGTGGCCCGCATTTAAATAAATGACACTGTATAGGTAGTTAGATTTTTAGGTCAAGCGGGGCACATAATTTTTGGTGATTGATAAAAAAATCTCCCTTTCATTAAGTGGCTGTATAAACAGAACATATCCTGATTGTTCCACTGATTCGAACCGCCTTCCGACTTTATTAGGGCGCTTGCCATTTTGTTTATTTTTTGCCAACCAAAAAATTTCTCTTCGGCATTTAATTTATAAAAAAATATTAAGTGACTATCTTAATAATATTGCGCAATATAATAAAAAAAACTATTTTCTTTCTCCCTGTATATTTGTAAATAGCCCATCGAGATTTAATAGCTCGATAAAAGAATCACACAACATTTTGGTATTCACTGTGTTTTCTCATTTGATTCATACTGTTGGTGACCTTTGGACCCGCACGATAAGACCGCATTCGACTATATCAGCAAATTTGGAAACTTAGTTGCCCTCCTCAAAAGAAAATCTGAGGGATATCAATCAAAAAAGTCAAGGGGATTGACTAAAACCAATATTACAACATTCCTTTTAGAATCGGATGACAAAAAATACCTATTTATGAAAGTAGCATTGAATATTGTGCTTGCAGGAGTTTGCACGCGAGAGGAGTTAACAAATTTGTTGTTGGAAAATGTCAAGGATCAAGGGCGATGTTTTCTTTTTTTTTACCGACAACGAAAACGAAAATAGCCAGGGAATTCCATGTAACATCTAGAAATATTCAAGAGATAGAGATGGTTCATCTAGTTCTAAAATACATTAATCTTCGCCCATGTAATATCGAGCATGGTAGGTTTTTCATCCAATTTCGAAATGGTGTGTGTATGAAGCAACCGGTTGGCATTAATTCTTTTGGATCCTTGCCAAAACAAATTGCTTTGTATCTCAAACTTAAACATCCAGAAGAATAAACGGGGCATTGCTTCCGAATATCACCACGCTTCTATTGGCAGATTCAGGAGCTGATATTCTAACAGTAAAGCCTCATGGTGGCTGGCGATCCAACACTACGTTGACAATTCTGGAGAACATAAAAAAAATAACATCCAAAATTCTGGGTGAAACGGGAGAACCTTTGGATGAGATCCGAAAACAAAAATGAAACAAAGCCATCAGACGACCAGTTTAAATAATGAAAACAATGTATTGACTACAAATTTGGCAAACGTGGCTGCTTCGTCGGGAATTTATTTGAAAGACTGTACTATTAATATTTATAATAAATAATTTTTCATGTTTTATAGTTTTTAATAAAATAATTTATAAAAGTCTTCTTCGCTTTTTCTGTTACAAATTTTAAATTAAAAAAGAATAAATTAGTGAAAATACGTGCGGTAATAAAAAGGAGTGCGGTAATGAAGCTCTTAACTCACGCAAAATGCGTGGGTTCAGAGCTTCTTAACTAACGGACGTAGATAAAATTCTATTTTACAGATTGATCGCAGTATCTACAGTTAGTTTTTATACACTTATGCCTGAAGGACCATGCATTGCTTTAGATATCGGCTTCATAAAGTGCATTCAAAAAGAAAGGTAGAAAATATTAATTAACAATTTAGTATCGAGTAGGCCCACCCACCTCGTACCGCCAGAAGTTCTGCTGTTCTCGGTCTACTTCGAGCAAGTTATTAATTAACTCTTGAGAAACAGCTTCTCATACCTCTCTAACTGCAATTACCTCTAAACACTCTCCGAAATATCCACCAAGCCGTCTGTCTAAATGTCATTACCATGAAGTTCTGGAATTACTATTGCAACAGGTACAGAGAGATGAAATTTTACATTTTTTATTGCATTCTTTCACAGCCTGTATTAAGCTAAAAATACTTTTTATTGAAGATCTCTTTAAGCTACTGATTCAATAAATAACGAACTTACAGAGTATTTCAGAAAGTCCGTATTTTTTAAAATTGCAAAAATTGCACATTTCTGGCCGCTTTCTTATTTTATGTAGTACTCTGTGAATTTTATTATCAGATTTTTTGTACGTAGGAGTACCATAATTTTAGTTCCTTTCAATTACCCTTCGAAATGTAGATCTTGATGTCTCTTAAGTCAGCTTCATCTCTTAACATTCATTTAAAACTTATTCGCTTAGCTGGCTATGGAAGTCAAGCATATGTACAAAAATCATGGAATAATGTTAATAATTGACATCTGAATAAGTGTAATCGTACAATCTTTTCGTTTACATTATTTAGTTTATCTTAAAACTGTCGATATTAAGTTAAACTGATAACCTCCTCCTGTTTTGGAGTAAGTTAGAAATACTTTTTTATAGGTACGCAAGGTTACATCAAGCGTAAGTTCTTTGTTCAAAAAAACTTAGTTATTTGCATTTATTAATTTTGATAACCATCTCGTAAGATTCGCAGACATAATAATTTACCAAAAATATTCCTCCAAGCACGTTTAAATCTGCTGTTAACCGCATTTTTTGCAATTCCAATTAAAACCTAATAATAACGTTTTGTGTTTAACAAGATGCCGACAATTCATAAATTTTGTTTAATAACCATTAAGTTTAAAAAGAAATAAAAAAGAAACTGGCTGAATTTTTCTATCGATCAATATATTAACGTTTTGTGGTAATGTCATTGCCATCATATTTATTAATGTTTGTGTGTGTTCTAAGTTCTGAGAGATGTGAGTCAAAGTTAAATTTGAATTTATTACGTGGTGGACACACATTGTTGTCTAATAGTTAGCTATGTGAGTATATTTCCTTTGTTTTTTTTTGCCCTGCAAATAATTAGTCAAGATTAACTAAGTTCAGTGTTTGATTTTAAGACAATAATAGAAAAACACTTAGTAATTTTCCCAATATCTCTTGCCCTCAATATTTTCTTTTGGCAAAATCTTATTTTATGTTTTTATGTTATTTCATTTTCAATAAATTGTAATAAAAATGTTGTTGAAAGCCAAAAAGCTCAGACTTAGAAAACAAAATATAAATGATACTAGGAGATAGATACACAATAGTGTGGACCTTTTCCTTTTAGTTTAGTTCTCAGTTGGGTTTTTTTACTTACTCCCCTCCCCCAATATTTTCTCTTCGGTGCGTCCTTGCACATATATTTAAGAGATCATTGCAAATTTTCGCCATTAAAAATATTTTGGAACATGCTCACAAATTTCTTTGCCATTGATTGTACAGGGTGTCCGGAAATTGCGTCGCCAAATTTCAGAGGGTGATTCTACATAAAAAAATATGAAAAAAAGTTCATATGCATCTGGGTCTGCAAACGCTTCATAAGGGTGCTAGGACCCATTGAAGATGTCGCCCAAAATGCTTTTTTTTATTACTTTGGAACTGCTTTTGTACCAGTTATGAATTTTGGTACAGGAATAGTCACTAATGAAAGCTATTTTTAGCAGCTAGCAAATTTTAAATTTCTTTACCAGGGGCATGCCGGCAGGGGGTGTGCTGTTTTTAGTTAGTTATTATTTTTTCAACCCTGTACTTTCTTGACATTTTAATAGAATAGTAGTATTTTCTACTATCTTTTTGCCTAAAAGGGTTGCTCTTGGTAAATGTTCGAAAAGTTAACGGTTTCCGAGAAAAATCGTTCGAATATTTTTAGGTCGACCGAAATAACTCATTTAGAAGAGAAAAGAAAAGAAAATGTTACCTGAACTTTTATAAGTACAAATGGTAAAGGGGCTTACAATGAACGTAAAAAAAAACAAATGCAACCTCGGAGTGGGGTAGGGTTCACGTAAGGGGTCGAAAAGGAGGGCAAATAGTATTTGTGGATTTCTCGGCGAAAGTTGATGACTGATAGAGAATATCCTATACAAAAGTTGTAGGTCGCGCAAAAGTGTACAAGTTTTGTACTGACCAATTTTTAATATAACCTCAAAATTTCCGAGAAAAATGAAAAATAAAGAACAAAAAAAAATCCTTTGATTTTTTTTTCATTTCCACAAAACTAACTCAATTTTAACGGAACTTTTGCTTAACCGTTGTATTTTTCTTAATTGTGTACAACATAGGATTTGTCCATAAAAGTATGCAACAAATTGGAAATTTTTGATAACTTATTTCTCAGAAAAATTTGATCTTAATAAAAGTTGGCGTATGAAGAAAAAGAAACTCAGCTAAATTGGTCAAACCATCGAGGAGTAATAAACCTCTTCCTTTCTTGAATTTTTATTAAAGCCGGTTAATAAAATTAAAAACATACGGAAACGTTAGATTTTCAGGCAATAATTTGGCTACAATAAAAGCTAATAAAATTACAGCAAATGTTGAACATGACTACTATTCATAGAAAAATATCCGACTAAACTATTTCGCATCAATGATCGTACTCGTTCAAATCAAATATTAAGCAAATGTTAAGTTTACAAATTATTGACAGTTTATTTTGAAAATTTACTTACAAAAATCAGTTTTGTTAGTTTTCAAAAGATGCCAGAATACACATTTTCTGAGATGGAGACATGCACTTCATGTTATGGAAAAGCGAATGGTTGCACTCGTGAAGAAACTACGAGTCTTTAAAGCAAATGTTCCGTTAAAATTGGGTTAGTTTTGTGCAAATGAGAGGATTTTTTTTTTTGGTTTTTATTTTTCATTTTTCTCGGAAATTTTGAGGTTATGTTAAAAACTGGTCCGTTCAAAACTTGTACACGTTTGCACGACCTACAACTGTTGTATAGGATATTTCGAGAATTCCATAAATACTATTTGCCCTCCCTTTCAACCCCCTACGTGAACCCTCCCTTACACCGAGGTTGCACTTATTTCTTTTACGTTCATTGTAAACTCCTTTACCATTTGTACTTACAAAAGTTCAGGTAACATTGTCTTTTCTTTTCTCTTCTAAATGAGTTATTTCGATCGACCTAAAAATATTGGAACGATTTTTCTCGGAAACCGTTAACTTTTCGACCATTTACCAAGAGCACCTTTTTTATGCAAAAATGTACAGGGTTGAAAAAACAATGACTAACTAAAAACAGCACACCCCCTGCCAGCACGCCCCTGGTTAAGAAATTTAAAATTTTCTAGCTGCTAAAAATAGCTTTCGTTAGAGACTATTCCTGTACCAAAATTCATAACTGATACAAAACCAGTTCCAAAGTAATAAAATAAGAAGCACGTTTTGGGCAACATCTTCAATGGGCACCCTTATGAAGTGTTTGCGGACCCAGGTGCATATATTTTGTTATGTAGAATCACCCTCTGAAATTTGGCGACGCAATTTTCGGACACCCTGTAAATATGAAAGGTTTCCGAAAACACGTTTAAAATTGTCAGAACTACGGTAACTGGTAAAATATGATTTTAACTTAAATCCCAATATCGTTCGAACTCGAATTTCAGTTTCTGTGAAAAAGGAGTTGCTTTATCCGTTTAACATCATCTGAGATGGTGGGACAAGATCTGGAAATTTAGGAATATTTTTAGCTTTGGATATAGTCAAGGCAATCTTCTTCACCATTCCCAAAAAAACTTAAAAATGAATTTTAGTTCTGGAGTAAGATACAGTTTATTTCCAGTCTAATTCCTGTAGTATCCCATAAACCTACCGATTTATATCCTAATCCTACAGATTTCTGAACCTTGCCAACATAGTATTTATTTATTGGTTTTAAAATGTAAAATTTTTAACATATTAAAATAAACTTAAACATAAAATCCTTACTAAACTTAGGTAAACTTGTAAAAAATCGGTAAATTTCCTTTACCAGGAACCTCCCTGGTTACGATTCTTTCTTTTTATTAGGAATAGGGAAGTGTGACCCAATTTAGTTCAATTCATAGTTATTTAGTAACACATATATACTATCTTTTCAAATAGTTATTATAGGCGCCATTTTATTCCATCATATTGGATTCCTACCTATATTTTACCAGTTTCTACCTTTCTACCACACTTGATTTTTGGGCATACTTTAAAATAAATTCAATAAGTAGTTTTTCTATTGACACACACACACACGCAAAATTTCAAGTCAATTGAATAAGTTTCTTTTTTGTTGATTTAAAAAATATATTTAGCCGCCATTTTGTTCCGCCATCCTGAATTCGTACCAGACATAGACATAGATGGGGAGCCTGACAAGGGCAGCACTTAGGCTCACTGCGGCCCATTGTGCTATCCCCCCAAGTAGGCGTGTCAAACCAAGAGCCCACTCAAGCTCGGGTTCCACATAGGTGTCACCCGAGCAAAGAAGTCTGGCGTTGACTAAAGCGTCACATCGACAGACTAGATGCTCGATAGTTTCGTCTATCTCAGCGCAAAACCTGCAGTACGGATCGTTGTCGAGTCCAATCTTATGCAGGTAATATTTCACCAGCCAGTGTCCAGTAGGACCCCGGTAATGGTTCTAAGTTGACCTCTGTTTAGATTTAGAAGTTTATTAGATTCCCGCCCCACATCCGTCCTTCATTAGAGAGCCATCTGTAAACCAGACAAGGCCCCCCGATTTGAGGAAGGACGGGGAGGAATCTCTCCGTTTCTCTTTCAGGAACAATTACACAAAACCTTTTAGAGGCAATTGAGACCAGAATAATGGCATCTCTCCTTGCTAGGAGAGGGTCTGATTAGTTCAGTCCAAACTCGCGTACGCCCAAAATTCCAGTCTCTGTGTATCCAACGACCCTAGTCGTTTAAACGAACAGAAGCCTTCCGAACATCTTCCTCTACAAGCAAGTGCAGAGACTCCATAGATCGGGTCGGTGTGGTTCTTATGGCTCCAGTTATGCACAGACAGGCAAGTCTCTGGAGCTTGTCAAACATCTACCTGTATATCGTCCTGCGAGTGGCCGGCCACCACACAAGAGCGCTATAAGTGGTCATTGGCCTTATCACTGACGTGTAAAGCCAATGCACAACATGAGGTTTTAAACCCCAAGTTGATCCGAAGGACCGTCTGCATGCTCATATACACGCTGTGGTCCTTTTTGTGATCCTTTCAATATGATCCCTCCAGATCAGTCAGGAGTCTAATAAAACACCCAGATATTTTACCGACCCAGAAGGTCTCAACTCTTTTCCAAAGAGGATGAACTCTCAAGGTCCATTTTCCTCTTATGAGTAAATGGTACCATTTCGGTCTTATCCGGATTAACAGACAGACCGTGTTTTTGGCACCACTTTTCCACCATGGCCAAAGCCCTCTGCATGAGGCTTATAATGGTGTTTGGGAACTTGCCTATTACTATAATGGCAAGATCATCAGCGTAGCCTTGAGCATAAACTCCGCTCTCGTTGAGAGTATGAAGCAGCCCATCCACAACCAGACATCACAAGAGCGGAGAAAGAACTCCGCCCTCCAGAGATCCTTTGACCACGGACGAGCATACTGTCACGCTCCCAAGAGAATGATTGTGATTTCAAGCATGGCAAGCTATCTACGCCAAAACTCTCAGCAGCTTCACTAATGGAGTCAAAGGTGGTGTTGTTAAACGCCCTCTCGATATCCAAGAATACACCCAGAGCCATCTCCTTGGAGTAGACCCCCACCTCCAGTCTACTGCCGTCTCCGTCGACATGGCCGTCCTGTAAGCGTGCTGGAATGGGTGCATAGGATTTCTACCCAGCACGCCGTTTCTTATATAAGCATTCACGATCTTCTCCATGGTTTTCAAAAGAAAAGAGGATAGACTGATGGGCCTAAATTCCTTAGCCGGTTTAGGAATAAACTCTACCCGAACCCTGCGCCATCGTTCGGGAATATATCCCAAAGCCAGGCAGGCCCGAAAAAGGCGCAAAAGATGTGGGATCAGTAGTTCCTGACCCTTCTGAAGAACCGCCGGGAATATTCCATCTGGTCCCGCACTCTAAAATGGGCAAAACGAAGATATTGCCCACTTAATAATTCGTACCAGAACTTTACTAGTTTATCTCTATATCACACTTAATTCTTGCACGAATTTTAAAATTAATCTAATGAGTAGTTTTTTCAGGTCGATTTTTTAAATATATTATTAGGCCGCCATTTTGTTTTGCTATCTTATATTCGTATTAATATGTCCAGTTCATTACTATGTAACACTTGATTTTTGGAAATTGTATAATTAGTTTTGAGGAAATTGTATAATTAGTTTTCTAATAATTTTTTATCTTGTTCCGGCATACTAGATTTTTACCAAAATATTACCAAGTCATCCCCATATGACCCACTATTTTTTACTAAAATTTGAAGTCAATCTGATGAGTAGTTTTGAAGCTATGCCGCGAACTGATAGACAAACCGACGGACGGACCGACGGTATTGATAAAACATATTTTTTGACAGCTTGCGACTATGAAACTTGAAAATATATAAAAACCTGAGGGGATGATTTTTTCCACGATTACAAATATTTTATTTGACCACCATTTTGTTCCGCCATCTTATTAGTACCACAGTTTACCGCTATAGCACAATTAGTTTTGGCACAAACTTTGAAATCAGTCCATTTAACAATTTTTTCAGGCTGCATTTTTATTAAGCCGCCATTTTTTTGAGGTAAAAAGTCACTGTCCCAGATTTTTCAAATCATCACTTTTCAGGGCCCTAGATGGCGAAAAACATGTTTTCTTAGTTCCGTCGGTCTGTCTGTCTGTCTGTTGGTCCGTCTGTTCGCAGCAAAGTTAAAAAACTGCTTACCCGACTGACTATTTTGGCCTAGTGAATGGTTAAGAAAAATATCAGTAAAGAATTACTAATCCAATTTATCTGTAATTCTGTCGTTTATTCGCAGCGTGGTCAAAACTACTAAATAAGTGCATTCAGTGAAAAAGTGATAAAATGTTGTCACATATTCAATATGACCATATATAAATTGGATACAAGAAAGAAATACAAGAAAAGTTCAATAAATTTTATTCATTATTTAAAAAAAGTATTTGTAAATTTAGGAACAAATAACAAACAAAAAACGATCTGATTTCATTCTACACACTGACTGAGTACAATATGCATCAATTTGAAAATTTATATATATAATAATAAAAATTATATATTTCCAAATTAAAAAGATTTTAATTGGTTTTTTCCACAATTAAAAAAAATATGTTTTAACACACACTTAATGGTATTATGAAATTAATGTTAAATAAAACTATCCCAAAATTAAAATGGGAACCTTAACGCACCCTATTAGTCTGTCCAGAATGCTGTCAAATTTCACATCTAAAATGGCCGCTTGTAGGCAAACAACGAATTTATTTATTTTATCTATGAATAAATATGGCTTCGTTTATATATAATGAAAAAAACTTGATAGAACTATGCGATAGAGAATTTTCAGGAAATTCATGTTTTTCTTTTTTTTTACAAAATTAAATTTGGGAATTAAACAATACCTGACAGTTATTGACATTATAATACGTAGTATTATAATATCAATACTGACAATATACACGCTACTATATTTTTTTAAACATATTTTTGTGTTTTAACTGAATTTCCAGTGCGTCTAATACATTTCAACAAATTTTTGTCATTATATATGAAGGCAGATTTATTCAAAATAGAGCATAAAATCGATATGTGCCTACAGGTGGCTATTTTGAATGTCAAATTTGACAGCATTCTGGACAGTCTGATAACAAATGGTAAAGTTTTTTCGTTTTCCTTTTAATGACCCTGTTTTTTTTTATATTTTTACCGATGAACCAAGGAATCAATCGCAATATGAAAATCAGTAGCGGAACTCCTGTCGTTGACAATTTTTTTTCAGTTAACGCTCCTGCTAAAGTTAAGAAAATAGGTTAAAAAAAATCAGTTTTAATAAATCAGTAATTATTTTTCCAACTGTTTTTTAACTAATTCAACAACCCAAAGAAAAACACTTTAAACAGTAATACTTGCTTAATTACATTGGCAGTTGGTTAAAAAATAGGTAAATTCGCTTTACCCGGGACTTTCTTGGTTATGTACATAGTCATAGTATATATGTGTCACATATACTGTGTTTTCAAACATTTTTATTAGGCATTTTGTTCCATCATATTGACTTTTGCCAATATTTTACCATTTTATTTCTACCTATGCCACATTTGACTTTTGGTCATAAATTTAAAAAAAAATCAATAAGTAGTTTTGGCTACGTCATGTTGACTTCGTATCAATTTATCCCATTTACATTAAGTCAGTTGAACAAGATTTTTTTAATTTAATTTTTTAAAATTTTATTTGGGCTCCATTTTGTTTCGCCATGTTAAACTGAAACACATATTATCAGTCTTTACCTACTTAATGCACCACACTAACATAACAAGATCGTTAACGAAACCATTTAAAAAACTTAATATCTGAAAAATATCTGCGAACCAACGGAGTAGGTAAAGACTAATAAATGCATGATGTAACAATAAAGTTGCGAAACATCGACAATTTTGAAAAAAAAGGCTTTTTTTTTTCTGGATCCTAACCCCAAATAATACACCAATCTAACATAAAAACAAGAGGATCGTTAACGAAAACCATTTAGAAACTTAGTATCCGGAAAATAGCGAACCAAATGTAGTAGGTAAACCACTCATAATATGGGTTTCATGCAGGACATAGAATCTGTATATCTACCCTGAGGATGCACCAATAAAGTGGCGAAACGTCGACAATTTAAAAAAGACTCGTTTTTTCTAGTGGATAAAACCTGATAGGGTGATTTTTTCACGATTACAAAAATTTAATTTGGGCGCAGTTTTGTTCCGCCATCTTGAATTAGTAACACAGTTTTACTAGTTCAGCCCTAGACCACAATTAGTTATGGCACACAATTTGAAATCAATCCATGAAGTAGTTTTTTCAGAATTTTTGAAATTTGAAATATTTTATTAAACCGTCATTTTATTCCGCTATCGTAACAAAACTTTACCAGTTGATTCCAACATAATACTTGATGTTTATGCAAGATTTGAAATAAATTGGATAAGCGATACTGGATTTTTACCAAAATATTACTAGATCAACGATTCCTATACGACTGTTAATTTTTTGGTCAAAAATTTGAATAGTGAATACTGAATAATCGGAATGCTATGCTGCGAATCGACAGATAAACAGACCGATAGACGGACCAACGGAACTGATAAAACATATTTCTTGGCATCTAGGGACGCTAAAACGTAAAGATGTAAACATTTTATTTGGCCGCCATTTTGTTCGGCCATCTAGAATTAGTACCACAATTTGAAATCATTAAATAGTTTTTCAGGCCGAATTATTAAATATTTTCTCACCCGCCATTTTGTTCGCCATTCTGGATTAGTATCAAAATGTTACTAGTTGATTCTAACATAATACTTTATGTTTTTTATAAAATTTGAAGATAAATTGGATGAGTAGTTTTTTAATAATAATTTTTTTAACATTTCACTAGGCCGGCATTTTGTTTCGCCATATTGGATTTTTACTAAAATATTACCAGTTCATCCCTATATAACCCTTAGTTTTTGGCGTTTTTGACCAAAATTTGAAGTCAATCGGGTAAGTGGTTTTTAAACTATGCTTCGAACTGACATACAGACCGACGCACGGACCGACAGAATTGATAAGACATATTTTTTGGCACCACAATTACAAGCATTTTATTTGGCCGCCATTTTCTTCGGCCATCTTGAATTAGTAGCACTATTTTACTAGTTGATTCCTATACCACAATTAGTTATGGCACACAATTTGAAATCAAACTATTTAGGATTTTTTCCGGCTTGAATTTTGTTCCGCCATCTTGGAATAGTACCAAAATGTTACCAGTTGGTTCCAACATAATACTAGACGATTTTGCAAAACTTGAGACAAATTGGATATGTAGTTTTTTAATAATAATTTTTTTAACATTTAGCTAGTCCGCCATATTGGATTTTTACCAAAATGTTACCAGGTCATCTCCATATGATCCTTAATTTTTGACCAAAAAGTCAATCGGGCAAGTAGTTTTTTAGCTACGCCGCGAACAGCCAGACAGACAGACATTTAGAAGACATGTTTGTCATCTAGGGACCCTGAACGAGAAGATTTAAAAAAATCTTGGAGAGTGATTTTTTAGAAATACAATACTTCTCTTTTACTAGGGAAGCAAAAATCGGTAAATTCGCTTTACCCGGAGACTTTTCTGCGTGATGACCTT
>JAUTXW010002247.1:0-418373 GCA_030620095.1 Kuschelorhynchus macadamiae | reverse complement strand
AAAATTTAAGCTTCCATTTGCAAAAGTGGTGCCATTTTAGGGCGTGGCACTTTTTGTGTAAACCCATAACAATTGTTTTGTTATGTAATGTGAAAATTAGTATGTATTAAAAAACTTGTTAGATCATTGTTGTCGTTTCAATATAGGAAAAGGAAAAAATGTGTGTCAATTATTATATATATTTACATTTACTTTTTTTTACAAAATTATTTGTTACCAGAGTTTTCACAAACACAAATTATAAAAAATATTATCCTCTTTTTAAAATTACAACAAAATGATGTCTAATTACATCTTTGAAGATTTGTACCAAATAGTAATATCTAGTGCGACATACAGGACAATTGTTTACCATTATAGAACAACCATTTTCATCATTCCATCTTAAAATACATTTTAAACAAAAAATGTGGGAACATGTATTTGGTCTACATGAATCATAATATTCGATTATTTCAAAACAAATAGCACAAAACACTTTTTTCTCTTCACTCTCAGTTTTATTCAAATTTTTTAAAACAATCCCATTATTTTCTTCTCGAACTAATGGTATATTTTCTTCTTGAACTCCTGGTATAATTTCTTCGAGGCTAATTGTCTGAAGCGGAATGGATCGATTTCTTTCTCCAACTGATTCACTCATTTTATTTTAATATTATTATTAATAGATTTATTCAACAGATTTTTTTCTTTTAACAGTCACTCGTACCTTAACATACTAAAATGATCTTGATGCACCTATTTATAAGACTTAAGAATGCAAAATCAAATGTGGGAGAACAAAGAGAAAAAATTAAAAAATATGATGCGAATGAGAATAAAAGGGGAGGAAGTTAAGAATGAGGGATATGAGAGAGAGGAAGAGGAGGAGGAGGAGGCGCTCCCCTATTATAACTACTGTCATTCTTAATTTACTAGTTACATTCATTTGTCGTAGCCGTGACAATCTCTGTTTTACGATTAATATGATAATTTAAATATTGTACATAATACCTACATAATGTACTCTCAGGATAAATTTCATGCAGTTCCGTCAAGTCTAGTGATATTAAATGAGGCAAAATTTCAACTTCCTGAACCTGATAAGGTGTACTTCTCGTTAGTAAAGTTTACGAAAATTAGTTTTTTTCTAGGTAACAAAAACTCCTACATGACCTTAAGTAGGTGGTACTTAACTAAATTGGCAAGTTTTATTTAATAAAATATACTTCCTTGAATTTTAGTAAATTAAGCTTAAATAAAAATAAAATTTTAGTATGTTTTAAAGATAGCGCCAAATATTTTACTTTAGTAAAGTTTTAAGAAAACTTTAATTTTAGACCTAAAAAAATGTTTTTTATAAGTACCAAAATCATACTGTATAATATACGGATAACTAGGCCACAGTAAACTAAATCATCAAACGGTCTGTCATCCTGACTTTTCATCATTCACAGCCGACTAAACAATAATTGAACAACAATATGTCGTTTGCCATCAAACTACACAAAAATCGAGATGAAAACTAAAAATAAATTTTGTGGTGAAATTTTCTTACCGAATCTTCCCCGTGCATGAATTAATACCGGAAATTATTTCCTCGGTGACGAATTTTTTAAGAAAATACAACCACTCGCAAATAATTTCCGGCAATAATTCTAGCACTAGGGAGATTACTAGTGAGAATATCACTTGTGAAAATTATACTGATAATTTACCATGGCAACTGATCAAATTAATAATTGAAAATGTATCTGTCAAAAAATTGCCGCGATAATTTAGCCGTCAAATTTTGATTCAAAAGTATTGTTTATAAATATACAAGTGTGCTATTTTACCTCTGTTTTTGGTAACTATGGGTAACAAAATAACGACGCGAAATAAAGTTCTAAAACAAACGTGAAATGTGCCACAAAAAGCTAGATTTGGAGACTTTAAACTACCATAAATTATTAGTGCGACTGAAAATAGTATTCCCATAAATACAGTAAAGTCGAAGTTATCAGTATGGATGCAGATTTCAGAACAGAAATTATATTTTGGAGCAAAACACCTCTCTAAACATACTAAAAAAAATCCTCGCACATTCGGCCTTTAATATGAAAATAGACGGAGATGATTACAAAGAGTCGGTAATCATGACAGTGTGGAACAATGCAGCAAGTTCAAGAGTATTATCTTAAGAAATGGAACATAATATCTGGTTCTTTTAAAGACATAAGATTTGAGTGACCCTGGAAAGAAGAAAACCCAGAGGGCTTTTAAAGAAGATTTTAGCCTCTGCTGTTGAATTAGCCTGGCGTGGCGCTGAAGCATCAAATTGCCTTATTTCCCATTTTAAAAAGGAGAAATACAAGGACGAATCATTTACAGTTAAGCACTATAGTTTTTGCTACTACTTATTTTTTTAATTGGCCTTACTTACATTTCTCTATATAAAGAAAAAATGTTTCATGTTAATATTTTATATTGGCATATTATGTAAATTCCTAAAATACTAATAAATATGTTTTATAGTTACGGAAAAAATCGAATATAATCCTGTGTTTTCGAAAACCACACAAGGAGAAGCTAAGAAACTTGTAGATGGTAAATGGCTAATAAAGAATATCAAGGATACTGACATCGTCCAATTTGCCTTCTCGAAAAGCTTGTCAGTAAATGACCGATCAGTGTTCAAACAGAAAGGTTATTTTTAACTCCAAATCAGTTTTTCGTGAAAACACAGCAATGGTATAAGGTGATCCCGTAGGAAAAAATGTTGTTTCCAGTTGGAGAAAAGATTCTGCTCTGAAATTGGATTTGGACGCAAACAAAATATCAAATCATTCAAATCGGTCAACAGCAGTGAAGTGCTTAGCAAAATCAGGGTTTAATGAACAACAATTAATCAAAATAACAGGACCTTCAAACAGGAATTCAGTAAAACCGTATCTATTCGTAGATAACCAAGACCACTCACAAATTAAAGAAAATCTTCGCAACAGGAGCATCGAAGAACACGGTAGCGAAAAAACGCAAAAATAAGCCAAATCATATTTTTCGCAAGAAACGTCTCAAGTTGCCCCAAAGGACAGCGCCTCGCTAAATCTCATTTCTCTTAACTTGATGTTAAATGTATCTAATGAAATACATATTAAAAACACTCCCAATCAATATCAAAACCGTATATTTTATATTAATTGCGTTTTTTTATCAAAAAGTTTAAATTAATGTATTCTTGATTTGTTTAGTAAGCCACTTATTTTGTCAGTTGTATTATGTTATGGTATAAATAAAATAATCCAAATTAGTTTGATATTCTCTATCAGAATATAACTCATGCAACAACATTTCCTGAGAAAATTTGTGACAATTTTTTTTGACAACCAGTTTTCAAAATAAATCCATTCGAGCATATCTCCAGAATAAATCCCTCTTCCCACGGGCTCGACATTTTTTCAGTTGATATGCACGCATGCTTTTAAAAACACTGATTGTCAAAAAAAATGTTCACACATTTTTGGAATTTTTTTATGGACTTGTGATATGTCTACTGAGTATTTCACTTGCGCATTGACAATGGAACATCTAATGGCTCGTGATTTTGTTAAGTGAAGTTAATTCGCGAAATTGTCTAGCAACAAACTTTCATAACAATTTTTGCCGGCAAATTTTTCTCTCTTGAAAAATTATAAATAACTATTTCACTCATATAATTTCAAGCTAATAAGAATAAAGCATTTTCGAGAAGTTATCTGTTTTAAATCGAATAAATAGGTAACAGAAAAATTTGATCAGCCTTATGAGACAATCAGCAATCCTAAAGAGTCATCCCAACGTCCCACCCTAGTTTTAAATTGATAAAATTATATTTCCATAGTTCCGCTCATTGTTAAAAATATTATTTGACCTGTCAAGAAGTTGTAGTTAATTTTCATCGAAAAAATGATGCAAAGTACCTCTAATACGCGTCCATTAGAACAAATACAACATTTTGTTAAACAATCTACTCGCACGAACACAGTGAAAACTAAATCATCCATTGGGTGTCAGTTTATGGATTTTTGTAAAGAACGGCAGTATGAATTGCTTTCCTTTACTATAAGTAGACTGCAAGGAGAATTGTGTAAAATCAATATGGAATACTACTGCGAAGATGATTCCGGAAAAATATTTTAACCAATTGAAAATATCCTTTGATCCGTTTAGTGACATACGTTTTAAAAAAACTCGTGATGCGCGTAATGCGATAAGAAGAGAATTACAAGACAGGGTAAATGTTTAATATAGATCCTAGTGTGTATTGTCTTAGTTTTTTTCCAAACCATACAGAAATCTGCGACGAAAACCTGGGGGCACAAAGTTGCATCATCCTATTTTTAGAGGCTAGTGTTTTATATCAGTCACCCAGCTGTGTTATAAGCTTATTATAGCAACATTATCATTATTATCTAGAAATATGGCGGTAGCGATATTAAGCTGGTAGGTACCCATATGATGCTTGGTCTATGTCAAAAGTCGAGAAGAGGATCACTGCAATTATTGTGGTTTTGTTTAACTAACTCAAACTAACCGCTCTACACGTAAATTATTTGGGAACGATCGTTGGCGTCCTCACATGGCAGTGTGCGAATTTCGGTATGCGTTCTGGTATGTTTTGGAAACAGATTATGCGGTCTATGAAGAAAAAACATGATTTTATGTGACGGATTTTTACTTTATACCACCACTTTTAATTCAGTTCTTTTATTTTTTTATTAAAAAGTCTATTTTTTTATAAATAGTGATTAGCGCTTGTTAAATTAATTGTAGAATTGTGTTTTAGCGTTTAATTTATCTGCTTGAACAAATAAATATGAGATTTTCTTTAACGGGCCTTTACTAAACTGCTACTGGAGGGTAAATGTTTAATATCAGTCCTTTAAATTTTTTGTATTAAAAAGTATATTTTATTCATAAATAGTGATTTGCACCTGTTAATTTTATTATAGAATTGTATTTTAGCGTTTAATTTATCTATATGAATAAATAAATATGAGACTTTCTTTGACGGACCTTTACTAAACTGTTACTCAAGAGAGCTTAGTTAAAAGAAAGGCTAGTGCGAGGGATTTAACTATCTAAGATATGTATGTAATGGCTTCCCTCTGAGATGAAAATTCTTCCATATATATGTTTTTCAGCTGGCCTGGAGGGGAAATGAAGCGGCTAATTTCAAAATATCTGAATTTACTGGAAGAATCAGGTATAATTCCTTATTTTCTAAAATAAATCAAGGTAGATCGAAAAGCTGTGCTAGTAGTAAGTGGCTAATTCGAAATAAAAGCAACGTTGATTTTTATCCAGTAAGGCTATTACAGAAACTTTTTCCCAAGCCGAGTGATAATATAAACACCGATAGGCTTTTCTTGACTGTAAATTCTAATTGGAAAAGTGGTGCTTGGTTCAAAAACACGCCTTTAGGTATAAATTTTCTCGCAAAATGGACCAAAACTTCGGCACTCCCATCGCTCTTCGGCATATCAATTCTTAACTGGGCATGCTAGCAGTCAGTCAACTAAATTTTACCTTCAACTGAATCCACAGCAGAATTCCAGCTTGATTGAAAACATGAGAGACAAAAATGCGACACAGTGGCAGTCTACCAAAGCAAATATTACCAAAAATCCAGTTTCATATCAAAATTGTGTGTTTAATATTGTTATTAATTATAAGCAGCTTTCTTTAAATTTGTTGCCTGTTTAATGTTGATATTGAAGTTTATTCTGATTTGTTTAAATTAAATAAAAATACTTATTCCTGCTTTCTAGAACGTTGTCATTCTTCGTGAAATGGTCAAGACGAATTCCACTCGAAAACAAATTTTACAGAAGAAATTTTTTTCTTGTTTTTTTCAAGTTTGTTTTGGCAATTTCGCTCATGATGTTTTTTACCAATCGAAAAGTTTCCAGCAAAATTGTCTCTCTTGTAGTATTATTATGAAAAAAAACAAAAAAAAAATTATGAAATAAAAAAAAAACGTTTCAATTTGGAAAAATATAGAGTTTATTATTATATTTGTGTATTTCAAAAATTAAAAAAAAAATTAGTTCTGGCAACAATAAATAAAGCCAAATAAACCAACCTCACTAAAAGTTGTTCATGGTCAACTAATATTTGGATTTATAGAAAGCCTAAAAAGTTGACAATTAATATTAATATTACTTTGCTTTTAAAGAAGAATGTTTTGTTTTCAGCTTTTTTTTCATAGTGTTGCTATTATGTTAATAATTACTTAACATTCATTTGGTTATCATACATTTTTTAAATATCAAACACAAACTTACCTCCATCCGGTAATTCAACTGTATAAGATAACTCTACTCCAGCAACTGCTTTTACCCAGTCGTCACTACCTCCTGCAGCAGCATATAGAGCCAAAGCTGATGTATTTACTATGTATGCAGAATTTATGGTACTGGCTTCATCAATAGCTCTTGCAGCTAATTCTCCTACGTGTTGAAGTTCTTCGTGATCATCAGGTAAAGACGTATTATAGCTAAACATTTTATTATAATGATTAATTAATCATTCTTATTAAAAAACATATAATGTCCTGTAATAATTAAAATAACTAAATTTAACTTGAATTGAATAATTAGCAAAGCATTTATTTATAATTTATCGAGTTAGCTGTTACTTAAAATAAATAAGCAAACAATATTTGTTAAGTAATTTCCACTAATTAATTTCCGTTTGACAGCTGTTTCGACACACTGGGTCTTTTTCAAAAACCAACTTAAGACTGATACTAAAACTAGATTTTTTACCAATAATAAGAGTCTACCTACCTAACCCTAGTTTTGGTTTAATATATGATGTTGTGTGTTTTTTGATATGTTTTTAAATAGATCTATCCGTTTGACCAATATATACTTTTTCGCAAGAAGCACATTTTAATTCATATACCCCTGATTTTTTGTCCTTATTTGTATTAGACTTGTTATTCTTAATATATCTATCTAAAGTAATATTGGTACAAAAAACTACTTTACGATTTGTTTTTTAAAGATATTTCTCTATTTTAGTGCTAATTTTTCTGATATATGTTAATGTGTTAAACTTAATATTGTCTTTTGTATTATAATTAGGATAAATGAAATTGAATGCTTTTTTATACTGCTTTTTATTTACAATTTTGTCTATTATGGTTGTGTCATAGCCATTATTAACTGCAATCTGTTTTATAATATTAAGTTCCTTGTTAAAATTTTCTGTTGATAAAGGTACATTAATTAAACGATGTACAAAACTATGAAAAGCTGCCATCTTATGTGTGAATGGGTGGTTTGATGTATTATGTATCGTTATATCGGTATAAGATGGTTTATGATAAATTTCAAAATCGTATTTATTATTTTTGTTCCTGATTTTTAAATCTAAAAAGTGTATGAACTTATTTTGTTCTTATTCTAAAATAAATCTTATTTTATGTAATTTATTAATAGAATTTAGAAACAGCTTAAACGATGTATTTGTACCTATAAATAAACTTGTCTCGTACAGGGTGATTACCTATTATTTGTTCTAAGTTATCAAGAAATATTTCAGCGAAAATAGATCGAGCCATTAAATTCAAAATAATTTTGATCAAGGCACACTGCCAACAGATCTAATGTCATTATTAACAATAGGGTTAAATTTGTTTTTTAATAGTAATTTATCCACTGAGTTCATAGCTTCAATAGGGGGATACTGGGAAATAGGTTTTGCACATCCAAAGAAATTAAAATAGCGTTATTTGGAATTGTTATATCTTTAATATTTTTAATTAATTCAAGGTTGTCTTTATACTATATTTTGGTTTGAAGTTACAGAATTTGCTAATAATTTCTAATATTTGTTAGATACCCGGTGTGCTGGAGCTATTACATACGACACTACTGGCCGAATGGGCATATTGTCTTTATGTAACCTAATAAAAGAATATAGCTTCGGTGCTTGTGGGGTCCTTAACGTTAAACTGTATTTTATTTTGTCACTAAAAAAATTAGTTTCTTGATTGCATTTTTAATAATTTTTTGAAATATGTCGGATATTTATTTATTTTATTAAAGTTCTCAGGATTTAGAGAATCTATAGTTTTTTGAATGTAGTCTTCTTTTTTCAGTGCAATAACTGTTTTTCTTTATCCGCCCTATATTTTCACTAATATTTTTAACTATAATAAAATTATTTAAAAATTGGCCAGCAGGCAAATCTAAAGGTTCTGATATAATTGATTTTGCTATTATGTGCTTTTCCATGATATTGTCTAAATTGTTAAGAGCTGGTTCACATTCAACACCTAAGTATTCCCTACTTTTAATACTATCTCTAACCTGAAGAGTATAATTAAAACTTTTTTTTAATAACTTAATTTCTGAATTTGAAAATTCAGTGTCTGTAATATTAAAAAATCCCATACAAAATAAATGTCAAACGGAAATAAATTAGTGGAAATTACTGAACAAATATTATTTGTTTATTTATTAAACTAGTGTTCATGAATTCAAGTAACGGCTAACGCGATAAATTATTCATCACAAGCTCCTACGAGTTTTTTAGCAACATGGTACTTTAAACTTTTACTAAAATCAAAAGTTTGTTCACAAAATATTGGCTTCTTTAATCAGTGTATTGAACAAGATGTGACACCCAAATATATGAAATTGAAGACAAACAATAAAAGCAGGTCTGCAGGTGCTGCACAACGACAAGGATACAAAAAATGGATTATAGAAGATCGTAAAATACAATACAGTAAAAGGGGCACTTATAGTGTTTACCTTAAATTTATTCATAGTGAACTTTTATTTAGATTGAGTAACATTGAGTTTCAATGTTTTGATAAAGAAACTAGGTGCTAAGTGGAGTATGTTATCAATAAGAAATATCCAAGTCAACAACAGAAATTAAATATACTAATTTATAGCAAAACTCCAAAAAACAGTAACAATAGAGATAATAAGTTTTCAGAACATTTATTTATTAAGCGAGTTTTTAATATTACAGACACTGAATTTTCAAAGTCAGAAATTAAATTATTAGAAAAAGGTTTTAATTATAATCTTCAGGTTAGAGATAATATTAAAAGTAGGGAATACTTAGGTGCTGAATGTGAACCAGCTCTTAACAATGTAGACAATGGCCGCGTTCACCCGCCTGATCGCTCAGTGATCTCTCTGAGAGCGTTACCATGAACGAGCTATTTAATTTTGCTACTTTGATAGCGTGTCGTTGAGCGGACGCCATGTTTTGTATCGTATTTTATTTTCGCTACTTAACTGAGCAACGATCAGTTGACATAACAAACGAGATGGCGGCATGTAATGTAAACATTATGAGCAATAATTATACAATATAATAATACACCAGAGCAATAACAGATTTTTTTAAATCTTTTTTTTTTAACAAAAAATAAAGAATGTATTATCCAAACAAATTTACTATCATATTTCTTTTAATTTCAGTCGTTCCTTGTTCCCGTTGTCCCAGATTCTCATTCTCATCAATCGCTCGTTGGCTATCGATCATCAAACTAGCGCTCAAATAATAGCAATGGTTTGAACGGTTTTTAGAGATTTTGAACGAAGCAAATATTTCTTGACTTTAACCTTGATGAGAATGAGAATATGGGACAACGGCAACAAGGAACGACTGAAATTAAAAGAAATATGATAGTAAATTTGTTTGTATAATACATTCTGTATTTTGTGTTAAAAAAAAAGATTTAAAAAAATCTGTTATTGCTCTGGGGTATTATTATATTGTATAATTATTGCTCATAATGTTTACATTACATGCCGCCATCTCGTTTGTTATGTCAACTGATCGTTGCTCAGTTAAGTAGCGAAAATTATATATGATACAAAACATGGCGTCCGCTCAACGACACGCTATCAAAGTAGCAAGATTAAACAGCTCGTTCATGGTAACGCTCTCAGAGCGATCACTGAGCGATCAGGCGGGTGAACGCGGCCATTGTCATGGAAAAGCACATAATAGCAAAATCAATTATTTCAGAATCTTTAGATTTGTCTGCTGGTCAATTTTTAAATAATTTTATTATAGTTAAAAACATTTGGAAAAAAATTGTACAAAATGATATTATATTCACTAGGGCGGATAAAGGAAAGAGACTACATTAAAAAACTATAGATTTTCTAAATCCTGAGAACTTTAATAAAATGGATAAAGATCCGACAGATATATTTCAAAAAATGATTAGAAATGCAATCAAAGAAAGTAATTTATTTAGTGACAAAATAAAATCCAGTTTAACGTTAATGAACCCACAAGCACCGAAGCTATATTCTTTTATTAAGTCACATAAAGACATATGCCCATTCGGCCAGTAGTGTCGTATGTAACAGCTCCAGCACACCGGGTATCTAACAAATTAATAGAAATTATTAGTAACTTTTGCCTAAATATAGAATAAAAAACAGCCTTGAATTAATTAATAATATTAAAGATGTAACAATTCCAAACGCTATTTTAATTTCTTTGGATGTGCAAAACCTATTTCCCAGTATCCCCCTATTGAAGCTATGAGCTTTGTGGTTAATTTCCCATTAAAAAACACAGTCAACCCTATTGTTGAGAATGACATATTAGATTTGTTGGCAATGTGCCTTGATCAAAATTATTTTGAATTTAATGGCTCGATCTATTTAAGTAAAGAAAGTTTAATAATGGGTAACCCGTTAAGTCCTATTTTAGCTAAAATATTTCTTGATAACGAACAAATAATAGATAATCACCCTGAAGGAGACAAGTTTATTTATTGATACAGATACGTTGACGATATTTTGGCTTGTTTCACAGGCACAAAAAGACCACTTAACCTCCTTCTTAATTCTATTAATAAATTACATAAAAAGATAAGATTTACTTTAGAATTAAAACAAAATAAGTCCTTAAACTTTTTAGATTTAAAAATCGGGAACAATAAATTTCAAATTCGTGTTTATTATACACGATTTTGAAATTTATCATAAACCATCCTATACAGATATAACAATACATAATACATCAAACCATCCATTCACACATAAGATGGCAGCTTTTCATCATAGTTTTGTACATTGTTTAATTAATGTACTTCTGTCAACAGAAAATTTTAACAAGGAACTTAATATTATAAATCACATTTCAGTTAATAATGGTTATGACGCAACCAATTTCGTTTATTCTATTTTCAATACAAAAGACAATATTAAGTTTAACACATTAACATATATCTTAAAAAAACAAATCATAAAGTAGCTTTTTGTCCCAATAATACTTTAGGTAGATATATTAAGAATAACAAGTCTAATACAAATAAGGACCAAAAATCAGGGGTATATGAATTAAAATGTGTTCTTGCGAAAAAGTATATATTAGTCAAACGGGTAGATCTTTTTATAAACGTATCAAAGAACATAAAACACCATATATTAAACAAAAACTGATTCTTATTATGCAAAACATTTACTAGAAACAAATTATAATTTTAATAACGAATTTAAAACGTTGCATTCAGCCAATAAAAGTTACAAGTTAAATTACTCGGAACGTCTAGAAATTAATAAGAGGAAAAAACATAATATTTTATTGAACGATCAAATAACGGCTAAACGGTTCCTCACTGTTAAATCTTTATAGCTAATATATTCTAGGGTTAGGTAGGTAGACTCTTTTATATTGTTAAAAAATCTAGTTTTAGTATCAGTCTTAAGTTGGTTTTTAAAAAACACACAGTGTGTCGAAACAGCTGTCAAACGGAAACAAATTACTGGAAATTACTAAACAAATATTGTTTGTTTATTATATTATATTTATTTATAACTTTATACTTAAATAAGAACTCCATTAGTTATTGATCTTAATATTACAACCTTTTTGTAATACGAATATTTCTCTTATTTTATTTTCATTATTTTCTTAATAGTTTTTGAGTTAAAAGAAAATTTAGAGGAATAGAAACAATGAGCGGCAGGGCGGCTATCCAATATTATTTAACCTTAAAAGCCAGTTACAAAGATATAGCCAGCCTACTCGGAGGACGGGGGATAATGTTCATCGGTACCAAATAGCTAAACATTAATCTCAGAACCATGCTAATATACATTTCATATCTCCCTCTCAAAAAAACTAAGATGGCAATTTAAAATATAAACCAGTTAAGTACTTCTTTGGAACTTAAACCCTTTTTAGGGTTTTAGTGCGCTTACTAACTGTTTAGAGAAGCTTTTATCCCTATAAAGCCAATGGATAAGACAAAAGCATTGTTTTTAATTCCTATAAAGCCAATTCTAAAAGTAAAGAGCCCGTTCTTATGCAATATGAATTTACTTTAATTCCGAAAATAAAGAAACTGGATCGTGTTTTTGTGTTTAAAGAGTTAAAAAAATAAGTAAGTTGGCCAAATCTGATTTAGCTGAGAAAACTAGGTTTGAAGAATCATGTTTTTAAGAGTTCATAATTGAGTTGAAAAACTAAATATGGATTTATCCATTGTCCGTCTAAAGTTTCCATCTCATAATCTAAAATTTGGTTTATTTGTTACTAATTTATTAAAATCCATTTCCGAACTAGAAATACAAGGATGCAAGATGCGAATTGGATGAAAGAAGTCAATAAGTTTCTAAACATACGCAAACTTGCTAACTAATTTGTATGACCAGAATAAACCAGAAGATTTTTAATCGAAATTCAGCAGCCGATATGGTTTTTGTGGTAAAATATAAACTTTTCGTCATTGCTGTAAGATCAAGTAATGCAGGGGATATGGTTATGACATTTGTAATGATATCAAAGCATACTCTGTTTCTGACCAGATTATGGCATTTATAGTTAGGCAAGTTTTGTAAAAGAAATTGGAAATCAGTTCAAGTTTCACGGAATTTTGCCGCGTAGGAAATATGGGTTTCTTGAAACTATCATAAACAGTATACTGAGTAAACTGCGCGTAAGAGAATGATTACTACATACAAGAGCAGAAAAAACTTAATACGTGTGAGTCGCTAGTGTAACTGGGTTAATGATTTGGTTTTTTTCTTTCTCTACTCTCTAGGTTTAGCAACCAACTAGTTTGATACATAATGTTCGTATTACGATAAACAATTTCAGATGGTATATTTATTATACGTATTTAATATAAAATCTTTCTTACAGGTATTATACCTATATTATTATTTAAAAACCTATATTTATATTAAATATAATAAATCCTTTTAAAAACTAAATTTTCTGAACTAAAATAGCCAGTATAAAATAATTTAAAAAAAAAAATATTTTATTAAAATGCACTAAAAGAGAAAAAACTAGTTGACTAAAAATAAAAACTTATTAAAAAACTTTTATAAACAAAATTAACTTTCACTTAATTCATCTAGTTAGCTATTGTATTTTTAATTATAGTGTGTAACGTATGTACTTTAACATTTAATATTTTTGCATACCCCCAAGGATATAACACCATCTCTCCAAAACTGTGGAATGTTAAATATAGCTTTACATTTTCGTCATTTGTAAGAAACCAGTCTCTAATCGCTCGACTTTCAGGTTCAGAAAATTCTTCAGGACCAGCATGTATCTCAGTACATGCATTACTTGATGCACCAGCAAACATCCAGTAATAACCAAAGTTTCTGTTCAGATCAGTTCCATAGCATTGTGCGCCTGCTGTGAGGCGACGATTTTTCCGCCACAAACGGTCCTAAAATACTCGTACTAATAAAACATCTTGATTTGACTAGTAAAAACAAAAAAAAAACTAAAAACCATACATACTATTATTTCCAAAAGTGGGTTTTCATAATACCGTAAATTCATGTTTGAAACTAACCCAGGGTACTAAAAATAGCTAGACTAAGCTAAAGTAGAGTAACTTAATTTAAGTGACATGATTGTCTTTAAATAAATATTTTTCGAAATTCGTGTCACTTGTATACAACACAGTAGAATTCGGATTATTTAAATGGTTTTTAGTGGTGTAGCCAGCTGTTAGGGGCGGAGAGGACAGTCTATAATAAGGGCAGCAGAATGAAGTAAAACAACGGTAAAATAATATTTTTTGCGAACACCAAGTGACATTAGTACAAATGACGACTAAAAACAGTCTTATTTACTGAAAACAAAGCACTGCTTACCAAGGGGTCGAGATTTACTAAAAAGGGAGGCCATCAAAGGAGAGCGGAGCGCGGGTAGAGTGCCCCTTAACCTCCTCGTAACTACGGTTTTCTGAACTGTTTTCAGTTTTTGTTTTAATATCAATTGCATATTGCCTGCTATATTTTGGTTATGCCAGTAATGCGATTTTTTATTATAAGCCGTAAAACCAATCTATGAACGAACGAAAGATTCAACGCCGTGCGTCGCAAACTCGCAACTGTGGACACTGAGGTACACGGGCGTTTTTGAATGGATACTGAAAAAGGTAAAAAAATGGGATCTATTAAGGAGGTCTTTTATTTTTTATTTATTGGATATCCGGTCTTTCGGTAGGTCTGGTCTAAATGTTTAACTCTTTGGTGAATACGTCTGTTAGTGTTTAGTGTGCATTTGCTTTCCTCTAGTTATTCCTTACTCCGAAATTTCGATCATACGAATTACTCTAGATTCCACTGAGTTAGAATATACGGGAATCTATTATGATTACTATTTTTGCCTAAAGATCTCAGATTTACTTAAATAAAATTAAAATATCTTAACTGATGTAACTATCCTTACATGACTTTGGGTATATTCATAACCATCAGGATTTAGATTTGGAAGAATAAACCAATCGACGTTTTGGTATAGTGCCGCATTTGTACTGTTTTCCACTAGTTGATGTATAATGTATAATGCTACTGGAGGGGCAATCCATTCTCGACAATGAATACCTGCGTCTATAAAGATAGCTGGTTTTGGAGTTTCAGTTTGACTTGGTCCACTAGATAACCTAAAAAATTAAGATATTAAATTAATTCAGTAGGAAAAAGAATATCAAAAATGGATTTATACAAACTTTCATCCGTTTTCAACGCAAAAAAGCATCGACGCCTAATATAATACAGTAAAATATCGATTAACTGGTTCCAATAGAACCAAACGATAATTGAAAGGCATATTGATGTTACATAATACATATTACACTTTGTACTGTATATTAATACTTAAATGTTTTAACGTGTTGATTTGTTAAACATATCCTGATTTTGCATATCAGCTCAAAAAATATTGAAATATATGGGAAAATTATGAGTACACAACAAATTTTAAAGGCGATTCGTTTGAAATAGATTATTGTGCCTGCGGCATGGCAGGGCTTGTTCCAGACAGGGATCATGGTATCCTTATTGTGACGTTGGTGTAACGTGAAACAAAAATATATTAATATTATTTCTCCCAACGAAAGTCAAGAATCAACAGTGCACTTCAAAGCCGGTCGTGATATTAGTAAGCGGAGTAGTAAAGTGTGTATAGTGGAATATTTTGAAATTATGCATTTCCTAGACCTTACATTGCATATGTTGGATTGAGTGACTTTTACTTTTAAATTATCAAGCGAAAACTCTTTCATTAAAACTGTTGAAGATGGTTAATGCAAATCCACGGAAATTTGTCAATTAAAGTCAAGGTTGGTCAAAATTATAAGTGTTTGAATTGAAACTTATATTCTTAAAATCCTTAATTTTTCTCGCTCAGTTTACATTAAGTTTACAAAAGGAAAGTCAAATATACACTTTAGTTTTATATGATTTAATACTAATTTATCAAAATGCTACGGGGTTCCACTGAGTTCATCCCAGGTCAAGTATTTATTATGGGTAACAAATTATTGGTTGATAACAGTCTCTATTCGGATGCGAAAAAAAGCTTCGAAAATGCCTAATGCGATTTTGGCGAAATGCCAGCAAAGCTATCCTTTTTAGAACGACAGTAGTGAACCGATGTACAGCTGGAATGAAAACACATACACCAGTATTCATTTAAGAGGTTTAAATTTAGACCAGGTCTAACTTGACAGTTATAGATTTAAAACGACATTTTTAACAATTAAACAAATAATTTTTCTAAATGTCACAATTACAAAATGAGAGTGACATAAGTCAAACAAAACTGGCGAACTAAGAGTTTTAAGTACCGTGGTAACTAGACCTGGTCTAACTCTTAAACCTTTTTAGTGAATACGGGGGTACCAGGTCTAACTTGACAGTTATAGGTTTAAAATGAAATTTTTAAAAATTTAACAAATAATTTTTCTAAATGTCGCAATTACAAAATGACAGTGACATAAGCCAAACATAACTGGTAAACTAAGAGTTTTAAGTACCATGGCAACTAGACCTGGTCTAACTCTTAAACCTTTTTAGTGAATACGGTGGACAATGTTTAGTTTGTACATTAGAAACTCAAAACTCGGAGTTATTAAATAATAAGCAAAATGAGTTTTTTGACAGTAATCGATATTTTGAGTGCAAAGAATCCTCACTTGTCATTTTTGGACATGTGACAGAAAAAAAGTAAATTTTATTTTTAAATCTAGCGTGCCATGAACCATCTAAATTCCTTAAATTATCGCTAAAATTAGGTAAATTTAAAAAATCGGGTCACGGATTAATTACGACAGTGCTCAAACCGCCGTATAGTGGACGACTAAACGATAACAAGAAGTTTTAAAAATAAATAGCTCATTTGACAGTTTTATTTGACAGCTGATGTTGCTAGCTGAGGCATCTAACGATGACAGTTAACGCAAGCTTATATGAGCAATCCTCACCTGACGTTGGATATATTGATATAATAATTTCCTTCGTTGGGCGCCGATTTAAATTAATTTGGTCCGAGCGACGTATCATGGGTCATAAGATACACAGACGAAATTGGTTGTAAAGTTGCTTTTAAAAAAACCAACAAAATGGATCTAAACAAACCTGCTGTTAACTGTTACGAGTGTTAATATATGATATTCACCTTTCATGGATCATGATACTAACATGGGTCATAAAACACACAAAAAAGTATATATATTTAAGTCGGCTGCTATTTCAATAACAATACAAGTTTGATAGGACAAGAGTCCTACTAATTTAACTTATCAAAAAAAAAACAAAAAAATGCGTACAATAGATCATCAGATACACGAATAATTTTTGTATGATAACTTATGTTATAACGATAATAAAAACAAACATAGGGCAAGAGTTTTACTGTTTTAAAAACTAAAAGAACCAAACAAAAATAGATTGTTATAGTTATGAAAGCAATAGAATACTTTTTCTACCTTGGTTTTTTGTTATCGTTATAATGAAAGTTATCATTAAAAAATGATTCGTGTATATCATTTTTAAGTAAAACTTGACAAGTTGGAACAGTAGGAGTGTTGTCCTACCAAATATTTATGGTTATTATGTTGTACCTTATGACCCATGTTAATGTTGTCTTAGCTGACAGTTAAATGCCAAGTATAACAGCAGTATTAATTAGCGCCATTTTGTCTGTCTACCTAAAAAGCAACTTTTCATACTTACTTCGTATGTGAATATTACGACCGTTACACCGCCTAGTCGGCTTTCGAAATCTCCACTAAAAGAAATTATTTCGCAAACTAACCTTTAAGAAATTGACTTATATATTTATTTGACATTTCAATTTATTCACTTACCTTAATAGCAATATATCCCTCCCTTCATACGATTCTCCTATTTTGGAAACATTAACGATATCAGGATAATCATTTGCCAGTCTATGTAAATATGCCATTTGCTAAAATAACGTACATTTTTGTATTGCATATTGTTTCAATGAACAACATAATACAATGATAGCTACCAACAGAAATATTTTTTTCATTACAAATAACATGTGGTAATTTCAATCTGACGCAGTCTAATCCCATCAACCCTGATTTTTTATTTAAAGAAGCACCTTGAATAATATGTAATATCCAAAACATAAACTGAGCTGATTATTTTTTTCGATTACCTGATTATTCGATTTTTTGATTAATCGATTAATGGATAATTTGATTAATAGGTGTTTTTATAATTCGATAAATCAATAACTCTAATATTGAATATATTATGTAGTTGATTGCTCGATCATAGGAATATCGCATGATTGCTTAAATATAATATATCGAGTCAAGTAGCAACAAAATTAACTAGACATTAATTAAATATTGACTTTTCAAATGAAAAAATCTCGGTTTTACGAAAACATATTTCACTAAACAAATTAATTAGTTGATATATGAAATAATCGATATCAATTTCTTAAAAATCCATTACTTTATTACGAAAATATTGAATTATACGATTAATGGATTTTTTTCGATTAAAATGATTGAAAAAATGTATTAATCAAAAAATCGATTGATTGCAAAAACCGATAAACGATTACTGATTTGGATGATCGCCCAGTACTAATTATGATAAGGGTAGCCGAACTATAATCTGGCCGCTATATTTTCAAAAGTGCTAAAAACTTTCAGCATCTATCAAAGCGACAAAACTAGCCATAAATCAAAGTATGCATGTGCCTTGTTGTTCTTGTGATTTATATTACTTGTTTCTGCCATGAATTTAACGTAAATAACAAAGCGGCTACGATACTATTTCTTATATGCAAATTAATTAATTTTATTCTGGTAATATACCTCAAATTTAAAATGTGAATTTCATAAAAGTTACTGTCATGTTTAGTTTATCTTTAATATTTCAATGAACCTAAAGTCGTGGCACTATAAATGTTTAATATTTAAAAAAAATAGGGCAAATATATTTCAGTTTTTGTTTCACCCCCAATTTTCCTATAATATTTTTTTGCACTTTTTCTTTATATATATAATAAACATTTACCGTTAAAAACTACATTGAATTCTGATCCATACTCTTCTGATATGTTTTAACATATAAGCATGATTAAAACAACTTTTTTATTGTATATTGATATCTCTTGATATAAAGATTTCCTCAGAAATTCGAACTGAACATTTTTTATGTTCTAATTCTTATCACAAGAAGTTAGGGTATTCATTTTTAATATTTAATACATTATATTTATTTATTTCTTTTAAAACACGATTTCTTAAATAATAAACTGACTTTAACAAATTAAGTGGCGTTGAAAAGAAAACGTAAGCCGCTTTAAAATGTCGTTTTATAAAGATAAGGATTTCTCGTTTTTTTTTTCTGAAAATTATCTTTAACTATGAGGAAGATTTAAAATGGCTAAGAACGACTCAGTGTGCAAATGATGTTATGTTGTACATGAAACGTGATGATGCAGTTATGCTTCTCAAAAAATATAAACAAAATAATAAGTTCGTATCTTCAGTAATATCACAAAGGCAAACGAAAATAATGAGTTTAAATTAATTTATCCCGAAAATTGTTACATTTCCGAAAAAAAAAATTATTATAATCTTCTTTTGTAGAAAATCGTCGAAAAAAGTTGCTATTTTTGTTTTCTACACGTAAAATTTTAAGTAATTAGGCAATGCGTTTTATTTTTTTTCAAATCAACAGTATTCACGTTTTACAACACAACTGAATTATTCGTAGTAATTGAAACGCAAACTACTGTTTGAGTAGAACACCAATTAATCATTTATGGAATATCTATATCACTTAATAGAGATCTGCCATAGGTGGGGCAGACTAAGACGAACAACCTTCCCATCAGTGTTCCTATTTAATGAGTTAAGAAATCTTGATTGGGAAAAGTTGCAAGCCTTCATAAGATCAGGCCGGGTGGTCACTTGACTGAAGTGACTGAAGGTGGTGAGAGTGGATGTAGATAAGCGATGGCCACAAGGATTATTAGGGCTATCTGCCGGGCTTCGCCTCTCTCTCTCACTTTTACTAATAATAAAGTTTACACATTTATTCCTGCTAATACTAAAATAATAATAATACTATAATAATAATAATAATAATAATAATACAATAATAATAATAATAATAATGATACTATAATAATAATAAACTCCCGAGAATTTCATCACAGCCGACATTGACAGAAGACGCGTTGGAGTACCTATAATAAAACTGGTCGAAACAGATATTTTCGTTATTTCACGACGACGAAATGAAGGACTTCAACAACTATTATAAGGTCATGAGCAAAACCACTACATACGGAACGAGCCTAGAGATATTTGCTCTTTCGGAAACCCAGAAGCACATCTTCCATATTTTCTCAAAACCAAGAACAACAAGAGCAAAACAGATAAGCGTTAAAGAGAAACCAACAATAATAGGCAAACAAACATACAATAAAATGGTCTACCTTCTACTTACAGGCGACTCAATGTCGAGACACTTTGAGCTCCTAACACCACAAAATATCAAGCCAAACAACAGAGCATCATTAAAAGAAGCATCGAGGACGTCGCGGGAAAGGACAGCTCGACCGAAACAATCACGACCAAGCAAAGAAAAACGAACCCACCAAAAGTATTTTGCCGGCTAAGCTAGCACCCACGAAGGCGGGAAAGGCAGAGCAACGCATGAGCCGCATTACAGAATCGAGCGAACCGACCATGCGCTGCCAAAATGGTTACACAAATACGTCTGACATAAATGCTAGCCAAACACAACAACTTGACCCAATACAAGGGCGTCGATAAAGGGGGGGGGGAATGGGAGTAACTACCCCCCCCCCAAGAACTAAAGAATTTTGTTCAACATCAAGGTTTAAAGTAGGTACATATAGATAACTAAATATTTTTAACACATTTTATTTAACCAAAGTGAACTGTAAAATTTTATACATGGACTGACGGACTAATACCTTCCCGGGCGGCGGCGGCATTGTAACACAGGTCAAACGATGTTGATTCGGTTTTTACGTCGAATATCGAGCCGCGTGGTAACCACATTTAGAGTTGTGTGGTCATCTCACGGTTAAATGTTGACGCAGTTTCGTAAAATTGTATATGAAAGTAATTTTTTATAGTATAGAATAGTGTTATATTTTGTTATTATTGTGCCATCAGCAGACACTTAAAAAATAACGGTAAGGAAAACATAGCATTTTTATTGCTTTTTAAAAATATGGTGCGGTATTGACGCAATACTGCAGGTTTTTTGTTATACAGACAAGTTTTTGTATTCAGTTATTAGGTTAATTTCATTATATGTTAAGAACCTGGACAATCTAGAGCAAAATAACATTGTATTTATTAATATCACATTAGTATTGTACTTTTATAAATACAGGTTTATTTTAATACATTTTTAAATACAAAGTAAAAAAAGTTTTGATTTCTTTTTCTTGATATTTATCTATTTTTACGCTAATCTCAACGGAATTTCTTACCAATTGCAGAAAATCTTAGCCTAAATCACTTTTTTTAGCTTTTCCTAAAAATGCTGCTATACTACCAGCCCAGAAAAAAAGTTATTGACGCCCTTGAGCCAATAGTGGATATATCGCAACGACTACCTGCAGGTACCAAGGCAGATAAACCAAGGAAAAGGTTAAAATGGACAGACGAAATGAATCGAACAATGATGCATTCCTACTACACCGCTAACAAACTTGAAAAAATTTCATCAGGATACGAACATAAACTGGATACACTTTTCATAGCACAATACCCATAATACAAATCACTTGTCACAGAACAGAGAGTAATAGATCAAAAAAGAGTCATCGCTAAGACCAGTAAGCTCACACCACTCGCATTGCAAAACATAAAAATGTGGTAGCTGCTGAACTCAACATTCATCAACCAAACATTGAGGAAAGTGGGGCAGATGCCGAACCAATCCCACCTCACCAATGCTCATTAGGGGCGAAGCTCCCAACAATAACCTACGATAGATGATAAGCACCACATAGCACACAGGACAAGTGAATCATTTGCTCAAAGCACCATACACACAGCTACACCTCTCACATCGGTCATTTTGAAAACGTGTAGCATCGTTAGATCATTTCTTAATATACATAAGTTGTTTTTGTTTGTACTGATAGGAATATTGTGAGACAAAGAAGAAAAAAAAATAATAATAAACACTCAGGGGTATAGAGAAATGCTTTTGTATCTCTCTATGTATTGGCACGCGCTCCCGATGTACCCTAGCCAGCACTACGTTGTCCTTTACCCTCTTATTTCCTCAAAAACCCATCTTCTCCCTTACCTCATATTTCCTATCACTCCCCGAGGAGCAAACCTCATTCGCAGAGTATAAAAAGCCCTGGCAGTAGGTAAAATGTACAATCTTCGGAATAAACGGATGAATCGATATTGTATTACAATAACCTTTTGTGTCTGGACACCAGAAATGAATTGTTTCATAATGCGCTCCCATTATAAGATCCAGATTTGAGACCGACTTAACCACCTACCGGACAGACCTTCATGGTGCTTTCCTTCAGAAATACCCGGATCTTCAGAACATCACCGGGCAACACACTGCTGACCAACGGCGAGTAATTGTCCGAAATAAACTTTTGTCTGAACCAATCCTGGAACTACTTAAAGGAGAGGTGCAGCTTGAACTTGAGAACGAACATGTTGAGCCCGTAGCTCTGATTACAACAGAGGAACCCGAGGAGGAAGTACGAAATGAAGAAAACATAGGCGAAGTCGAATCTATAGGACAAGACATCATTGACACAGCTAACAACACCCAGGATAATGGAAAAATATCAGTATATAACGAACCCCAAGAAGCTGTTGCTGAATTTAACGGCCTAGATCCAACTCAAAGACCTAAGCTCCCGAAACTTAGTACTAGTCGAGAGACTCACAGTATCCTCAAGATTTTCAACACCATACTAGCAGACTTTAGTTTGGAGTTGCTCCACACACTCATCTACTGCTTTGCCGTCGCCGTCCTTAGATGCCATAAACAACAAGTGCATTCCCAGAAAAAAAAACAGGCAAAGCTACACACCAACAAAAACCGAAGATACTTGAGAAGACAATTGATGGTTTGAGAAAGGAGCTAGGAAGGCTTACAGAATTTCGGAATAATGAACACCCCTCCACCAGACTTAAAACGCCCATTAAGAAGATATTTTGAAGATAGGTACAAAACCACCTATCTCAATCATAAAAAAAAAATGAAAGAGTATCAGGATACACTAATCACCAATCAAAGACAGTTCTATCGGAATATCAATAACATCAAAGATCAAACCAATACTGAGAAGATGCTGCCGAGCAAAGAGCATTTGACCGAGTGTTGGTCGAACATCTGGGAAAAACCCAATGAGCATAAGCGAAATGATACATGGATACAACCTCAACGTGATCAAATTCAAACACCACAAATGGAATTTGACTCTATCACCAAGAAGGAAGTTAGGGGGAGAAGCAACTGGAATTTACCAGGAGTTGACCATATTCACAATTTCTGGTATAAGAAATTTGAGGTCCTCCATGAAGCTATAGCTCGTCATTTTATCAAAATAATGCACTACAACTATGCTACCCAAAAGCAATAGGACAGAAGACCCGTCCCAGTACAGACCCATCACCTGTTTGCCCACCATGTACAAGATCCTAACAGGATGCGTTGCAAATCGTATGTATCATCATATTGATAGTCATAACTTATTAGCCGAGGAACAGAAGGGATGCATTCGAGACCATCAAGGATGCAGAGAACAACTTATCATCGACTCTGTGTTACTTAAGCAGGCACAGAAAAAACAACGCATCGTACACACTGCTTTTATAGACTATAAAAAGGCGTTTGACAATGTACCACATCACAGTGGAGAACGAATCTGAGGATCTATAATGGCGATCAATCTCCTACCATCGAAGAGATACACATCAATAGGAGAATTTCCAAAGACAGGAGGATTTGTGATGGCAATACAGGACCAAGGTATTAACACACGAAATTACCTGAATTTCATCATCAAAGACCGGTACGTTGAATCCGATAAGTATCGAAAATGTAGCCAGACATAAGAGACTATACGGCATATAACATCTGGCTGCACTTCCTAGCAAAAACCGACTACCCCTAGCGATATAACCAGGTGTGTAACATCATACACCAGAAGCTTGTCAATAAATACAGGCTCCTGAACACCTTTGTGCCCTATTATATCAGCCAAGTTCAGTGCTTCAAAATATTGCCTTCAAACTGTACTATGACCGGGCAATATCACCGACAGATGGGTGACTAATAATCGGGCTGATATGGTACTGTTAAGATGTCGCTGTATCTAACAATAACAACGTGTTGGATAAATATCAAGGGAAAAAGGCCAAATATGCGGAGCTGGCCATCGAGATACAGCAGATGTTGCGACTGAAGAAGATTCATGTGATACCGATATCATCAACCAAAAATACTAGAACAAAACCTGAAAATCATAGGACTGCATACTAACACCTTCATCGAGAAGGTAGTCCTGCTCAGTAATAGTGAAAAAATTCTTACAGGACAACACTTAGAACTAATAGAAACCAGCCCACTCTTTTGATGCTTGCATCCGGGATGGGGTTGCAACCCACCATTTGTTGAGAAATTGATTGTCAATTTCGATAATAATAATAATTATAATAATAGTTAGTTCTGCATAAATACAAAAAAAAATGGCGAAGTTTAGTGTTTTTACTATAGAACCAACTTAAAAATAATATAAACATTGAAGTATACGCACCTTCATACATATGCATGCAAATATACACATTTATAATTAAACTGATATAACTAAACATTAGAACAAATATAATGACGTGAGGAAAAATGCAAGGTATATGGAAAAGTAGGTTTTGTTAAAGCTAAACGAATTAGATCAATCAAAATGATTGTGCAATGTTCTTAAGTTTTACTTTCGAAAGAAATAATTTTTGGTCATCTTCCCAAAGGATGATAAATAATAAACAAACAATACAACTCTTTCAATTACTTTTGAGAGAGCTGAAAGGATACTTTTGGGTCTTAAACCCGTGTAAGACGTAGGGTCTTTTATTTTAGGCAATGGCAGAAATAAAGAAGTTTTCCAACATGCTGGCAAATAATAATAATAATAATATTAAATGGCTTTTATTGATTTTAAAATCATAAAATACAAAATGTTTATAAGACGATAGGAGGCGAAGTCCAGCTATATAGCTACTCCACTTAACTTCGAAAGTTTTTTTTTACTAAGTTTAAATTTAAGTAGTATGAAAGCTACTATACAATAAGAGTAATATACAATACAATAAGAGGATAGTCTGAAGTTTAAAATATTGTAATTATTGTAGAGAAGCCTTAGAGCTGCATAGCATCGTTTTAGCACCATGCTAACATGTTCTTTATAGCGCAATTCTCTGTCGAGTAGAAGACCCAAGTTACGTGTACAAGAAAGAACTTCTAGAGGTTGGTCATTGATTTTTATTCTTAAGCCATTTTCGACTAGATCTTTTTTATCTTTACGACAAAACACCTTTGCTACATTTTTTGTTGTGTTCAGTTTTAAATTATTTCTTTCCGCGTATTGTGTAAGAGACGCTAAGTCCTGATTTAGGTGATTTTCAGCAGTATCAACAGATTGTAGTGAGAAAGGAAGGAACAGTTGGGTGTCGTCAGCACAACTTTGCATACTAGAATATTTAAATTTGTAAACATCTCAGCTGTGTAAACCGAGAAAAGAATAGTCGACAATATTGCTGATGTTACTTCGACTCGCTCGGATACGCCCCCCTCCTAAAATTACTTTCTGTCTTCGTTCAGATAAAAAGTGATAGAAAAAGCTTAGCGACACCTCATCGAAACCATAATACTGCAATTTTGCGTACAGAAGTGCGTGATCAATCAAGTACAGTCAAGGCACTTGCATCGTCGCGCTTATCCAACGATGTTATTATGTTATCACAAACGCTCATCAAAACCGTAGCTGTACCATGACCCTCTTTAAAACCCGACTGCAGAGGAGAAATTATGTTGTTTTTGGTAACAAAATCATTGAGTTGAACATATATTATTTTTTCGAGAATTTTTGAGAGGGTGGGGAGAATGCTTATGGGTCGCAGATCTGAAAACGTTTTAGGAGAGGTTTTCTCCGGCAGGGGATGAACAAGAGCTGTTTTCCATGAGTCAGGAAAGTACCCCGTTTCCAAGCAGCAGTTGATAATATGTGTGATATATTTATATACAGTATTGCAGCAAAGCTTCAACATTTTGGCATTTATTTCATCAGTGCCCGTGGCATTTGATTGCAGAGACTAGATGCATCTTTTAACCTCATCGAATGTTGCCAACCTTAGCTGAAATCAAATATCATTATTATATTTTTTTGTTCGGAACTCAGTTGTACCTTGTTGACAACTATTTCGGGGGCTAAATACGGTTGAAAAATATGTATTGATGTCATTTGGCTTGTTCAGGTGTTATGGAGAAGATTCTTTTTGATGCCCATATCTTTCACAGCTTGCCAGAGATTTTTGCAATCACGACTGTGTTACTGATAAGAAATAAATGCTGCTTTTTCACGTCTTATTGCAGACACTGTCATGTTTCGCAGCTGTCTATAGCTGTTGTAATCGAGAATATTTTTTGACTGCTTATATCTCGATAATGCTTTATCGAGATCCTTCATAAGTTGTTTAATAGCATTTGTTAGCCACGGTGCATACGGCTTTGAGATCCGCGAAGGTTTGTATGGAGCATGTTTGTTAAAAATCGAGAGAATATTTCCGCTCAAAAATTTTATTTTATCTTCTATATATCAATGTAAAAGATATGATGCCATTGCACGCAACCTAGATCTCGATAAAACACATTTTTACAAAAGAATCGGTAATCCCGATATGTTATGATCTTATGTTTAGGCCTATTAAATAACCCTTAACAACCATATTACGCAGTTGGTTATATGTTGCATAGTCGTTTAAATTTTTACTCAATTTACTTTACTTAGATATGGGTTCCGATCTTTCAAAACCTCTTTGATTGAAGTGGTACGTGGGACGTATATATTTGTTATTTTAGCGGTCTTAAATGAGGCATGTTCATAAAAAATGCTTAAGATCTTCATATATAAAAAAGAAATTTAATCATTAATAATATTATTCCTGTAAAAAAATTTCATCCCAGCGAATTTTATTTAAGTCTATTGAAAGTTTATAAAATCCCGATATGTTGTCATTTTTGAACTGGAGCGTCGCTGTAAATACGAAAGGTTACAAAAAACAACCCTGTGGTCAATGGATTCAACATTATTAGTATAAACGACATATCAAATATCTTTGAAGTGGTTGGTATGAGAAGTCGTATTAATTCATGCATTCAAAAACAGAAATTCTAAACAGGATTTAGATTTATATCACCAACCCAGAAACAAAATATTTTCGTGTTGTGGTGTTACATAAGCAAATTATTTTCCCAGACATTAACAAAAGCGTGAAATTTTCTAGCGAGAACTCTATAAATTTAGCAAATTAGCAATCTTAACTTATCGATTTGCAACTCCAAAAATAAAAATACAGCATTACTTGAATTGAGAAAAATCTCTAAAAACTCCTTTGATTTAACTCCTATATTAGAATGTACATACAAATCTACGCCTTCTCCTCTGCCTTTGCCGTCCAGCATATAACAATTTTATTGTACATGGTCAGAGGATATGTTATTGTTATAATAGAAAAACGGGCTATTATTATAACCAAAGTTCGGAGAAATTTAGGTCAAAAACGTGATTTTCTACATTTGCATTGTCGCTGTCCCAAAATGGTTGAGATAGGAGGCTGAATTTTGTTACGTTTTTAGTAGACACCTGGGAGTATACGACGATGCAAAGTGCTTGACGGCGAGGGAGTTAAGTTTCGCAAATTCGAAATTGACTTTTTAAAAAACAATTTATTTTGAGAACCGAGTTACATAGATTCTGCCTTATAACTAACTTAACAATATTTTACGAATACAATTTATATTAAAATATATGCTGATGTCTGCAATCGAGTTCTTGTGAATATATACAATTAGTCCGCGTTATGGAACACATAACTAGGGTTCCAAGTACAGCGCTGTCACACGTAAAACTCGAAACTGTGAAAAAAAGGTTATTTTCGAGAACTGTCGGACGGATTACTTCTAGGAATATAAAAAAACCTATCGGCGGCGAAATTAAAGGAAATTAAAATCTAGGCAGAGAGGAACCGTTTTAGAAATACGATGTTGCAATATTTAAAAAAAACATTTTCACCTTTTTATCGAATGATTTCCATAAGCCATAATGGTAACGGATCCGTCGGCATTTTTTCATTGAGAGTTGCTGGCAAAAATCCGAGAGTCAAATAATTTTTGTTTTTGCTTGTTTACCGTATGGTGCGGCCAAACATTTTTAAAAAAATAAGTTATCCCTTCGATACGTCCATGTGTTAACACTTCGTTATCTCAACAGTTACAGCAAAAACTGCGAGAGTAAAAAAATATTTTGGTTGTTTTATCGAGACATTTTTCAAGCATTTATTTACTTTGTTGGGTGCGGCTGTATCCTTTTCAATCGCCCTTATTTCACTGGCTATGGGTTTTTTCCAAAAAATGTTGAAAGTAAATACCATTCAGAATCGAAAAGAATATAGGTAGATCGGGTAAAGGAAATTAAAAAAATCACAAGCGCTCACGGATCTGATGATAGTCGATACCTTCAATATCGTAAACCTACGCTTCCGAACTATTGAAAATAAATCGAGCATGTTCAAAAACTCACTTAAATATAGGTTAGGGGTCAACTAAAATGCAGGTCTAAAATGGCTGAAAAAAAAAACGTTTGAAAACGTATTTTTTTCCCTTTCAATATTTTTAGTAGTATGAGTTTCTCTCGTAACTCGCCCAGTTTTCGAGTTATCGACAATTTTTTGAAATTTCTGAAGCCCTCTGGAGAATTTTTTTCACTAAACTTTCTCTCTACAATACTTCGCTTACGTAAAAACTGTGTGATGATGGTTAGTATTTTAAAAATTGTAACTCGGAGGCTTCTGAAACTGAAAAATCAATCGGTCGTGTCGAAAAACCCCCTTAGACATGTATAATTTTAACTTTAACATCCTGTATCTCAAAAATAGGGCGTTTGCGAACATATATTTATTAAAACTTTTTCTCTTAAAATAATCCAAGAAATCACTTTTTTAGAGTTTATTATTTTTAGTTGCCAGTTTAAAAAAATCAGTGGCGTATCATTTTTTAAAAGAAAGTCGTGGATGGTTGCCTATACTTATACCCATGGTTAGAATTGTTAAATACTGTTAAAATATGACCTTTAAATACCTATGAGGTTGCGCCAAACCTTACCTATGAGGTTGCGCCAAACCTTAATCAAACAGCTCTTACTATTTCGGAATTATTAAAAAAATTATATTTTTTTTATTAAAATTTAATATCCTATGTCTCAAAAATATAACATTTGTGGACACATCTTTCTAAAATTAAAAGTCAATTGTAAGAAAATCGATAAATTCGCCTTTACTTACAACTTCCCTCAAATTAGACTACGATATTTATTTATTTTATATACTTATTTGGTATTAACTATACAAACGTTATAAACCGTTATACATTTTAATTTTTTAGTTTTTAATTTATTAGTTATTGTTATTATTATTATTTATATCTCACAACTTTATTTTTATGGCCTATAAAGACTATCCTTCATTATTTTCCTCCATAAGAAGGTTTTATTCCAAGAAATGAAATTTTACCGATTATTTAAACATTTTATTAGGCCGCCATTTAGTTCCGTTATTGTGGATTTACTCAAAAAATTCAACCAGTTCATGCCTATGTCACCCTTTTTTGGGAAAATTTTGAAGTCAATTTTTTGACGATTACAATACTTCCCTCTTCCGAGAGAATAAAAAATGTGTTTAATCACGATACAAAGTGGAATAGGTTTTAGAGATACGCACTAATATTTTATTTCTGGCGACTAAACGCGGACTCTGTGGACCTTATTATTATAAACTTTTTAGGATCAGTGATAGCTGAATTAGTTTAGACCCTTTTACGCTTTTCGTAATCTCATGCTAATACTTTCTGGATTACTGGAGAGATATCTTGTGTTATAGACGAGTGACCAATTGGTCCGTCCAACGATTTTAAAGCATTTGTTTGTTAGGTTCAAAATATAGCAAAGGACTTTTTTTTTTAGCTCAGCAGCTAAAAAGATTTCTTCCTTGTTTAAAAGTTTATCACCTGGCGCCAGCTTGACAGCTTTATTCTCATCTTTAAGAATTTTATATTTAGCATACTTCCTATCTTGGCGGTCTCATACGTATTGGGTAAAAACAACAGGTGTCCTCTTGACTTTGAATGTATTATTAAGAAGAATATTATTTGTTAATACCACAACTGCTGCTAATTTGTAATTGTTGTAATTTTTTCCCGAATAACTCTAAAAAATGCATATTTTCTGGTTAAAACATAAGGGGTTTTCTATATTCATCTACATACATGATTGTTATCCATACCATAAAATATAATAAAGCGTATCACATTAAACTTACCTCTGTATAATACATGTAACTAGAAAATGTGACACTTCCCACCCCTAGAGAATTTCTAGTTAAGCTTTGGTCCATCCTCTCCTGCTCTATTAACCTAGAATCCCATATTAGAGTTTTATTACATTTCTGAGAAACTAATGAACGTTTTTCGCTTTAAGTTTGAGATGAGATTTTTCTTGAAAAGTACCTTTCAACATTTTCGACTGCAATATTATAGTTGAGGTTATTTTCAATTAATTTTTCCTCAAAATACTGTTGATCTTCAGGAGCTACCATGATATCAGACGAATCTCCGAGTATGTGACTTACTTCCCAAAAGTCTAATTTAGAATCGTTTTGAAACGTATGTAATAATTCGGCTTCCTCATTGGTCTCTGGTATTACTTTATATACTTTATAGCTAAAACAGATATCGCTGTTAAATGCGGTAATTAATTATTAATTCGAATATACGTTTTCAAAATTATTAGCTGTAACGTCTATTACGTCTAAAAGCATAATGTTAATGTAAGTGTGTCGAATTAATTTCTGTTTACCTTCTCTGATTCCCGAAAATTCTATAAAAACTCCCAGAACTAGATATAACTTTTACATCCTCATTGGAAAGCTGAGGTAATTTCCTATCATCTTGGTTATAAACTTATTGTCATATCCCCCTTAATAAGGGTGCGGAGAACTGTTGACGAAAGATTTAAATTGCAATATCTTCTGTACCCCTTATCCGAATTCAATGAGCTTAGACTTATATACATGGCGCTGTGTGTAACGATTACAGGTTTTTTCCAATTTTCTTATAATTTTTAAATGCAAGGCTATACTTCTCTTACACTAGCTTTAAAAAGGAATACAAGAACGAAGTTTTAGAAAAAACCGCATATATTGCAAAATAAGTGAATTAATAGGTGTTTTTCAGACGAAATTATTGATATCGAGGATATGGGGCAATTAAAATCTCCAGGGGCATCTCCCTCTTCAGGAAGAGGGCACAAAAAATACCAACTGCTAAAAAAAAGTTAAGTTTTTTGTGTTACAGTAATTTTGGTATAAATGCCGATTCTGCTTGTTGTTAATTGTGACTCATAATTTGTCAGCTCAACCACAATTTACCCAATTGCTTAATATATTGAGAGACATAGCCCCCTGCCCCCCTATCGGTGACGCCCTTGCAGGAGCGGATCTTCCATTAGGCTGAGCAGGCTGAAGCCTAGGGCCCCCCGGCAAAAAGGGGCCACCCTCAGGAGCCCTCAATAAAAAACGGCACCATGCCAATACAATACCCGCTTACATTACAAAAATAAATAAGATTATTAAAAATCATTTCACTATTCATAAATAAAAAAAAATCATTAATAAAAATGAGACTTTGTTTTCTATTTAATTTTTCTGCTCCCGCAACCGTTGCATGGGAACTAGGCTTAAGTCGTGCGAAGAAGCAGCGGCAACGATGCGATAAACTGACAAATTTTGGGGAATTACCGATATCCCGTTGTCTTGGCCTGGCAGACAGTAAAGGTCGTACATCGTACAAAGCGAGGAAATTAATTTATATAGCTGATTTTTTGCAGTGTGCTTTGTATTTATTAGCAAGTAATATTTAAAGTGGTCGTTGGTTACTGCAGAAAAAGATTTTTATTAAGGATTTCTGGATTTATAGGTATGTAAAAATGTATTTTATTAAAATGGTTTGTAATCTATATATTAAAGCACAAAGGGTATTTTTGTCTCCATCCTCAAGCGACTACCGCTTAACGGATTTCGAAGATTTTTTTTTTTAATTTTTTCCATAGATGGAAAACATGAAGCATTTTTATATTTTTTTAACGCGTATTTTTTTATAAAACCAATATATGTCTTTTTAACAGGGTGGCGAATACGCTAGACCGTGAAACTAATTTATTTCTGTATAAATGAGGCGACATCTAAACAAACGCCGCCAACCTACCCCGCTCTAATCCAAAACAACGTAAAGCAAAAACAGAAAACGTGCGTACACAACGACGCAAATTCGCTAAGCTAATTATAGATGTCGCCACCTATAAATTAAAGTGATATCTATATTTTTTAGTTTTTTTTTAATTTGTCGGCATTTTAGAATTTATTTATAGATTATATAGGGGGGGCTTGCCCCCCAGGCGCCTCCCTAGTATGACATTAAAGTACAAATAGACAATTTTAAGTTCGTATCGAGGTTCATATACGCAGTATACACTATAATATGCAGCATTTTGACAATAAAATCGCAGATAATTTTAGTGAATGAATGGTTCAAATTTGGTACATATATTCGTTTTTATTGTAGACTAACCATTCTATCGACTGTAAATACAAAAAAAGCAAATGTAAGAAAATTTGAGCTACTTTTTTTTTGTAGATTTTTGAACTTGGATTTTGGAACCTAATAATATAACACAAAATAATTAACAATGTCAGGGCGGAAGTATTTAAGTGGTAGTCAAAAACGCAAAATAAAGGAACAAAAAGTCAAAGATATATCAAAATGTGCAAAATTAACCAGCTTTTTTCAATCTGAAGAAGTCGGGGAATCATCCAAAGAATTGAGTTGCACGGAACATGGAAATGTAACGGATAGTCTACTAATTGAAGATGAAGAGCAAACTCGGGACAACGAAGATACCAGAAAACAAGCCGAAAATCTTGTTCAGATTGTTGAGAATAAAGACGAGTGTATTCAAGAACGACTAGAAAAAAATTCTGAAACTAGGAAAATTGTTGATGCAAATGGAAACTATAGTGATATAGGATTTTGGCCCAAGGTAATTACTCCTGAATTAACAGATTTTTGCCTAAGTCGACCATCTATGTTTTTTCAAAATAAAAATGAAACTAATTCATATCCAGAATCCAAGCAAACTTATAAAGATCAAAGTAGATTTTTTTGTAATAGTTTTTTTAATAAATACATAAAAAATGGTCAAACAATTCTAAGATCCTGGCTTTGTTATTCTTTATGCAAAGGAGCAGCATTTTCTTTACCATGCAAATTATTTCCCAATCCAGGCAATAGTTTAGCTTTGGCATCTGACGGCTGTAGGGATTGGAAAAACATAGGAAAAATTCTTTTATCCCATGAAGAGGCCAATGATCATAAGCAAGCCTTGATGGCCTATCTCACACGAAAATCAAGTAAGGGTACAATAGACATGGAGTTAAAAGAACAGGCAACAAAAACTGCAAAATACTACTACAATATTTTAGAACGGGTGGTAGCAGCAATAAAATTTTTATCTGAAAGAGGTTTGCCACTACGAGGTCATGACGAGAAGTGGGGCCTCTGTGGAGCTCTCATGGAGCTTATTTCGGAATTTGACCCATTTTTAAAAGAACATCTTACAAAATGTCAAACTGGGGCGATAAAATCGACTACTTACTTATCTAAAACAGTATATGAAGAGATAGTACAGCTTATGGGAAAAAATGTTCTTAAGCGTATAACTGACCAGATTAAAGAGGACGATACTAAATATTATACCCTTATCGTAGACTCCACGCCGGATGTTGCTCATACAGATCAGCTAGCAATAATATTAAGATACTGTTATAAGGGAAAAGTATTTGAACGATTTACAACCTTTTTACAGATTGAAAATCACACTAGCGAGACACTATATACAAAAATAATTGAGTTTTTAAATGGTATGGGTATTTCTATTGAAAACATTCGCGGGCAATCATACGATAACGCTTCGAATATGAGCGGAAAATATACAGGCTTGCAAGCACGAATAAAAAAAGTTAATGCCTTAGCAGATTTTGCCCCTTGTGCTGCGCATTCTTTGAATTTGGTGGGAGTAGAAGCAGTGTCTGTTGTAGGGGAAATGATAGATTATTTCGGAACTGTTCAACAGATTTACACCTTTTTCTCTGCATCCCCACACCGTTGGAAAATATTAACTGAAAGAGCATCAATCAAATTTTCACTAAAAACTTTAAGCACAACAAGGTGGTCTTCTCATTATGAATCAGTTCATGCGGTTAATGCAAGCTATCAAAAAATACTTGATACTCTTAAATATATATTTGATGAAAGCAATGAAAAGGCAGATTGCAAATTAGAAGCAAATAGTTTATATAAAAAACTCACTAAGCGGGAAACAGCAACTGTTTGTTAAATCTTTACGCCAAGACTCTGAACAACAATTTAAGGATTTGGAAAACAAAGCAACTTATTTAAGTACAGAAGTTAAAGAAAATTTTAGCGATGCATATAAAAGAGCAAGAACAAACATATTTTCAGATGGAGAAAAAGGAAAAGATATTCTTACCGGAAGAGAAAAATTTCGAATAGAGGTGTTCAATGTTCTTTTAGATAAATTGGTGGTGGAACTTGAAAAAAGAAGTAGTGTATACAAAGTACTTGCAGACAAATTTAAATTTTTAATAAAGTTGGGCAAAAAAAACTCAATTATTGAACCTAAATCAATGGAGTCTGTAATATCAACTTATCAAAAAGATATCGGAGAAGAACTGTTAAGTGAATGCAGTCAGTTCCAACATTATTTAAACAATATATGGTTTAAACAAAATGAGTGTATTACGGCTTCCGAAATGCTAACACTAATTTTTGAAAGAAACCTTATCGATATCTTTCCAAATTTGTATACAATTCTTAAAATTTACTTAACTATACCTATAACGAGCTGCGAAGCCGAAAGGTCATTTTCTAAAATGGCATTCATAAAAAATAAATACAGATCCACAATGACGGACGAGAGGCTAAATAACCTTTCAATTTTGTCTATTGAATATGACATTACAAGATCAATTTCTTATGAAGAAGCAATACGCGAATATGTTAGGATTAAGATCAGAAGACAACAGTTTTTTTAAATTTGTTCAATTTTGTTAATCATGTTGTTTGCTTTAATTTTAATAAATTGTTTTTTTTTTGTTGTTGTAGAAATAGACATTGATTTTTGTGTTTTACATTAGTCGTTTTATTTGTTTTACAAGAAAAACTTTGACAACCTATCAGAAACTAAAAAAATTGATTTTCGGGAGGTTGGGGGCCCCATAAAATCAATCAGCCTATGGCCCCAAAAAACCACGATCCGCCACTGCGCCCTTGAAATTCTCGATTCTGCTGTTGCACACAAATCACATGATGTCTGTGATATTACAGATCGATGGGGGTCTCTGAGATAAACCTCATTAGTCTAGCAAACAAGCCAAAAGATCAGCCAAAACAAGATATGGTGGTTGACCTTAAGAATGCATCGAATTTTTAAGGTCTTATTTTTCTAAGAAAAAAATAACTCTAGCAAAAATATGTTGTTTTTTCGTTAAGATTATGGGAAAATCTTCAATTTTTCGGTAAAAAAGAAACAAATTTTCTCAAAACCGAATAAAAAATATACTGACTTTCCGATCTCAATTAAAAAAACTTACTCGGGACATTTTTTTCTTCGTTAAAAAATAAGAACTTGAGAAGTCGATGTGTTTCATGCGAGATACTCCGATATCCTTTTAAAAACGGTATTAAACAACTATTAGATTTGATTGAACAGACTACGAAAACAATATTATTTTTGATTACTGGGTAGATTATTATTTAAAGCTTTATTAAATTATTTAAAATTAATAATAATGTAATATTATTTGTTACTTTTGGTTTTTTTCCTTTCACAGTTTATCTAGGCTTAGAGCTAGTCCCACCTTTGTCAAATTTGTCAGAACTGAAGTTTGGAGCGTGTTTATTAGCCAACGAGCCAGTGAAAGTAACGTATAGACACAACTAAACAACAAAAACAGCACTTTGTAGGTAACTAGATAACAAAGAAAACTGAAAATTCCAATCTTCAAAGTGTTTTTTGTCCTTTAGAATGCATCGATTTAGATAGTCAATGAAACAGCAGTTTCAATTTCTGCCTTTGTTATACTGTTTATGGCAATTTTGATCATCTCAATGATGTTTTTCCGGGTTGTTTGTCGATTTTTATACACCAAGATTTTGATCATTCCCCACAAATAAGCTAGCCGACCAAGGATATCCTATCCAACGATGCTGGTCGAGATATTTCCGGACATCATTATTAAAATGGGCGGGAAAACCGTTATGCTGATACCACATGTTCATTCTAACAGTAATCGTCACCTATTCTAGCAGTTCGGCTAAATAGTTATAATGAATAAATTTTTTTCGCTCCAAACTTCGGTTCTGTCAAAGTTTCTATCAGCTCTAAGCCTAGATAAAGTGCGAAGGGAGAAAAGTCAAAAGTAGCAAATAATACTGCCTTATTGTTAATTTTAAATATTTGAATACAGCTGTAAATAATAATCTGCCCAGCATACAAAAATAATACCGTTATCACAGTCCGTTCTTCTTCTTCTTCAAGTGCCGTACCCATATTCGGGCGTTGGCGATGGTCAGTAAGTGCCTTGAAACCTATCTTATATCAAGATGTATATGGTTTCTTGAATGCACTACCTTAGACCATTATACTAGGGAATGTGTTTACGTAGTGGTTTCCCGTTGCCTTCTACGCAGTTGTGTCAGTGTGTGTGTGTATGTGTTGTGTTGAGTAAGAGGCCTTGTTACTGTTCGCAGTCGTTATTTTATTATACGATCAAAGGCACCTCGGGAAGGTACCGGAACAGGCATATCGAGCATTCTTTATTTAAAAAGTGTTGGCTACGCCAAGTCTCGTACCCGCGCCTTCCCGGTGGAAGCCGGCTCTCTTACCACTGAGCCACCGAGGTGTCCGTTCTATCAAACCTAATAAGTGTCTAATACCGTTTTTAAAAGGATATTGGAGCAATTAAGTAGTTCTAAAAGGCGTCGACTGTTCAAGTTTTTATTTTTCGACGAAAAAAAATGTCCCGAGTAAATTTTTTTCGTTAAGATTATCGGAAAGTGTTTTTGTCATATTTTATTTTTTGTTTTGTTTCAAAAAAGTTTGTTTTTGTTTATTGAAAAACTGCAGACTTTCAGATAAATCTTAACGAAAAAACAACATATTTTTGCTGTGGTTATTATTATTATTTACTTGAAAATTAGATGCATTTCGCCATGTCTTGTATTTGGCTGATCTTTCAGCTCGTTTGCTAGACTAATAAGGTTTAGCTCTTGAGGCCCATACCGATCTGTAACACCGCAGATATTATGTGATTTGTGTGTAGCAGCAGAATCGAGATGTTTAAGGGCGTCACTAAGAGGGAGCAGGGGGGTCCCAATTGGCTAAATTGTGGTTGAGTTGGCAAGCTATGAGACACAATTAACAATAAGCAGAACCGAAATTACTGTGATACAAAAAACATGACTTTTCTTTTTTTTTTAGCTATTGGAATTTTTTGTGCCCCCTTCCTGAACAGAAATGATCTAGAGATACCCCTGGAGATTTTAGTTTCACTCCGATACATTTCGTCCGAAAAATACCTATTAATTTACTTATTTGGCAATAGCTTAAACACTAATATAAAGATATTGATGTTCGGTTTTCGCCAAAACTCCGGCCTTTTATTACTCTGTATAATGAGGGTAAGTGAACTATAATCCTTCATTTAAAAAATTTAAGAAAATTGGAATAATTTGTAATCGTTACAAACATCGTTAACTAACCAATTTCTGAAAAACTAAACAAAACAGCTTGAAAATCCATTTTAAATAAGAGTAAGATTATTCAATTTGGATAAGGAGTTCAGAAGATATAGAGATTTAAATATTTCGTAAGTCAACAGCTTTCCCCACTCTTATTAAGGGGGAACTGCACGCAGTAATATGGATCATTTGCAAGCCTTCCTCCGCTGCAATATTATGTTAAAACTATAAGAGTTATGTATTAACTTCAATGTGATTTTAATAGGGAAATATGTATAATTGGGCGCTAAAGGCGAATTTTTATGAAAAAATCAAATCTAGAATTATAAAATAAAAGTAGATTTGTCCATTTTCGACCATTTTTTAACCACTTTTTGGCGCACATTCCTTCGCATATAATTTTTTTTCCACAAAATGGCTCTTTACCGCCTTACAATGATCCTTTGTCTACGTAACTGCAAAATTTGAAATGGTAAATCGTACTCATGTCTTTGTATTTCTGCAGCGCGTGAACCCTTTTGAACCCATTTTTAACCGAAATGTAATTTAAATTACCTATACATAACACATTTTTTTGAGGTCGGACGTGCAGGAAGTTTTTTTTAATGCATAGGTACCTTTTCATCTTACTTTCAACTCGACTAGACCTTGTCGCTGGTTTTTCACTTTTTGCGTGCAGTTCTCTCTTAAGGTGATAATAAGCTTAAAACCAAAGTGATAGCAAATTAACTCAGGTAGGTGAGGTAAAAGTAAAAGAATTTTTGCAATTCGTTGGTCACCCTAGCAACTGCGCCCCCTTGCAGTCAATTTAGAAACTTAAAAATATTTTCAATAAATTGCTTTTGGCCACTTTTGTTATAATATTTTTTTTGCAAGTCGCTAACATGAAGGACCACCCAGATATATATATATATATATATATATATATATATATATATATATATATATATATATATATATACGTTGCAATACCGTGATAATCCATTAACATAAAATTGAAAAGTTACATTTCATAATAAAAAAGTGCTCTTTCTGTAAACATATTTATTTTATTCAAACGTAGAAATTTAAAGAAATCAGTAGAAATTTAGGTACCTAAATGCTTCTCTGATAGATTTAAATAAGTATTTGTATTATTAGAAAAAATAGTTAAACTTAGTGACAAGATATCTTTATGTCAACAACGGACCGTATACATGAGACTATAAATTAAAATTGACTCACCCTTCATAACTTTTATAGCTGGTTACATCAATAAACATTAGTTGAATCAAAGATAAATATATTATTGCTATTACTAGAGGTTTCATCTTGTCGTTTCAGTCCTCTAAATGGTTTGAATTTAGAAATGTGTTAAATATTGCGTTTTAGTTTATCAAGTAATATAATATTTTTGTTGAATTAGCTCTGCTCATAAATTATTTTTGAAATGAGTTTTAAGTACATAAACATTCTAAGCCTCTAATAATTTAAAAAGATAAGAGATTAAAAAATAAACCCTTCCGGTGACACATCTTACACTATATACGAAAAAATTGTGTACAAAAATAAATATCGGTTCCTACTCTACTCTTTATGAAGTGCGTTTCACGTGGCACGGATTTGCAAAAGTATGCGAATTGACCATTTTGCCATGGAAAATGTGGGTGAAAAATAAACGGCAAATCTGATATATATATATATATATATATATATATATATATATATATATATATATATATATATATATATAGTCAGTCTGACGAATCTGAGCCGTATATGTGGCTCAGGTTTGTTTCCCTTTGAAAACGTCAGTATAACTTTCCCGCCAATTTTGTTTTGATACTTACGTCACCTAATGGGATATCCTTTTTAAGAATTTATAACTCTTGGCGGGAAATTTTTCGTTTAATAAAAGATATACCTCATTTTGTCTTGACTCAGGTTTGATAAAAATATGTATTTGTGGGTTCGGGGATTTAACCCAATAGGCAGGGGCACTGTATTTGTGTCACCATAGAATTCGTTGCAGAATGGGTTAGGTCAACGTTTGGATAAGGGTCCCATGGTTAAAGAGTAATAAAATTTAATGCGGATGGAAATGTTCTGGCATTATGTATGAAGTATGGGGCTTTAATTTAATTATGCTCGAAATATTAAAAAATTGCTAGATCCTGAAGAAATAAGCGTATAATATAAAATTTTAAATTAGTTTACTTATGTTTTTCCTAAAAAAAAGTAAAACTTGGTTTTTTAAACGTCGGTGAGCTGAAACTATGTCGAGATCAGCCTATAGGTTAGGGTGGGAAGACTTTTTTACGTTTTTTTTTAACACGTGGAGGTTGATTGTTTTGTATAAGTTAGTTATAAAAATGCTAGCTGAAATAAATAAGCATAACAACTTTAAATTATTCTATTTCCATCTGGAAAAATAATAAAACCGCTCAGTCTGAATTAATAATAAAGATAGAAAATTTTGATTTTATTCGAGTTTTATAGAACGTACTGACTTATTTAAATCAAAAACGGTCATTAAGAGGGTGGTCATACCTCTGTCTCTTCTCTCTCTCTCTTTCTAATTTTAAAATGTAGATACTTCAAAAGAATTTTCTTCAGCAATTTATTAGCGTTCTATAAATCAACATATTTCGACTCGAATTGTTTATTTTCCTTCTAAATCCTTTTAAATATATCCGCCCGTGATTAAATACAGCTCTAAAATTGTTATGGTTTATGGTTTTAAAACATCGGAATTAGAGTTATATTACATTTTTAGCATAAAAATTAACATTTCATTTCTTTTTATTTTTCTTAAGAGCCTAATAAGTCCTAAAAGTAACAGGCAAAACAGCAAACCACTTATTTTGTCGAAAGGCGCAGTAATGCCGTCCTCTCGTCTCATCTTGCTCGCCTCGAAGAGGCAAGAGAGCAATTTTTCCTCTCCTCTCAAGAAAAGACGAGAAAAATGTCTTTCCTTGACAGGAATTTCATCTTTCTTCTGAGCATTAAAAATTTCTATTTTTTAAAACAATGAAACATATGTCCTAAATATTATAGGGAAATGTATATAGTCATCAGGGGGTAAATAGCTTTTAAAATATAAAAATAACTTGATTTGCAGTATATATTCAACCATACACTTTTATGATATCATTTGCTTTAAACTGAGCGCAATTAGTTGGCATAAAAACATGTTACGGTCAATCAGTTAGTCTAACAGAAATTTGGATCAAAAACTAAATGTTAAACATTAAAATTAATATAAGTCTTTTTATTAAGGCCATAGTTTGCAATTCTTATTTGTTTCATAAAGTGTACTTTTTTAAAATCGATTTCAAACTGTGATTTTAACAGGAAGAAAGAATTTTTTATTAGGGAAGTAATGCCAAAGTTTTTGTTCAGAAAATATGGAGAGAGCACCGCTGATGTTACCGTATTAAGAAACAATTTTCCTTTCAACACTTACTCGACCCATATACTTGAAGCTTGGTATTTCAAAATTTATAGGACCAAAGTAATTGACCTTTTGGAAGGTCAATGAGCCTCATGGTATTTTGATCGAAATGCACACCGATAATTTTTAAATTGTATGTTTGATTATATTTAACAAAACAATTAGTATATCTGCCAATAGCCAACCCTTCAACAAAACAAGAACATTTGAATACATTGTAATATATCATGTTCATCGACAATATAATAAGGTATAAAATGATGTTTTTCCACTTTTAATAAAGTCCATACATTCTGGATATGATGTATGAGCATATTTTGTTAAAGGACCTTTAAAAACTGGTTTCCGCTAAATGGAAATTTGAAAGTTTAAACTACTTTATAGGATTAGGAGAGCCTCTACAGTGCGCCAAAATTTAATTAAAAGATTAGGTTTTCTTTGATATTTTAAAATCATCATATCTTCAGCTGATGCTGATGATCATTTTGTATCATCTGCTGATGAGGCTAACTTGGTTAGCGAAACGCGCGTCCAGAACGTACTAAGTTGTGGTGTAGTATGGTTATAACTCTTCTGTTTTGATCTATTTTCAATGCTCTAAAGCCTAAAATAAATTATAACCAAAAAGCACGCCGTATGTACACGATATTCGGGACCTGCATAGGATATTGATTAATTTCGAGTTACAGAGTGTGAACATTTGTTTAAAAAATTGGTTTATCATTAATATTTTAAAAAAAGTTATATCAATTTTGGCAAACCTTTACAAGTTTATCTATAATAGCAAAAGGTTTATCTGAACATAATAATTCATGTCTGGACTTAGGAGGCTGGAGGAGGGTTACATATTTGATATTAAATTTATAGAAAACACTTTTTATGCCACTGGATTATGTGTTTCTAATTACTACAGAATAACTGGTTTAAACAGTTTTTTATGTATGCTTTATTTGTTTTCGAGAAAAAAAACTTTTTCGCTGCATGTCTCTGCCTAAGATAAAAATTATCAAAACATTTATTACAATAAAAGGGCGGAAAAATGGAGTAATAAACATTTTGAAAATCTTTTTTATGTTGCTCAGAGACGTCATGTGAATGTGAAATTGTTTCCTCGAAAACAAAGCAAAATATGAAAAAAAAAAGGCATGTGACATAAAAGCTAGATTTTTAAGTGATTAATCTAAACAAAAAATAAAAACGTATACAAATTTTAAAAATCAGTGGCGTACAATAGTATTTCTATACATATCAATTATTTTACCTTCTTGGACTCCACTGGAAAAAAAATTATAATATAATTACGTTCACTTAATTTTCATATGACTATTGGCAGACGATTCAAATTTTAGCGCTCTATAGTGATTCTCATAATCATATAAAGTATTGAAAACTTGCAAATTATCAATATGAAAAAATTATAAAATTAGCGGAAAACACTTTTTATAGATTTTGGTGTACTGTCCTTTGGTAACATTGGACTGACACTTTTGTCACATCTTATAATACCAAGAAATCGATAAAAGGGCAGAGGACATTAGGAAGTTATTTTAGAAATAAATTTAATATCTAATTTCCGAACTTTGCTAAAATCGCTTCAACCGGTTCAAAACAACAATATTTTAAAAATGTCGCTAAGAAGAACGTTGTTTTTTCTTCAATTGCAAAATAATAACCTTCACCCCACGAAATCTAAATACAATGTTCTGGCATTAGCTTTATCCATCTCGTGGTCGAAAGATCCGTGAAAGTGCGTCATCCAATTTTAGGCAAAAAGTCGGATAATAATTCCAATTTGACCCGGTTCAAATCCCAAGAACCATGATTTCTTAACTGACCAGTCGTGAAAGCTTTGATTTTCAATTAAGTTGATTAGCTGATAAAGTTTTTGAAACAGTTTCCACTTTAAAAGAAACATATTATTGTTCTTCTACTTGTATTTTCAATACCCGATTTGTATTGAATAGCTGCAAATAACAAAATACTTTTTAAGAAAATTATGATAAATGGGTTGTCTTTTAGTATTCAATAATTAAAACAACAATTTAAATCGAACATACCTAATATATTTATTTAATAAGTTAGAACAAAATGAGCAATATAATTACAATAAAGGTGATAATTTTTATAATTACTTCAATATACATATCTTAAATTAAAAAAAAAAAAAAAAGAACATATATAAACCAACTAAAAAAATATATAAACTATACAAGTCGTTATATTTCATAAATACTTTGCTTGCTTTAAACTCGCAACAAAATCTTTATTTCTTAATTTTATACGCAAGGTCCAAGGACTAAAAGAGCAAAAACCATACAGAGTAAAGCTCCTTTATATTTAAATATATAAATGGAAAAAGTAATAAGGAAAAGTTGTTTTGAATCACATTTTGCAGCCAAATCTGAATTCATAGCCCAGTATTAGACATTTAGAGGTTTATTTAAAAGCAGAATACGACAGAACCTTCCAAAAATCTTTCAAAACTTTGGAGAGAAAAAGTAAAGAGGAAAGTTATAGGGAAAAGTGGTTTACAATTAAATTTTGTCCCTATATGTGAACTAATATGATAATTTTTTTAAAGGCAGATGAAAGAAACTTTGTTTTAGGTTTAAGTTTACATATTAAAAGTCAGTGTGGACTAAGTTATAGGATAACTAAAAAATGAAAGGACCGTTATATTTAAATTGTAATACATAATACTTTTATATTGAAATTCTCATAAAAATTAAGACTAATTTAAATAACATTACCCATGCAAAAAATTGCTAAATTTCACTTACTCGGAACTTAGCTCGTTAACGTTAACTCTTAGTAGTGATTTAATTGTGACTCAATTTAGTGCCGGGACATAGTCATTTAGTAACAAACATGCATTTCTTTTTCTTGCACCACACTGGGTTCGTACATATTGTGAATAAGTATTTTACCAATTTCTACCTATTCCATATTTGATTTTTGGCCATAATTTAAAAATAAATTCAATATATAGTTCTTACACTACTCTTTTAAGACCGGTATTTTGTTCCGTCATTTTCATATTGGTTTATCCCTACATTTAATTTTTACAAAGAATATAAAGTCGATTGAATAAGAAGGTTTCACGTTGATTTTTAAGCATATTATTTGGATGCCGTTGAGTATATTATTTTATTATATTATTAAGCCGCTATCTTGGAATCATATTAAAATGTCACTAGCTCATTTCCATGTAACACTTGATTTTGTGTAAAACTTGAGCTAAAACATTTTTTTTAACAGTTCACTAAGCCGCCATTTTGTTCCGCAATATCGTTCTGTTATGAAAATATTACTATGTTAACCCCATAGAATCCTTAATTTTTGAATAAACGCCCTGACACTTATAAGATAATATTGATTTGAGGATAAAACCAATTTTAAAGAAACAATGATTTTTTGTACATGATATTTTTCCAAGTTAATAATGCCATGAAAATTTTCATGTTAACTTTATCTTAATCTTAAGACTACAATGTATAAAAAAAATAAATAAATTTGCCGTATTTCACCGTTTTTCAAAATATTACCTCTTTTTTATTTTAAATATATATATATATATATATATATATATATATATATATACAATCGAAAAAACAAATAAGAATCTACGCCAATGAGTTCAAATATTTTATAATGTTACATTTACCCCAACTATATCATTTTCAATTTGGCTATAATCGATTTAGCGTTCTCAAAATATAAAATATTTACTCTTTTGTTCCTTACATCTACGCCCATGGCATCCTAAGTCTAAATTTTTGGGACACGGTTATATATATATATATATTCATTCAGTTTTTAGTAATATTTTTTTTTGCATTTAATTAGGCTGCATTTTTTCGTACTGCTATGATTTATAATTATAATCTTTCAATATTGTCTAAGTTTTGATTTTTCTTATTATTTTTTAGTATATGTTTACAATTACCCCACATATTTCTGTTTTCAATTTGACTATTATCGGTTTTGCGTCCTAATATGATTTTTTTGAGCGAAAACTCGTAACCTGGTCCCTATATCCAAACATAAATATTTCCAATGTTAAAAATGTTTTCACCCTCACACCTGCATGATTGTGTATACTCCAAAAGCCAGTAATTTTCGTAAACCCAGACAGCGTCCAATTCAATTGGTCAAAAGTATACATTACTTATGTTTATTTCTTAACTAAAAAACGGAAGATGCAAGAGAAAAATAAACTACGCTACGGAAAAATACCTTTTTACTCATTTTTACAAACAAAATGGAATTTAAGTGTTATTTTTAAAGAAATATAGAAGAAATATTAAGAACACAGTAAGAGATAATCTTTTCAAGTTTTTATCTTATCTGTGTCATAACTATTAACTATTGCAACAGCAAAATCAAAAATATCTCAAAAACAAACTTAAAATCATTACTCAATCACCGCGACAAAATGAAAATATGACGATCGTTCGACAATAATCGACATTCCGCTTGCTCGGCTTTGCTCGAAGAATCACGCCACATCACATGGTTTGCTTGACCCTCACCAATCGTCTGGCGGGGGGAGGCGAATTTCGAGGGCTAAGCTCTCTCTAGCCCCCCCCCCCCCGCCTAGTAGTACCACTGTGCTAAGCAAACGAAATGCTTCTAAATATATGTCTTTTTCATTTTGAGGTTGTTATTTAGGGCTACCCTGTCTAGTTAAAAAAATATTTTTTGATATACAAAATAACAAAAATTTGAGCTAAGAGCTAAATTTTTTAAATTTTGCAGGTAGCTTTATTTAGTATGAAAAAGTTTGATATGTTTCACCGATTTTTGATTTTTTTCCGTTTTTAGGATCATTTTTCGGCTACCCTGTAACAAGGTGAATCGCCGATTTTATACATATTAGGTAAATTTAATTTTAAATATACAGGAGTATTCCGAAATTATTGGTTAATATTTTTAATTTAATAATCTATTATAAAAGGAGACTAAATAGTCATGTAAACATATTGAAAATTGCCTCGTTAAGGGGCTAGAGTTCCGAGATTGAGCCCCACTGAAGATGGTTTTGCCTACATATTTTCGAAACGCTTAAAGGCTAGACTATGAACTCAAAATTACAGTACTAAGTCTGGGGCGTCTCGAATATGTGAGGGAGAGGAAAAAGTAGTTATAATTATCTTCCTCGTAGATTTTTCAATTAAAAATTCCAAATTGTAAAAGCTTAAGGTTTTCTAGAAAAGAAAGGTACCCTTGATTTAATTTGTAAAGATACATCGTTTTCGAGAAAAATTGATTTGAAAATTGTCTTATATGGCATTAAACACCCAATTTTGAGTTAAAAATACGAGTAGAAACGACATAATTTAATTACACTACTGTGAAATTGAAGTGCAAAATTCTACCTAAATTTAAATGGCTATAACTTGTAAACAAACTAGTTTGTTTACAAAGTGAGGGTAAACTACTGCAGGAACTGTTTGGTTGTCTCTGTACACCTGAAAGAAAATCTTTGGAAATCTTAAGCTTTCTGTGGAAATCTTTGGATATAACTGAAAACCTTTGGAAATCTTGAAAGTCTCTGTACACCCTTAGGCATAGTTGTTTACCCAGGTTTTTTTACATTTTGTAGACTTGCTTTTGTTGCTATTGTTGCAGTGTCCAAGTTTTAAGAGATCCTTTGGTCTGGTATATACAAGGGGTAAAACAAAAGTAGTATTTTTTATACGAACTTTGTAAAGATCGAGAATTTGCAAATTTTAAATTATTTTGATTTCATATGTATCTACTTAATAAATAGGTTCTTATGAAAAAAATTAATTTTTAAAAATTTTGATAGCTAACTTGTTTTTTTAATTAATTCCTTTGTTGAAATATGCATTTTTTTCAACATTTTTCCCTCTAAAGTAAACACTCTTAATAAAAAGACTGTTTTTGAAAATCTGTTTCCAAAAAACGTAAATACAAGTTTGCCTTTCCAAACGTTAATTTTACTTCAAAGGCGTACTAATTATCATTTTCAGACCGTATTATATCTTTCTTATTTTCTTAAATTAGACTTTGTCTCCTGGATTCCGTAGAAGATAAAGGGTATTTTTACTTTTCTTCATTATTTTTGAAAAAAGTGATTTCAAACCTCAGGACCGTTATTTAATATTATAGAATTATTACCCATAGACTGACTAATCCTTTTTTTTTAATAATTTTTTTAACACAAAAATTACTTTACTTTAAATTACCAATTCTAGGCACTTTTTAAATAAAGTTATACCTAATTGAGTATATTTATTTCTTTATCTATCTACTCAAACAAACTCACATGTGGTTTGACGGTATACCAAGTCTGGTCGTAAAGGATTCCTGCCGTGTTTTGAGTGAGCACATTTTCAATTTAATGCTGAACCTTGGAACATTCCCCGATTTATGGAAATTGGCTAGAGTCTGTCCTGTTCACAAAAAAGATGACCCCTCTGTGATTGAAAACTGCCGTCCAATCTCAATTCTATGTAATTTTTCAAAAACATTTGAAATAATACTGCATTAGCACATAGCATTCAAAATCCAAAACAAACTATTCCTTGAGCAACGTGGCTTTATTCCAAATAGGTCTTGTATTTCTAATTTAAGCTGCCTTTCAACATATGTTTGTCGATATAATCTATACCGAATTTTGCAAAGCATTCGATCAGAGGAACCACTATGTTTTATTGCATAAAGCCCAAAATTTGGCTTCTCAAATAGCTTTATTCATCTCTTGAGATCATATCTTCTAAATCGTAAACAATTCATTGAGATTGAAGGTTTCAGATCCGATTCTTTTACTGTTTTCTCCGGTGTGCCCCAGGGACTTGGGACCCCTGCTCTTTAATATTTTTGTCGATTACCTTGTTTATAAGATATGCTACTCGTACACTGATGATTTAAAAAAATTTTACCGTGTCGACTCGATTGCTGATTGTTTTTTCCTTTAACTCAATATAAGTACTGTTACTGATTGGTGCTTGGTTAATAGGTTGGATTTGAACGTCTCTAAATGTATTGTTATGACGTTCTATCAAATTGATAACCCTTTTAGATTTAACTATTCCATTGGTGATAATATTCTTAACAGATCAACCACTCTCAGAGACCTAGGTGTTATTTTCAATCAAAAATTTACTTTTATCCCCCATATTGAGCACGTCATTGCTGGTGCGTCCAGGCTGTTAGGATTTGTCATTCGCAATTCTAGACAATTTTCCAACTTCTCTACAATCAAACTGTTATTTTATTCTTTTGTCCGGTCTAAATTGGAATATGCTTCCATCATTTGGTATCCACTGTATAATTTCCACATTAAGTCTCTGGAGGCGGCCCAGAGAATGTTTCTCAAATATCTCGCTTTTAGGGTGGACAGCATATATCCTGAAAGGGGCTTTAATCACAGGATCCTTTTATAGAGGTTTAATGAGATACCTTTATGTGTTCGCGGAGATGTGCAGTCAGTTAGATTTCTATATAAATTGATACATAATAATATCGACTGTCCTTTCTTACTGGATAAACTAAAGTCCTACATTTCATGTTTTGGTGCTCCCTAGCATCCCAATTTTGCAATATATCCCGCAAGAACAAATATATTTCGACAAAACCCCATTAACATTATGTGCATAAACATTAACCTTATTTCTGACCGTTATGAACTACCCTATGATAGCCTTTTAAGGGTCTCGTTCCTCATAAGAGCGGCTCTGTGGTTTCCACTGGCTCAGTAGCTGATAATGTTAATCATTTAATTTTTTTTGTTGTTTTCTCCTAGTTATAATTCTTAGTTATATTGTTTCTTTTTTATAGTTACGTTCTTAATTAATCATTCTTGAGTTCATTAGTTCATTTATCTAAATCATTTTTGTTGTTTTATGTTATTATAATTTAGTATTTTTAATTTTTAGTTAGTTAGTTACAAGTAATTAGTCTCACAATTGTTTTTGAATTTCCTTTAAGTGGGTATTTACCTGTTGGAAATAAATGCTATTATTATTATTATTATTATTATTATTATTATTATAAATATTATCTACTGAATGGTGCTTTCTATTTAAATGAACCTTGATATGCATATCAGATACCGCTACATTTTAAAATTATTTGTAGGTATACACGGTACGTCAAAACCACGTTGCATATTAAAATTACATTTTTTTAAATGAAATACCCTGCATTTTATTGTATATTTTAATTCTCCAATAAAAGTTTTAAAAAATTTGAATTCATTATAGTAAATTTATTAAGGGCTGCCTATATCTAATGACATAACCAAACTTACTAAAAAATGCGAAAATTAAAAAAATTTATTGCATTTAGGTATACCTAACCTAACCTAACCTTAAATTGGAACTAAAAGTGTAATTTCTTAAAATTCAACCTTAATTTAAATGTTTTGCTCGCAAATAAATGCCCTTTTTCACTTATAGGCTTATGTTTTATTAAAACTTTTGTGGAGTTGAGTTTTATATGGTATACACGAGGGATAAAACAAAAGTAATATTTCTTACACGAATTTTGTCAATAATTGCAAATCTGCAGTTTTTAAACACGTTATAAGACATATAACTAATTGCATACATTTTTGAATTTTTTGTGGATACATTTAACCAAAATGAATTAAATTATGGTTTTCCAAAAGTCGGTTTTATTTTAAGGACGTACTGATTAACTTTTTCAGATCGCATTTACCTTTTTTTATTTTCTTAATTTCTAAATTCTGTAAAGACTATTTTTGCTTTTTTTATAATTTTTGAAAATATAATTTTATTTGAACGCAAATATTAAACACAAACGGAGCAAGTTTGATTATTTCTTTAAAAGTTTTTTTAACGCAGAATTTATTTTTTTTTTAAATTTTCAATTCTAAGAACTTCTTAAGAAAAAGTGTTAATAAAAAAAAGACATAAATATAAAGTTTATGTATAGGGAAGAACCGCACGATAAATTGCAAGTTGTTCTTTGTTATTGAAGTTGCACCAAAAACTGATATGTGAAAGTTGTAACATATACAAAGTAATACAATAAATATTTTCCGATATAAAGCATGGTCCAAGAAATTGTGAATGTAAAAATATACTTAATTTTTTTTTAATACAAATCTGGTTTCTTGAATATTCTACTTCCAGTAATTTGTCGCCTCTAATGTTTTGAATAAATTTGTACGTAATGCTGTAATGCATTGGTATTGTTTAAATTCGTGTGACTGATAATTGAGTCCGAAACGTCAGATTAGAAAATTGAAAAATGCCGTTTTGTAAAGAACTAAATTTACAATGGAGGTGCTGAATATGCGACACATCAAATACAGTCAGTAAAAAATTAAAATCATTTAAATAAATTTAATATTTAAATGTAAAATTTTCTTGACTAGGTAGTAACTTTTAGAATGCCAATGCGCAACTCGCTATTTAAACTGTTCTTTACTACTTGCCTTTCTGCGAGATCCTAATGAGCATGAGAATGGAGTTTATGCCGTACCCTATATAAAGTTTATAATATTTATATATTTTTTATACAACCGATAAACTAGTGATAATAGAACCATAGGTAATTAAAAAGCCCCTACAATTTTAAATTTAAAAAAATGTACGCGTTAATATAACTTAGTTAAATAAATATTCAAAAATATTTTTTCTATGTATAGATCCCGCATATTCAATTCATACCAATATTTTACCAGTTTATTTTGAATCAAACTTTATTTTTGTGCAAAATTAAATTTAACCGAGTAAGTAGATTTTTTAGCTATACCGGAAACAGACCGACCGACAAAATTGGAAAAACATGATTTTTGGTATTTACAGACACTAAAACGTAAAGATCTCTAAAAACCTGGAACAGTGATTTCTTCATGATTCAGCTCTTGTTTTTATCGCTTTCTTCTCTGCGTATAAAGCTGTATAAAGCAAGCAATTGGTTAAATAGGGGATGGTAAAAAGTAACAGCAGTACCGGGGGGTTTTATCTAATTGCCAGAATTAAGACAGAAAGAAATAAACATTAAGGTACCTCTGTATTTTGTTTGAACAAACCCACCCAAATAATGCTGTCTGATAAACAGCTACCGTCAAGCACATAGTTGGTAAGACACAAAGAGTAATAAACAACATTTAATATTATAAAAACCAACGTTATAACGCTGCTGAAAAATCAAGAAAAATGGGCGGAAAACAAAGATTTTGAGTGGTACAAGAATTTGTTGGGTACTGTACGACTGACAAGAGGAGGGCAAAGGATTACGAATCTACTGGTTTGAGATGTTTTAATGTTTTTTGTTTAGATTAAGTTTCTTGCTATCTTTTGTTGTTTTTATAATAATCAGAATTGTTGTTTCGTGTTTTACTCCAACATATTTCATTTAAATTACCCGCTGGCACTATTAAAAAAAATGTTTTTATCAAACCGCAGTGTTACATGTAATAACAAAATGCAGTTCATTTATTTTAATTCATTTTTACTCGGATATGATATCTGGTATCCAGTTGCCTCAGGCATATTGATGTCAAAACATGTTTTTTCTTCAAAAACTGCGTTTTGCATATCACCTCCTCACTTGTAATGACAGCACATTTTTAGTGAAATGCTGTATGTATGAACCCGATAAGTTATGTTTTTTGTATTTAATTAGGTATAGTGCAAATAAGAGTTACTGCTGATTTAGAGTAATTTATTTCGAAATCAGAAATACTTTAATTTTATTTATAGACACTAATATTTTACAGAAAAATAATATTACATTAATTTAAATAAATATATAAAGGCAAAACCAACTTATTCATTTGCCTTTCTTAATATAAAATTATCTTGGTGGTTTTGATGCTTTGATGGAAGCCTAAGTATCTGTATGTTTCATCTTTGAGCATGTTATCTATGGTTTCATTGTTGATTATTTCCGTCTTAGGGTTATTATTATTATTATTATTGTTTAATTTCACAAAAAATCTCATTAAAAATCAAGTCATAAACGTTTTTAACTGTGTCAACAGAATGTAGTTTTTATATGCGCTATTAATGTAAATAAAAAAATAAATGTACGTTACCTGAAACATAAGCATCAATTATCGAAGAAGCCAATTTTTTTAGCAACGTTATTTTTTACTTTTCAATTGACAGGGTGTTATAAATTCGTTGAGATAGCATTGGCATCTCAAAGGAAATAAGCCGAAAATCCTCATTTTCTTTTTTATTTTTTTATATCATTTATTGTAACGTTAAAATACTAATTTTTACATATACACAGTTTTTAATCCTCTAAACAGTGCCTAAAAGCTCTGGTATTGAGAATAAAAGTTACTACTGATTTAGAGTAATTTATTTCGAAATCAGAAATACTTTAATTTTATTTATAAATAAGGACTAATATTTTACAGAAAAATAATATTACATTGATTTAAATAAATATATAAAGGCAAACATAACTTATTCATTTGCCTTTCTTAATATAAAATTATCTTCTGGTGAACCTTCTATTCTTCTGGTTACAAATTTGTCTTCAATATACTCGTAAAACACTTTGATACCCTCCCAAGTTTCCTGTACCACAGGCAAAATCTGCCTAGCTGGAAGCATAAACCAATATGGTGCATCTAGAAAAAAATGTTGATAGTGTATTGCAATCTCAAGTTCTATAGGATGTTCCAGAGCATACTTTTAAATTAATGCGGCCTCAGTAAAATTGGTAAAATTGTTTAGTTTTAATACTACTACTGTAATAGAATAAAATGAAAGGGAATAATCATATAAATATCTATATAAATATTAAGTGTTAGTGTGTATAATTGATTTAAAAGGGGTAAGACTTCGATAGGGGATTAAGTATTATGTCTTATTTCGATCTTGAGAATATTTGGGAGAGACAAATTGACATAATCATTGTTTGATGTTCCTAAAAAATTATGAAATACGAAGCTGCTAAAGGTAAATATTATAGCTTTTTAATCTCCCGACTCTACCCGTACATCTATAATTTTATGAGACGGGAATCAAAGGCAATGATGTTAGTTGATAACTCTGAGTCTGAAATGGGAATTATGTTTTTACTATTAAGCGTAATAAATGACAAAGTATAAAATGTACATACAATGTGAATGTAAATTGAACAATAAATTTAGGACAGAAATACACATATTTATGGTTTGTTCAAATAATATATAATTATTTTATATAGGCGGTTTATAAAAAGAAAGTTTAAATGCAAAGTTTATTACTATTATTATGTTTCTTCTTTGACTCACAGTATTCCTGTGGTTGTCTTTTATACTGACGGGATTATACCAAGTCAGTACAAAAAAAAGGAAAGGAAAAAACAACTATGGCATATTAAGAAAAGATTTACCGATGCTACATGATTTCAAAATGACCGATTTCTGAATGGTCCTGTGAATGTCTGTATTAAGTCCTAATTGAGCCAAATGCGGTGTCAACGTTGTTGGGGTCAGGCCTGCTACTGATATGATGAGCGGAACAATAACGACTCTTTCCTGTTTCCACGGCCTTTTTATTTCCATTGCCAAGTCGGTGTATTTGGAGATCTTCTCACTATATTTCGCTTGGATGTTCTCGTATTTGGGGATAGCCATGTCAATTAAATAAGTGATCTTTTCTTTTTTGGATTGAAAGGTGATATCGGGTATGATTGCGGGGATTGTTTTATCTGTATGGATTTCAATAACCCAGTAAAGCTTGTAGTCTTCGTTTTCAAGTATGGATGTTGGTGTATAATGGTAATAAGGGTCTGTGTTCTCCGTTAGTTTATATGTTCTGGCTAATGCTTGATGAGCGACCTTCGCTGCTGAGTTGTGTCTCGCGGTGTATTCAGTTCTGGCCATTATTCTACATCCAGTCGTTATGTGATCGATCGTTTCTCTTTGTGACATCTCCTGCACCTATCGTCTTCAATGGTTGTGCCCTTGATGATGTGCTTTTGGTAGTTTCTGGTTTTTATGACTTTGTCCTGAATGGCAAGCAGGAACCGTTCTGTTTCGGGGAACACCTGCCCTTCTTGTAACTACGTATATGAAAGCTTTTTACGTATGTAGTCTTGCTTTATGTGCTCTCTGTGTCTTCCTTGGAGTGTTTTTTCAGACCAAGTGTTCATCTTTTCTAGTCGTGATTGGATGTGACTGTGTGCGTCTGCTGCGTGGCTTGTTTGAGACAGATCGAGCGGTGTATAGTGGAGTTCGTAAATTTGTTTTTTATTTAGCCGTTGTATATCTATAATTTCCCTCCCTCCTTGTTTTCTCTCATAAACTTTTTTAACTGTGTCAACAGAACGTATTTTTTATATGCGCTATTAATGTAAATAAAAAAATAAATGTACGTTATTTTATTTTTTACTTTTCAGTTGACAGAGTATTATAAATTCGTTGAGATAGCATTGGCATCTCAAAACTCGTAGGAGATACAAAGTTATTTAAATTAGAGTGAAATTGTGTAAGTTAATGTCGGATAATATGACTTACCAAAGATGGAAAATTCCGACTAGATAACCGTAATAAACCGAAAATCCTCATTTTCTTTTTTATTTTTTTATATCATTTATTTGTAACGTTAAAATATTAATTTTTACGTATACACAGTTTTTAATCCTCTAAACAGTGCCTAAAAGCCCTGGTATCGAGAATATTAATATTAAAATTAAAACAATGACCAATGTGGCTGCAATGTTTTCTTTTCTTTTATCTACAAAACCATAACAATATCTATAATTGAAAAAAGAAAAAGCTCGGTATTAGAAATACAAATATATACTAATTAAATTTAAATTTTAAATTGAGGTATACTTTCATTTTTTTAAATGTAGTTAAAGTTTTAGCATTCTGTATATTACATGGTAATCGGTTATATTTGGTATAAGCTTGAAACACAGGATTATATAAACTTTTATTGGTTCGGAAATTATCGTTATTCCTAGTATAATGTAAGGGAATATTTTTTATAAAAAACATTTTTCTATTACTTTTTTGTGTCTTATTTATTATCCTATATACTAGTTTGCATTGCTCGAGGAATAATAGCATATTCTATTGACAGATTCCCAAGTCTCTGTATAGGTCATCCACTTGAGTAAACCTATCATAGCAGAATAGAATTCTTAGGATTTTGTTTTGTAAAACTTTTATATTTTTGAAATTATTTGCACCACAAGTCCCTTATACAGGAATCAAGTATCTGTGACAAAAAATATGCATTATATACTTTCATTTTGCTACAGTGAGAAATATAGTTTTTTGCCCTATTCAAGACACTAACTATTGGTATAATTTTATTTTTAACATGATTCATATGATCTCCCCAATTTAAATTTTCATCCAAAATCAGTTCGGGATATTTAATTTAGTCTAGCTGGTTAACTCTTATATTATTAATCTCAATATTCGGGGGATGGGTAAACTTGTTTTTTTGTTTAGAAGGTACCTATTGATTTTGTTTTTTAAATGTTAATTTTCCATTTATCGTGTAGTAACCATGGCGAGTGTTTCAGATCTCCATTATTACAAGCGGTTCAATTTCTTTCTTTTCTTGTACACTATAAACCAAAACAGTATCATCTGCAAAAGTGTAATAACATATTTTGAGACCAGATTTAATACATAAAGATTACATTAAGGATCCCAAGACAGAGCCCTGGGCCACACCACATTTGTTTCATTTATAAACACTATTAAACGAATCCAACTGCATAAACTGTTGTCTGTCCATTAAATACTTTTAATAACATTATGTAAAATGCCTCTGAACCCCATGCCAGAGAGTTTATCTAGTAAGATATTGACACTTGATAACATCGAATGCTTTTTGTAAATCAATAAATATAGCTACAACTGAATTTTTATTTTCCAGATCAGTTAAATATGTATCAACTAAATCTATAGTTGCACTCAATATATTACTGTTCTTTATAAATCCGTACTGAAATTTGTCTGACAAAATTCTTTATTTATAAGACAGCATTTGGTTTTTCACTATTGCCTCCATAATTTTTGAAAATATACTTTTTAGGCTGCATTTAAAGAGGTATTACAAAATAAAGTTTACCTGTTTATAGCCACTCTTCCTTTTTACAAGACGACGCTTTCAGATTTTAAATTATACGTTTCGCCTCTGTAGTTATATTATCAATTTTATTTTTTTACATGCGGATCAGGACTTTTTTGTGCATTTTTTCAAAACTCTTTGCATCCCAAGGTTATGTGCGTTAAAGAGAAAACTACTCTTTTTGAATTCAACTTTCGGTAGAATATCAAGGGTCGTAGGAGGAACATTTTGGGAAAAATTCAATATGGTGGAACAAAATATTGACTTAACATAATGTTAAAACAATCAGCATTAAAAACCTACTTAATCAAATTTTGGATAAAAGTCAAGTATGACATGAGTATACACTGGTTAAATTTTGGTGTGAGTCCATTATGGCGGAACATAATTAAAAAATAAGAAAATTCCATTTTCTGGTAGAAGCCTTATTTTCATTAAGAAAATATAGGAGATAATTTATATTATTATTAAACACTTATAAATTTAGATGTTGACAGAAAAAAACTTTCTTTTTATTAAGAATATTTAACATAAACCATTGTAAACATAATCATTTCTTTGGACTTCATCGAATTAAAAAGATCTTAACCCTCTAAATGTTGAAAAAGCCCTCCATCTTTTTCGATGCAGTTATTCATTTTTCTTTTTTTTTAACAGATCTTCTTTTCAAACATTTACGTTAAAATCAATTTGCCTTCTTTCCTTTTCTCATTTCTTGCTAAGATTTTCAATACTCCAACCATGTTCATTATGGCGGTTAAAGATTTCACAATTCGTCCGACGATAGGATATTATACAAGAAATTGTTATTCTTACTGAACTCCTCTTTTAAGCACCCACATAATACAAATTTTCTTTCCTCATCACCGGGTAGCAATTTTTATGTTACGTGTTATTTGTAAGGTTTGTATTCATTATTTCTAAAGATTCTTAATGCTTTGTAGGGGCATTAACGTCCTTGTCCGAAGCTTCTTCTTCATCGATTTAATCTTGAAAATATCTTACTTTCAGCTTATCGGCGATCAGGATATTCTCACCGCTCATACTATTCATACTCTCACAAGCTCTACGAGTACTTAAACACGCAAGTAATAAAATTCCGTTTTTTCTCGTTTAAATGCTCCATTTTTCAACACATATAAAATAATAAGAATAGGAAACGGCTGTGTACACGTAGAGGTAAAATGGGAATGTAGACACTTTTGTATTTCGTGCAATTTTTTTATTTAATCAAAAACGTAGCAGAGCGCTTTCGGTAAGGATTAAAAGAAGATAAAATTATTATAAATTGAATATTTTAAGGGAAAAGAATTTATTTTTTATAAAATGCAAAGGAAGTTGAGGAGAGGATTAGATGAATTATTTGTATAATTAGGTGGTGAAGATAAAACATATATTGCTAATAGAGCTGAGATATCTAGGTAATGAAATTTATGAAATTTATAACAAAATTGGAAATTGCAACAATTATAGCCATTTGGGAAAATTATGTTTTAAATTCTTTTCAAAAGATGTATGATGTACTTACTTATTCAGGTGAGCACAGGAAATCCAAAGAAGAAACATGATGAGACAAAACAGTGAATGTTTTGTGAAATGTTTTGTCTCATCATATTTCTTCTTTGGATTTCCTGTGCTCACCTGACTAAGTAAGTTATCTTTTGAATAGAATTTAAAATACAATTTTCCCAAATTGCTATAATTGTTGCAATTTCCAATTTTTTCATAAATTTCATTACCTAGATATCTCAGCTCTATTAGCAATATGTTTTTTATCTCCACCACTTAATTATACAAATAATTCATCTAATTCTCTCCTGAACTTCCCTTGCATTTTATAAAAAAAAAATTTTTCTCTTAAAATATTCAATTTATAATAATTTTATCTTTTTTTAATCCTTATCATTTAAAGAAAATGATTTCCTTGCTTTCAGGTGGCACTGATCATAGTGAAAGCCGCAAGCGCTCTGCTAGGTATTTAATTAAATAAAAAAATTGCACGAAATACAAAAGTGTCTACATTCCCATATAAAACAAGGCATACAGTTTACGTACATGTAAATTTCATAATGGTTCCTTAGCAAATGCTAACTAAAAAACTTTATCTTCATCGTGTCTCAGTTAGGGGCTTATCTACTGTGATTCCAATATTCGAGCATTTTTAGTTTATTAGACAATAAAAATGGGCAATATAATGTGTATATTGTTTAAAACGCAAACTGCAATACATTTTTCAAATTATGCAATATGTTTAATAAGGCATATTTCATCATTAAGCGTGAATGCCTTTTTAAAAACGATTCGATAATGCTTAAACTTAGATTTATGGTAAAATGTTCTGCCATATTTGATTCAAGGCTAATCAGTGTGCATAATTTTGTAGTAGATTAACTTCTGCACAAATGTGTCTCTGCATTCGGTCCAGCAAACTCTTTACAGGATTATGGTCTGGGTTTAGCGCAGGCTAGTTTATTGCGGATATCCCAGTTTCTGCTTATTACTCTCGTAATGTTGTAAGCACTAAGTGGCAGTACGTTCTGGTGCATAAAATCCAAATCGTTACCAAAATTGTGAACAAAAGATTTACCTACGGTAATAATATTTGATCCCCAACCGTTCGAGAGCTCTTTCCGGAACTAATAGAATCCTAATGTTTTTTTCGGAAAACTTATCACACTGTAGAGGCAAAAACGAGACTTTTCATTAAATGAACGTTTACCCCCGAGAAAATCTTCTCCAACAAATACCACCCGCCAAAAACTGTGTTCTTTTCAACTTGGAGTCTTTCTAAATAGGTAAGGATGATTTATTTGCTAGGTTCTTATAACTTGCGATTAAAAATTGCGATGGAATTTGATTTCTTATGGTAAATCATTGTCTTGAACCCTTAAAAAATTATATCTTCACTGAGACCTACGCCTGATCTCCCTGATAACGACTTAATATTTTGATATCGCATGAGTTTTTCAAAAAATAGGGCAATATCTGCTTGTGAATGACACTTTTTAAAGAGTCTTCTCGCATAGGAATAGCAATTCTTTGGTCGTTAATAATCATACTATACAAATTTGGAATCTCCAATTGATATTAGAGTATACATATCGAGAAAAATCATAATGACCGATTATAAGAACCCTGTTTGTGTTAAATAAATCCCATCGGAATTGTTAATAATCAAACGAAAAAGGTACAAAAAACTGTATAGAGCCTATTTGTTAGAGGATTTACATGTGTCTGACTTCTAACAACTGAGTAAATTTTCGTTAGATAATACTTAATTAAAAAATAATGTTTTTGAACACTTTCTTAAGAAGGCGCCTAAAGGAACATTGGCAAAAAGATGCAAAAACAAAATTTATTTTTCAAAGCTTAGTTAAATAGTTTAAAAGTATATTCCAGTGGTTCGGAATTATTCCCACGCTTACCTATTTTAAACGACCTGCCTACTGAACTAACTTGCTAAAGTAATAATATGGGTCTTTTTTCTGATACAGAATAGTAAGATAAGTTATTTATTGTCAGTTTATAATGTTTCAAATAAGTTTGTGGCATTTGAGACGAATATATTAACATCAAAGAGTAAACTTGTCTCCGCTAGGAGTCGCAGCCAGAACTTTCACTATCTAGGTAGGCACTTCAATCTGGGCCGCAAACATATTTGGGAAATTTGTAACAATAAAAAAGTTCCTACCTCCTGCGGGCAACTCAAAACAGTAAGATAGCTCCACTCCCGCCACAGCTTTTACCCAATCAGAACTAACACCAGCAGCTACATAAAGTGCAAGCGCAGAAGTATTCACTATATATGATGAACCTATCACGCTTGCTTCCTCAATTGCAGTTGCTACATTTACTCCTAGCGTGTGGAGCTCTTCTAAATCGTCAGGATATATTGTGTCAAACCTAGAAATTAAAACAATTGAAAATAATGGCATTTAGGAGATTAAAAGTCACCAGTGGGGTTAAAAATAAATTTATATTATTGCATTTTTTGTATATTCTGCACTATTTCTTAACTGTCAATATCGCTTTAAAATATCTACATTTTAGGGTTTTTCAATTATTTTTTAATTCAATTTAATTTTAATTACCTTTTTATTTAAATTGCAAAAATTTTTTCCCAATTAAGAATTCAAGTTTTCCTCACATTTTTTATTACTGCACATGTAATAACTGCTTCCCCGATGCTTGATTTTACCATAAAAGACCAGTTCTCTTAAGAATTTACATATTTCAGATGAATTATATACTCACGCATATAATGTTTGAACTTTAAAATTTATACTAATAAAAAGTATGAATAAAAACCTACGTTCTTTCATTTGCAGATATTTATTAAAAATTTCGTCCCACAAACAAAAATGTATATTTTGGGTGTACAGGGCTTTCTGTACAAGATAATGGCTATATCTGTAAATATTACATTGAAAATGAGATGACGTTTCATCATTGTGTAAATCTAGGCATTCCCATACATGGGGTAAATAGCATTGTAACAAATCGAATTGACCACCAAACTCTGTTAGGACTATTATGATTCTAATAAACTGTTTCCGTATGAACACATCTCATTATTTATAAAAACCTTATTAAGAACAAACCTAATAAGATTTTTGTAAAAGGTATCCAAAAGAAAACTTGGTTAAGAAAAATATATCTAAGGAACTATTTGACTTATTTCATTTAGATTAATTTCAATTTACATAATTTAAACACATTTAATTGTTCAGACAAATATTGTTGTAAAATAATTTAAACTGTGCTGGGAAAATGTATTTTTATTAAGGAACTGGTACATTAGCCAATATTCCATAGCTTTTAATTCTATTCCCATTAGTCACATATAGATTAAAAGTTGTTTCTAGGAGTTCTCTGTATTTAGAAATAATAGGCACACCTTCTCCAGTATCAATTAAAAATTTAAATTAGTGGTCTTGTCCTGTATAAAAAGGCGACCAGTTTTGATATCAGTATTAATGACTTGAAAATTATTGCATAGCAAAGTACACTTTATTGCATTGCTTTGGAATCTTCGATGGTAATAGTTAAATTTTTCGATATATCTATTACGTGATCTTATCCCGAAAAATTGTTTGGAGACTTCGATCTAGAACGAGTCTGTGAAATTGTGTTTATTGTTTCATTAAGTTTATTTAGTTATTTATTCAGTCTATCTTTAGTGCGATTAATTCTATATTTTCTAACATTAGATATTTGATTTTTCGAAAATGATGCTTTATACCTTTCGTCTGACATGATAATTAAATCTTCCACTAACAATTTTTCAATAAATTCTCTTAATTTGTGTTCAATATCATTAGGAAGTTTTTCAACTAATTACGTACTTTTCTGTCTTTTGCCCAGAAGCAAGAGTGGACATGTCTAAATAACTGATTTGTTTGACGTCTCCTGTTTCACGTTCTAAAAACGACCTGATTATTTTGTCTTCATCAGATTGTGTGTTCATTTTTTAGAATATGGTATGCGTTTCATCCTTTAATTCAATTTTCTTTAGCAGTTGATAAATCCTGGGTCGATATGATTTTTCCATATCTAATGTTCTTGTCTGAAACACTGTTTACCTCAAATATTGTTTCAACAACCTGAACCCATAACTTAGGATCACTTTTCCAAAATGAAGGTATATTTAGTGAGATGAAATGTTTTAGCTGCTCTTTATATTCTGGGTCGATATATTGTTTGACAAATACCAACATGGTAAACTTTCAATATTGTCTAATTCATTAGAAATGTTTTCTTCTGTTACATATTTCTCTAAATTTTTATTTTAATATCTGCTTGCAAAATAAGCTTCAAATCATTTAGAGATCCCTCTGCTTCGACTTGAAAATAATGCAAAATATTAGTTTTCTGCTTCTTGGGAAGGTTTTGTAATAGAAGTGCCATATTGCTGTCAAAGTCTAAAAAGTGTATTCTTATTTGTGAATATTAATTTAGGTATATAAAGTTTTTTTTAATTAGAATTCAAAAATCGAATGATATATAGTGTCTTATTTAAAAAAATATATAATTTTTGAAAGTCACCTTTTCTTGTGTCACCCTGTATAAACAACAACAAACATTAATGTAACAGTGTCCGGTAAACTGTATCGTCTGCACAAACTGGAAATATTCTGGTGATTTTTCATTAAAATGACTTCATTATTTTTATATGGGCTTTGTGACATAATTTGGTTATATCTTCTCTCATAAATATAAAATAACAACATGCATGTAATGAGAGTATCGAAGCGGTTACTTTTCCAGTGATTTGTTACAGCAAAAATAATGCTGTTCACTAAGGAAGAACTGCACGCAAAAAGTGAAAAACTAGCGACAAGGTCTAGTCAAGTTCAAAGTAAGATGAAAAGATACCTACGTATTAGAAAAAACTTCCTGCACGTCCGACCTCAAAAAAATGTGTTATGTATAGGCAATTTAAATTACATTTCGTTTAAAAATCGGTTCAAAAGGGTTCACGCGCTGCAGAAATACAAAGACATGTGTACGATTTACCATTTCAAATTTTGCAGTTACGTAGACAAAGGATCAATGCAAGGCGGTAAAGAGCCATTTTGTGGAAAAAAAATTATAGGTGACGGTATTTGCGTCAAAAAGTGGTCGAAAAATGGTCGAAAATGGACAAATCTACTTCTATTTTATAATTCTAGATTAGATTTTTTCATAAAAAATCGCATTTAGCGCCCAACTATACATATTTCCCTATTGAAATCACATTGAATCTTATAGTTTTAACATAATATTGCAGCGGCGGAAGGCTTGCCAATGGTCCATAATACTGCGTGCAGTTCCCCCTTAAGACTTTTTATTTCTAACATTTTTGGAAATAATGAAATTTTATCTTCTTCTCTCGTGTCGTCTCGTGAAACGAGAGAAAAGTGTTTTGTTAATACTATTAAAAATTAAATTTAAATAAAAAAAATTAAAATTAAATTATTATTAAAAAGTTTGATATTTCTTTTAGTGTTTTAATTATCTAAAATTTAAAAACCAGAAAAAAAAATATTTATGAAGAATAATTGTCAATTCTAAAAAATATTAATTATGTTTTAAATAATTTTCAAATTTAAATTTGAAGCATTCCTCAGGCCAACAGCTTCTTATACTTACTGCACTCAGGAACTTTGCCGTTGCTTTGTATTAAACACTTGTTGCAATGCGATATCATGAGTGAAATTGCCAAAAAGCAACAACCTTGAATATTACAAGAGAAAAATTTTTTCTCTAGTGTTATTCGACATGACTATTTCACGAGAAAAATAAAAATAAATACCAAAATATTTATTAAAAAATTTTTAAATTGTTATGGAAATAAATAAAAAATACCCAGTCGTTTTGCCAGTAGAAATCACCTCGTCGTTAAGGAATTCTGGTATAAAGTACTTTAGTGAAATAGTAACAAAAGTGAGTGTCTATAATCAGCTGATCATGATAATTCTCATAAGAATATCATTAATTGTATATTTTAATATTTTTACATTGCCAGGACAAAACCTAATAAAAATAAATCAAGTTGCTTTTGATGTTCTTTTGATTTTCATTCTCCTAGGTATAGAAAAATAAGATGTATTTTTATTCCGGGTTCACTACTCTTGATCTGAAGAACGGCATTTAGCATTTTCAAATCTTCCTGTTCCGTATTCGAATGGAGGCAGTCTCCATTCGGACCGACATATACTCCAGACGTACATACAAAAATGAAAAATGTAAGCTATACATTTTTTATATATATATATATATATATATATATATATATATATATATACTGACTTGTATCGTTTCTGCAGTAAATGAAAATTTCACATCTAATTTTGTACAATCACAACTATTCTAGCATGTACCCTTTCTGTGCTAAACGATAGAAATACGTTTAAATAATACATTTTCAAGATAAAAGCAATATGGCCGAAAATGTGACTTGTACCCTTTCTGCAATACACGATTCATATATATATATATATATATATATATATATATATATATATATATATATATATATATATATATATATATATATATATATATTAATCCAAGCTGCATCCCAATATCCTTATCCGTTAAAAAGTTATTAGTCTTCAAAATGTGGAAGAAAAATAAAATGGGACATCCTGTATATTATTAATCGGATATGGGCTATTTTAAATGGATGCAAAATTCCACAAAGGGTAAAAATTATCGTTGTCTGCTATTACAATTAGTAATGTATATAATTTATTTCTTTTACTTACCCCCATGGGTACATCAAGTATTCTCCAAAACTATGAATTGTTAAATACAATTTTATATTTTCTTTGTTTTGTAGAAACCAATCTCTTAAGACTTGAGCTTCGGGCTCTGAAAATTCTTCCGGCCCAGCAAAAGTTTCTGAGCAAGAGTTGTTCGACGCTCCGCCATACATCCAGAAATATCCGAAATTTCTATTTAAGTCGGTTCCGTAACACGCTGCACCATCGGTTAGCCGCCGATTTTTTCTCCACAATCGGTTCTAAAAATGGAATTCTATTAATTAAGGCCACGAAACGAAATATTTTGACATTCTATACCTAGAAATGTCCCGAATAGTTGACACAGTTAAGAAAAAAAAAATTTTACAAATAAAAACATAAATTTGTTGTGCTCTGGTAAAAAGTACTTAGTCAATAAAATAATATACAAACCTTATATTAAAAACTAATAAATTATTCATTCGTAAAATAGAACACCTGATCTTTCATAAACGTCTTTATTTTATTCCTATAACTGTTGAAGGATAAGTATTTTAGACTCTGGATAAGTTGAAAGAAAAATGGTTCTTAGGTTTATACCATGTCAGATTTTAAAAAGTTTTCGATGTTTAACCTGCGATTGCATGAGACATCTTCAGGGATCTTGTTTGCAACAAATTAAAACACTGAATTCAGTGTATGCATAATATAATATATTTTTGAAAATACTGGGACCAGATATATTTGGTCTATAGTTAGAGTATTTTCTCTGTAAATATTATTTTGATTATTTGCATTTCCGAGAAAGCAGATGGAAATTGTTACAGGCCAATACATTATGAGAATTGAAAAGCCTTGCTGAGTGCAAAGTCTAGCTCTAGTAGGCAGGTATTTTCCCTATAAATATTATTTTAATTTTTTGCATAGTTTCCGAGAAATCAGAAAAAAATTGTTAGTGGCCAAAAAATGATGGAAATTGAGCAGCCCTGCAAGGGTAAGCCACTGGGTGCAAAGCGTAGCTCTAGTAGGCAGGTATATTTTCTGTAAATATTATTTTGACATGCATAAAGCATAGTTTTCGAGAAAATGAAAAGAAAATTGTTAGTGGCCAAAAAATGATGGAAATTGAAAAGCCCTGCAAAGATACGCTATGAGGTGAAAAGTGTAGCTCAAGTAGGCAGGTATATTCCCTGCAAATATTATTTTCATTCTAGGAGTAGTTTCCGAGATATCAGAAGAAAATAGTTAGCAGCCAAAAAATGATGGAAATTAAAAAGGACTGCAAGGGTACGCCACTCAATGCAAAGTGTAGCTCTAGTAGGCAGGTAATTCCTTGTAAATATTATTTTGATTCTTTAGGTAGGTTCCGAGAAATCTGAATGGCACGCAACTGGGTGCAAAGCGTGACTCTATGTATAGTTTTCCAAACAAAAAATGGAAAAAATAATTAAATAGTTTGAAATTTTACTTGTTTTGGAATGGTACACCACTGGGTAACAGTGACGCTTCCAAAATTCTGATCTGGGGAGGGTAGTAGTTGGCAGGGGGGGGGGCGAACATCCGTTTAGACAAATTTTAAACAAATGAAAGGAATTATTATTTAGCGGTACCTAACCTTATTTTTAAAATTCACCAACCAAAATAATGATAGAATATTTGGGAATAAAATAACAACTATTAATATTTTCAAAATTACGATAATATATCTAATACACACTACATATCTGGTAAAAATTAAATGGACACCTTGCAATAAGAAATTTCAGCATTTTTACTGCAATAGACAAAACAACCGCGTCCTGAATTTTCATATATAAATTCTGACAGTGACCAGGGGGGTAGACCGCCAATCGCCTTACGTGTGCGAGACATTGTTACGATATCAGTCAAATATTATTCATACATCGAAAAATTATCACAGTACATATCTATCAAATTTTCCGTTTAATAATTTATTGTTAAAAATATTAGAGACAAATACCGCTCTTGCTGGGTAACATGCGATCAATGCAGGCTAGTGATTTCTATATGCGGCTACGGCTATCTTAATATTAGAATCATACAGTATAAAATAAATCCTGCGTCAATGATCATTCGGGTATGTTCGGCATTTTCGCCGTTAACTTTTGGTCGTCAACTTTACATCTGTTCAAAACACAATACCATGTTACATATTGTTACATAATTCTAGTCCACAAGTTCAGCCGCAAAATAGTGGTTAATCCCCACAGAACTCTCAGGGTTTGTGATCACAAAATATTCAAAATATCAGTTCAAGTAGTGGTTCACAATATAATAACATAGTAAAGGCCTTGTTTATAAAGAGGGAAAAAAACACTGGTGTAGCCAGGAAAAAATTCCTGGTCTAAAATTTTCCGCAGAAATTTAGGGCCGTGTCTAGAATATATCACCGTTTCGAGTGGGTAAGGTGTTAAAAAAACAACAGCCCCGTAAAAACAAGCGACTAAAAAAACCCTTTTGACGTCTTTTCCTTAATTTTCGGTTGTATATTTTGTTATGTCGTGTTTGTACTAAATAAAGTATATTTTTAATACAAAACCGCACTATATAACACCATTATCATAAAAATAACAAAAAAATATGTATTGACAAGGGTTCACAAATAGTTTGTTTTGGAGATATCGGGTGTAGAAAATACACATTTTTCACATACCAAGTGATATAGGGAAACATCTAATAATCCGCATTATTTTTTTCTTTTATTTTTAAATATATCAATTTGAAATTTTTCACACATATATTATTCAATACAAGGAAAACTGTTGATGAAAAAAAAGCCATTAAATACTATTTCCGGTTTTACTGGGTTTGGCGGCTGAACAGCCAATTTTTGAAAATTAGCCATTGCAGCTTTATGAAAAAAAATCAGTCACAATAAAATACTTGTTTTAAGCAGCTCGAAACAAACTTATTTGTTAATTTTTTAAAACATTTCGACTAAAAAACTTTTGGGTAACGGTAACAATAGATTTCATTATTTTTTTTTACTTCTGGTTTCGTCAATAGAGCAACTTAGTTTAATATTTCTAGTGGCACCAAATGGTCATCTTGAAAATAAAAGTTAATATGCCATACATCTTTAAAAATCAGTAAATTTCCTTTACCCGGAACTTCCGTTATAAATCTTTCCCTTTATTAGGAATAGTGAAGTATGACCCAATTTAGTTCGGTACATAGTGATTTAATAACACATATATACTGTCTTTTCAAACATTTATATTGGGCTTAGACTAACTCTAAGATTAGCATTTTGTTCCATCATATTGGAATCTTACTAATATTTTACCAGTTTCTGCCTAGTAGTTTTTACATTGACACACACCGCCATTTTGTTCGATCATAGTGAATTTGTACTAGTTTATCCCTCTATCACAGTTAATTTTTCTGCAAAATTTAAAATCATTTGAATAAGAAAATTTTTTGGTGACTTTATATTTCATTTTATTTCGCCATCTTGAATTTGTACCACATTTTTTTCAAATTGGATAAGTAGTTTATTGGTAATAATTTTTTTGCCATTTCACTAGGCTGCCCTTCTGTTTCGCCATATTGGATTTTTATCAAAATGTTACCAGGTCACCCTTAATGTTTGACCAAAACTCGGACTCAGTCGGATTAAAAACTTGGACTCAGTTGGATTAACAGTTTCAGCTAAACATGCCACGAACAGACAGACAGATCGACGGAATTGAGAAAATATATTTTCGGCATTTAGAAACCCTGAAACGTGTGATTTTTTCTTGATTACAATCCTTTACGAGGGAAGTAAAAAGGTAATTTAACTGCAAAAAAACTGGAAAAATTGGTAAATTTCCTTTACCCGGAACTTCACTCGCTATGATTTTTTCCATTTGTTAGAAACAGTGAAGTGTGACCCAATTTAGTTCTGTACATAGTCACAGTAAATATATGTATTACATATACTGTCTTTTCAAACATTTTTATTGTGCGGCATTTTGTTTCGTACCAATATTTTAGCAGTTTTTTTCTACCTATGCCACACTTGACTTCTGAGCATAATTTAAAAAAAATTCAATTCGTTTTTACATCGACTTTCCGCTATTTTGTTACGGCATATTGAATTCATTCCATTTTGATTTTTTAAAAAATTTATTTGCCCGCCATTTCGTTTCGACATCTTAAATTCGTACCACAACTTTATCAATTTATTTCTATATCTCACTTAATTCTTGCACAAAAATTGAATTTAATTTAATAAATAATATTTTAGGCTGATTTTTTTAAATATTTTATTAGGCCGCTATTTTGTTTTACTATTGTGAATTCATATCAAAATGATACCAGTTCATTCCTATGCAACACTTAATTTTTGTGCAAAATTTGAAGTAATCAACCAAATTAGTTTCTTAAGTAATATTTTTTTTCAAATTTCTAAATGGTTTTCGTTACGGATCCTCTTGTTGTTATGTTAGTAGTGTATTATTTGGGGTTAAGATCCAGTAACAAAAAACAAAAGTCATTTTTTAAATTGTCGACGTTTCGCAACTTTATTGTTGGATCTCCGGACAGTTATATAGATTATATATCCTGCATGAAAATCGGATTATCAGTCTTCAGCTACTCCGTTGTTCCGCAGATATTTCCTAACCTCAAATAATACACCACTCTAACATAACAACAAGAGGATCGTTAACGTGAACCATTTAGAAACTCAATACCTGGCAAATATCGGCGGACCAACCGAGAAGGTAAAGACTGATAATATGGGGTTTCCTGCAGGATATAAAAAATCTATATATGTGCCCTGAGGATGGAACAATAACGTTGCGAAACGTCGGCAATTTAAAAACAGACTTTTGTTTTTTACTCGATCCTAACCCCCAAATAATACACCACTCTAATATAAAAACAAGAATATGGTTAACGAAAACCATTTAGAAATTTAATATCTGGGAAATATCTGCGGACTAATGGAGTAGGTAGGTAAGTAGGTAATTCTGATAATATGGGTTTCATGCATGCAACAATAAAATTGCGAAAGTCGACAAATTAAAAAGACATTTGTTTTTTTTACTGGATCCTAACCCCAAATAAACCTCACTCTAACATAACAAGAGGATTCTTAACAAACACCATTTAGAAACCTAATATTTGGGAAATATTGGCGATACGCCAACGGAGGAAGTAAATACTGTTAATGTCGGTTTCATGCAGGCTATTGAATCTATATATGTGTCCTGAGGACGCAACAATAAAGGTGCTACGAAACGCCGACCACTTAAAAAAGGCTTTTTTTTACTGGAGCCTAACCCCAAATAATACACCACTCATCCCCATATAACCCTCAGATTCTGGTCAAAATTTGAAGTCAATCGGATAAGTAATTTTTAAGCTAAGTCGCGAACTGACAGACAGACCTACAGATGTACCGACGAAATTGATAAAACATATTTTTTGGTATCTAGAGACGTTAAAACGTGAAGATACGTAAAACCTGAAAGGGTTCCACCATCTTGAATTGGTAACACAGTTTTACTAGTTGATCGCTATACCACAATTAGTTATGGCACACAATTTGAAACCAAACCATTAAGCAGTTTTTTCAGGCTAAATTTCTAAATATTTTATTAAGGCGCCGTTACGTAAACATTACCAGTCGATTCTAACATAATATTTGATGTTGGTGCAATATTTGAGATAAATTGGAGGAATGGTTTTTTAATAATAATTTTTTTAACATTTCACTGGGCTGCCATTTTGTTTCGCCGTATTAGATTTTTACCGAAATATTACTAAGTCATCGCCATATGACATATGATTAATTTTTGACCAAAATTTGAAGTAAATCGTATAAGTAATTTTTTAGCTATGCCGCAAACAGACAAACACACAGACCGACGGAATTGAGAAAAGAAGTTTTTCGGCATCTACAGACCCTGAAACGTGAAGATCTGAAAAAATTTCGGAGGGTGATTTTTTCACGATTACAGTACTTATCTTTTTCCTGGGAAGTAAACAAGAACGAGATATTATTACACAAAACGATTCTTAGCGAAAAATGAATAAATAAGTTTATTTTAAACTATCTAAAACAATTATTATTTTATATATATATATATATATATATATATATATATATATGTGTGTTTTTTTTCTTATTTAATCGGTAAAATTTAATTTTCAAAAAAATGAGTGTTCACCGTTCATTTTGTAAACCAAAGTTTACTTATAATGTATCGTGGTAAAGCTATTTTCATTCTGAACACAATATCCTGTAAAAATATATAAACTCTTATTTAAAATAAAAAACTAGAGGTCATTTCTAGTAAAACCAGAAGTAAAAAAATGTTTTTATCAGAAATCTGTCTCATATCGTATAAGTATGCGAAATTTCGAATTGATATGTTTAAAACTAAAAAATAAGTCTTTGTTACATGTCTTCTGTGTTTACCCTCTATATACTTTTTTAATTTTATTTTTTTCTGAACATGGGTTATTCACTTTATTTTTTCTGGTTGCTTACTCCAAACTAAACCGAATTTTACTTGTATAGTTATAATAGAACAAGTTTTAAGAACACGTTATAATTTTATTTTATCTCTCTACATTTTTCAGAAACTATAAAATGTAACTAACACTTCTAATACAAGTTTATATTCCTCATCTTATTAATATTTGTTTTTAATCTATTCGAATTAAAGATTTTATCTGTGTGTGTGATTGAATGTAATAGGAATTCGGTGCTCATAATTTAAAACTGACATTAAAAAGAAAATATGTAAACATAGTTTCTGGTTATCAATTATTCAAACTAATGTAAACCTACTTCAATCTCGTCGCTCTCGCTTGCCCCCCACCTAATTTGGAGTTTCATTCATAAACTAAGGTTCCCATAATAGACTCCAGGTGTCAGGAGCTCTCGATGGCCACGGTTGACCAACTATCTACGTATAAACAAGGGTAAAGGTACCTACATAAACACAAAATCATTTTACTCAATTTGGCAACTCAGGGGTGCCGACTCAAGGTCAGTTACAAGAATTACATGAAGACGCGTTTTAACATCTAGAGATACACTTAGACTTTCTTATCAAAAATTAAATACTCAAGGGCAAAGTCAAGCTCTAAGTTCACTACGACCTGAGCAAATTATTCATGGTCAGAGTTAAGCTCAAAGTTCAGTGGTTTATAATCAAGGTGAATTTGCAGTACAAGGGCAAGTTTCAGATAGTGCCGACTACCGAAATGAATATCCATTTCAAATATTTTAAGAAATCTGCACCTGTTTTAATAGATAGAACCACTTTGTTTATTCGAAATGGTAAAAATATATTTTTACAGAGCCGTGCTTTGCTAGATGCTTTTCAAATTTTAAATGTGAGTAGAAAAAACATAACATCTCCAATTACGTGCATAAGGGGAACAAAAACGAATATTTGCTAAAGTATTAAATCATTAAAAAACAATTTTTCTAGAAATCTGACATTTTTGGTTTTAAAGAGTTCTAACAGGCAATTTCAGTCATGTGATTCATCAACTACTGAAATATCCCTTGCGCATCATGATTTCAATATATCTAGTGATGGAGATGTATTACTAGACGAGTACATTTTTTTTGATATTCCTTTGGAAGGTCAAATAAGACTTAGCAGAAATATGTCCATCTTGACAAAGACCCAAGTAGGTTGAGTTATTGCGGGGTTCTTACAAAATTCAAAACAAACAATAATTCATGGTTTTTAAATACAAATGTTGAGAATCTAGATATTCAGCCACTTGAAAAATTTTGGCAGAATGAAAATGCTCCGATAACGTCAAAGGAAGAGCAGTTTTCCGAAAATCATTTGAAGCAAAGTTAAAAACGCGATGTATTGGGTTGATTTTCAGTTGCAATACCAACGAAAGCATTTTTTTTTTAAATTACACAATGATGTGAGTACGAGGAATTAGGTCATATTATCAACGGAACAAATTAATGCTAAGGAAATTAAATATTATTTGTCACATTACGGAGTTTTTAAATAATGTAGTGAGATAACTAAACTGCGGGTAGTATTCGATGGCAGTTTTAATAATATATCACTAAATTAGTACTGTATGTAGGGCCAATTGTTCAAAAATATTTATTTTCAATTTTAATCAAATTCCGAAAGCATAATTTTATAATGGAAACTGTCATAATTAAAATGTACCGACATGTTAATGTACATACAGATCAACGAAATTTATAGCGTGTTCTGGGGTGTGAAAACCCAGATAAAGAAATATGTCATTATATCTAAAACAGGAACCATTTAAATGAGTTTCCGGAGGTAAGTAGCAGCATAATTGATCATTTTGTATGTATTTTTGGCACATAAATATCTTTACGTTTGTTGACCTTGAAAGATGATATTAAAAAAATTTTAGAATTTGCGGTTTTCAAATTATCCCAATGGATGTTTAATTAAAATAGTAATGAGTTGCAAAATTCTACACAGGATACTTCCCTTCTTAAAGGAGAGTATTGTAATCGTGAAAAACTCATCCTCCGAGATTTGTCTCAATTCCGTCGGTCTGTCTGTTCGCGGCAAAGCTAACAAAACTATTAATCCGATTGCCTTCAAATTTTAGTCAGAAGTTAAGGGTCATATAGTGATGACCAGGTAGTATTTTGGTAAAAATCCAATATGACGAAAAAAATGTTAGTAAAAAAATTATAACTAAAAACCACTTATCCAATTTACCTCAATCATGTATTGCGAGAAAATCAACTGGTACAATTTTGGTATAAATCCAAGATGGCGAAACAAAATGGCGGCCTAATAAAATATTTAAAAATTCATCCTAAAATACTACGTAATGGATTGGTTTCAAATTTTGTGCATTATGGTATGGAGATGAAGTGTGGTACGAATTCGACATTGTGGAACAAAATGATGGTGTAACAAAACGTTTTTAATTATGAAAAAGTCATGTTTTATCGTCCCTAGATGCTAACAATATATGTTTTATCAATTCCGTCGGTCTATCTGTTTGTTGATCTATCAGTTCGCGACATAGCTTAAAAACTACTTACCCGATTGACATCAAATTTTGGTAAAACATTAAGGGTCATATGGGGAGATCTGGTAATAGTTTGGTATAAATCCAACCCGAAATCCAAGATAGAAAAAAAAATGGCGGCCTTATAAAATATTTAAAAAATCAGTCTGAAAAACTTTATTAGATTAGTTTCAAATTTTGGGCAAGTATTAAGTGTGACTCGTAAAGTTGTCCGAATTCAAGATGCCGAAACAAAATGGCGGCCAAATAAAATGTATGAAAAATCAAGGTAAAAAAAACTTATTCAACTGACTTTGACTTTCAATCTTGCAGAAAAATTAAATATGATATAGGGATAAACTGGTACTAATTCAACATGCCGGAACAAAATGGCAGCATATGTCACTGCAACTACTTGATCATCTACATGAATTATACCCAAAAATCAAGTGTGGCATAAGTAGAAACTGGTAAAATATTGGTAGGAATGCAATATGATGAAACAAAACTACTATGTACTGAACTAAATTCGGTGAGGTAAAGGAAATTTACCGATTTCTTAATATCTGATTCTGTTGAGAAAACTGTTCGAACACTCGGTGTATTACGCAATCCTAATAAGGACACTTGTTATTATATAAGTAAGGCACACATTAATATTGTCACCCTTTAGCAAAAAGAATAGTATTGTCCTTTATAAGTCAAATATTTGACGGATTGGATCTTGTGGGTCCAATTTTGACCAAGTCAAAGGTTCTTCTGGAATTATGAAAATTGAAATTAAACTGGTATGACCCTATTCCAGAAAATGTTCGATTACATTTTTTACAATTTGTTCAGGATTTGAAATATCTAGGTAAAATAATCATACCAAAGCAGGTTGTACTTTCGACCTATATTACTTTACATTTACATGAATTTACGGATGACTAATTGTCAGTATTCAGCGCCTGTATCTACATAAGAACCATTGATTCTTCAGGAAAAATATATAGTCAACATTTATGTATATTTGTGCTGCTAAAGTTAAGAATTTAATATTATTCTATTTTTAAATCTAACGTCTATTGTGCCAGAATTATTCTGTATGTGCGAAAATTCTACACGTAGATTTTGACCGAACCATCAGAGGCATGTCGGTTTTTAAACGATTGCTCGCAAGTCAACGGTCGTAATTTTTTTGGCAATCATGGGCCATATGTACCAAATCAAAAACACAGAAGTAATTTACAGTTCAATATAACAACACATTTCAAATATATAAGCGGAAATAATTCCAATTATAGCACAGCCCTTATGTGTACAAAGCAATAATAAGTATTTAGTTGCTGAGCTAAGCTTACTTACATTACTTTGGGTGTATTCATAACCATCAGGATTTAAATTTGGGAGTATATACCAATCTATATTTTGATACAACGCCACATTTGTACTGTTTTCAATCAACTGATGGGTAATGTAAAGTGCCAAGGGATGAACTATCCATTCTCTGGAATGAATACCTGCGTCTATAAAAATAGCTGGTTTTGGTGCTGTTGCATTTGAACCACTGGATAACCTACAATTCAGCTAGTTTAAATAAAAATATGAGTGTTTTATGTCTGTATATAAATGTTAATCCGAACGTGTTAATAGACGCAAACAAAACTCCTTCTATCTTTGGTAAGTCTGTCCTTAATTCTGAATAATTTCTCATTCCAACGTAATTATGCTGTCTTATCGGGCACAGATAATTTTAAGAGCTACGGTCCGAAAAATTAAATCTCATCGACCATCAAATGAATAATTTGTGAGGCGGGTAGTCAAAATATACCGTCCATAGTAGAATATAGTGCGCTTTCCGTCGTCAAAATTACAAGCTATTTTAACTCATACAGCTTATGCAACACGGTCTCTCTCATCAACCGCCAGTACCGTACTCGGTAGTCGGTTTTTCTTTTTTCCATTTACGAATGTACGCAGTTGCTCGTTGCTAGTGGATATATAATAATATATAAATTAGGGTATTTTTTGTGTTAGTGTTAAACTAAGTATGGGCTCTACAAAGCGGCGGATACAAGCAAATAAAAAGAAAAGTAGAAGATTGGCACAAAAAAGGTTGGTATTTGAACTTTTTTTTATGAAATATTTTTTGATTAGTTTTTTTATGTTTTGTAGATTTATTAAGAATAGATCTTCCAAAGTGATTACGGAATTTAATTCCAAGTAAGTATAAAAAAGTTATATTACCTGAATCCAAATGGTCTTAATTGATTTGTAAAAGACAAAGTATGTATGTATATTTTTTAGGTTGTTACTTATGTGTATACAGGATGATCCTAAAAATGTTTACGAACTAAAATTATATTTTTTAATTTAATATCTTAACAAATGTACCGATTTATATAAAACAAACTCTAATTTGTATAGAGTAGGGGCAGGATCTTTAGAGATATGATCATGTTGTACCTACAGGGCTCCTAAAATAGATACCAAAAAACTTCAAGTATAGAAGTTGCGAGGTTTTACCGCCAGAAAATGAAGAGAATAATAACAATAATCGATCGGAAGGTTAAAAAAAAGTGAAAGCTTAGCCTGTATATACTATAGCCCTGTTGTGAATTTTTACAAAATACTTAGCTTAAAATTAGCTTTTCAGCATTATTGGTAGTTCACGTCCACAAAATAATTCAAAAGGAAACGTTAAAGTAGCGTTTCTGGACAAGTTGATTGAACATTCAGATCAAATGCCTACGTTTTGACATTGATCAGAAAAATACTTTTTGATAGTTTACAAAAATACATTACAATGTGTAAGTTTTCGCAAGTTATAGCTATAATTGTTAAACTATACAGACAATATAAAAAGAATTCCTGCCATTACTTCGATCTAAAAGTTACAACTAGCTACATTACAAAAAAAAATAATTAAACTGTTTAAATTAAAATTATTGGGATAAAAAGAACTTTTAAAAGGTCGCATTTTTTATATGCTCTACCAATAAATAAATACATAACTAAAGTTACAATCACTGTCAGACCAAAATGAAAACGAAAAAAATACACATTTGCACCTAAAAATATGAAAAAAGCTAACCCAGATTATTACTACTGATAAACTTAATGTTCCGCTTAAGAGAATTTTTTTTTCGTCTCTTGTTTTTTGGAAAGAGCAATTTACTCCAATATTATTGCCATATTTTATGTTTTTTACAACCTTTAATTTTAAAATGACTATAAAATAGTTAAATTTTTTAAATCTAATTTATTTTGATTTGTCAAAAGCGGCTACAATATCGCCATCTTGAAAATAATATTTTTATGTCGAAGATGACTGTGAAAAGTATACTCTTTTGATTAAACGAGATGTCATAAAATTAAAAAATTCTCTGATTATCAAAATAATGTTGTAAAAAATTATGGAATAAGTTTATTTTGGAAAGTATGTTATAGTCACTGTATTTTTTATATTAAAAGAGACGACGTTTAATTTTAAAAAAATTGTAGTCTATGCTGGCATTTTGAAAACAAATAAGATTTAATGCTGAAAAGCTAATTTTAGACTGAATGCGTTAGTCTAAAAAAATATATAGGTACGTGTTGAAAATAAAAAAGTAGGGGTCACTTGCGGTAAAACTGGAAGTAACATTCAATTTTTTTTCATAGACAATTTTGCTTTTTTAAAATTGACGAAAAGTCTCAAATTTCACATAGACATTTTTTAAGTTAAACAAATAGCGGCTTGTACTCGGTCTCCTTTGTCAGCGGGTATCCTAATTTCGGTTATAAGCTACAACAAATAAGATTGAAGAGAGCGTTCCGCTAAACTTTGCCATTTTGGTAATACGTTTTTCGATAAACTTTGCTTTTTGATAATATGATTTTTCCTTTTTTAAAAATTATTGATTTTTATAATTGCCAAATAAAAGCATATATTTTTTTATTATTTTGCTTACTAACAAAAGCTATGATTAACGAGGAACAATTTTAGATTTTTTTTCAAATACTTCTCAGTAGCAGTGGCGCGGCGGGCAGCTCCTCAGAGGTCGCGGGTGAAGCGCCGCTTCACCTACATTCTAATTAATTTAAAAATAAAAATATGTTTAAATTAATAAACGTTTTATTATTAACATTTCTATGATTATAATGTTTTATATAAATACACATTATTTGCAAATAATAGCAATATTTGTCAAAGTCTTTTCCACACTCAAAAAGGAATAATGATAATATGATTGATATAAAATGTAGCGGGCTGAACACCTCATAAAACAAAACAATACTCCACGGTCGGAAAGTGAGGCACATTTACGAAAGCCAAGAATCCCGCGGCAAGTAATTTTATACAGATTTGTTTGCGATTGTTGCTAGGTCGACGGCCCAAGCAGGGGCATTTCTAGATATGTGAGCTAATTATAGAACGGCGCGACAATGCTGAGCTAGAAGCTTTTTATGGAAATAATAAATTCAGTTCAGTACAAAATTATATATTATGAAATCTTAGATAAAATCTAAAGACAAATTGATTCAAAATTTCAAGATACGGATAAGATAGTTTTTATTACATTGATGGATACAAAAGGTTAGTAGAGTATTCAAAACAATTACCCATGGAATCATTAATTAATTTTAAAAAATATTTCCCTAATAAATGTGATATTCAATTAGATCGAATGTTGGAAATGTCGAGGGAAAAGTTATACGAAAATAGACATATTTTTAAAGGAGCTTCGAGATTATTAATTATAAAAATATTTTTCAGAGCTTTCCATTTATCTGCAGTAGTTCACAATTTTGATGATCATTCCAAACCTGATAAGACAGTCACACCAAATAGTTTGGCGTCGTAAGTATTGATAAATGAAAATAAATATTTTTTGTAGTCATAATGTCCTAATCCTCTAGGCTTATCACTCAGGACAGTACTCCTAACCAACCTGCAATATTTAATAGTTATGATTGCAATAAGTTCAAATGTGACGAGACGGTCACTCAAAACAGTCACTTCGTAAGTATAAAAAAATATCATCTATTATTTCCTAATTTTTTAGCGATACTCCTAACCAAGAGACAACACCTAAATCTGGCAGGAAGTCAAAACACTGCACATCAAGGTAATAAAAAAAACTAAACTTAGAAGACGTTATTTCTGTTGCCTTTTTCCATACCGGAGAGGAGATTAGATTGTTAGGGGCGACTCGTTTAGCTTTAAATTTAAAGGTATATTTTTTTTATCATCAGTGTAGTGTCGCTAAGAGCTGAAGGAGGATAAAATTGCCATTTCTTCTGTAGTTCCAAGGATTTTTTGTGATCTATAATAACCCTCGTTGAAATTAATAAATTATTTTTTTTTAGCAAAACGATTTGTAGATAAAATACAATTTTCTATAGCGCGTTCGAAGCGTTAGAGGCACGTAATTGAACAAGTTTTTTTTTGTTTTAGTGAGGAGAGATTGAATGTAAATCTGGCAGAAGAATAGTTGACATTTATTATTTTATTCAACAAATTTTAAGCTTTCCCCATCATAGGCTCTTTTCTTGTACATTAGATTTAGTTTATGTTAAAAGCGAAAAGAGAATTGGATTGGTATCAACATTTGTCTTCAGTTGCAAAATGTGCAGGGTTGATTATTCAGTGCATACTAAAGATCCTCAAAAAAAGATTTTTAATGTAAATACAGCCGCTGTGAACGGCGCTGTTTCAATCGGGATTGGATATAGCCAGCTTTAGGAATTTTTTTGCGTACTAGACATACCTTCCGTTTCAAAAAAAATATATGGCAAACTCATAATGAGCTAGTTGAAACTTATAATGAAACAGCTTGGACATCAATGCTGGAGGTCAGTTTGGAGGAAACAAAATTAGCAGTTGAAAATGAAGAGGTGGACAATCAAGGTCGTCCAATAATAAAAGTTGTTGCTGATGGGGCGTGGTCTAAATCCTACAAGACAAACTGTGACGCAAAATCTGGTGTAGCTGCTATTATTGGATATCGTAGCCAAAAAATATTATTTCTTGGCAACAAAAATAAATATTGTTCAATATGTAAGCTTTTTGGAGAGGAAACTGACCATTTTTGTTATAAAAATTTTGACGGACCTTCAACTTCAATGTTATAAAAGGTGGCCGGCTTTTGACCAAATCCCTGGTCGCGTTTATCAATTAATTTAAAATATCTCTAAAGATTTATAATACAGATTATTGGGGAGATGTGCAAAAGTAATCTTTATCTGAGAAAAATAGAAATAAATATTTTTTAATGGTGCAAATTTGACTAATTTTTAACCATTTTCGGCGGCTTGTAACATTTTTATTTTTTGATATTTTACAAAAATAATTACTTTGGCACACTCTCATATTGTTTATCTTTTAAGTATTTTAAAGAATTACCTTAAATTCGTAAAAACTTCAAGCAGTCCGATGCTCTTAACAATTATTATTGGTCTTTCTTTTCTTTAAAATGAAGAATATCAAATATTTGCAAGATTTTTTAAACCATTTTTGCTATAAAAAGAAGAAATATGATACATTAGACAAATTTAGCTTACACCTATTAAAAAAAGTACAAACAGATAAAATATTAATTATAGTTTTCATGGCTTAAAATGTTACAAAAGTTGGCCGACTTTTGATCAAAACCGTGGTGGTTTTTATCAGTTAAGTTAAATTATATAGAGCATTTAAAATTTAGATTATTGTGGGGATGTACGAAATTAATTTTTATAACAGGCAAATAACAATAAAATATTTTTAATGGTGCAAAATTGACTAATTTTTTAGCCATTTTCGGCGGCTTGTAACATTTTTATTTCTTGATATTTAACAAAAATAATTACTTTAGTACACTCTTATATTGATTATCTTTTAAATATCTTTGAAAAACTGTCAATATTAAACTCTTCATGGTTCCTGTCAAAAATCACCTTAAATTCTTAAACATTTTAAGCGATCCGATGGTCTTAACAATAATTACCTAACTAAAACTGCTCTAATATACCTATTTATTATATTTTTTTCTTGTATAAAAATATCAACAACTATTTCACATGATAATGCATGTAAAAAGAAAAGGAAAAATATTTTTTTAGACCATGTTTTGCTATAAAAACACGAAATATGATATATTAGTCAATTTTAACTTACATCTGTTAAAAAAAAACTAATTCGTCTCTGCTTAGCCGAGTCACAATCGCCTGCTGAAAGAATAGTACGATCAACCGCAAGAGAGATAAAACATTAAACTACCGTTTTCGCTGTCTAAAAATGTTACAAAAGTTGACCGGCTTTAACCAAAACCCTGGTCGTTTTTATCAATTAAATCAAAATATCTTTAAAGATTTAAAATCTAGATTGTTGTAGGAATGTGGGAAAGTATTTTTTATCACAGAAAAATAAATATAAATATTTTTTTTAATGGTGCAAAGTTGACTGATTTTTAACCATTTTCGGCAGTTCGTCATATTTCTATTTGTTGAAATTTAACAAAAATAATTACTTTCCCACACTCTTATATTGTTTATCTTTGAAATACCCTTGAGAAATTGTCAGTATGAAACTTAGTTTTTTTGTAGTTTTGGTTAAAAAACACCTTAAATTCGTAAAAATTTTAAGCGGACCGATGTTCTTAAACAAACGTATTGTAAAAAACTATATCATTTTTGATATATACATAATTAAAAAGGGCATATTTTGCTAAAAAGATAATTGCACATGTAAATAAGTTTAACAATATCACAAAACAATTTGGTGTATTTTCCATTATTTTTTTAGGATTTTATTAAACCCTAAATAAAATATTTGGCTGTACATGGTTATTGATTTAGAAATAAACTCCTAAATTTAACTGTTTTTTTCATGGGGTAGTAGAAATGGTAAATACAAAAGTTGTAAGATTTGTTATAAAATTTTGAACGCATTGCTTTTATGAATACAGGATATTTAAAAAAAGTGACAAACAACAATTAATTATCCATCCAATAAATGTCTTATTACTGATTATAATTATTCCAGGTTTGATAATTTTATCTGCAAAGACCACCGAAAAAAATGACAAAGCCGCTGCTAGAGGATACAATGGGTTAAAAGAGAAAAAGAGTAAGAGAGAGGGTTAAGTAAATATGCCATATTTAAAATAGGGGATGCCCAAACCAAAAGAACGATATTATTAGACGCCACAACACACAACGCAAAACAAAATAACAAGATGCTTCGAGTTATCGAAGACTCAAATAGTCCATGGAGAGCACTGGTAACCCTTGTAAAAAGATTCAAGTATTTCGTTTTGTCTCGACTATAGGAAATTTAATGATTTCATCAACCGGGGCACCTCTCTATTTGTATTGTTCTAGCTAAAGGCCTACAGGACGAGGGTAGATAGTAAAAAAACCATCCATCGCAGAAGGGTACTGATTAACTAATCTAAATATATTCAAAAGTTATTCCTATTGTACGTCGAGTTGCGTCTGAATAAATTATATATTTTTATTATAGCTAGCACGTATTTTTTATATTTACTAGTATATATACAGGGTTTACGGACAAAGATATTATAAATATTAATAGAACAAACAAAAATAATGCTAATTTGATATATAGTTTTTTCGAAAACCGCTCACCAACTGAGATATTCGGTCTTAAACTTAGAATGTGGGAGATAATTTATTAACCATTCTGGTATCTTCCGAACTAAGTAAATTATATTCGGACGTTTGATGAACTAACTTAAGCTGTCTAAAATAACCTAAAAACTTAACGGACAGCATGTAAAGAAGGTCGGGATTCAAGTACCTTTAAGAGTTTTCACTCTACAACTTTTAGATGGATATGAATATTTTGGCGAGTTTTGTTTGTTCTTGTCCCCAGATATTTTTAAGCCAAGAAAGTACCCTCTTATTTTTGAAAAATTAAAGCATTTTTGAGATAAATGATCTTTATAGAACACTGAAATTAAAACTACATTGTATAAATAGGTATAATCGATTTACCTAAAAATTAAATTTCGATGTAGAAAAGGTCCTACTGAAATTTCTCTTAAAAAAATTAATAAGCAAGGTATAATTGGCAAAAATATTTTTTAAAGAAAAAAATCACGCTATTCGAAATGGTTTTCAGTATTTTTTTTTTAATTTTGATATGTTGTAGTTAGACCTTCTGATCAAAACCTTTCAGGGCTACAACTCAGTACTGCAAGTGTTTTTTGCTGGTCTCAATCAAAGTTGGAATTTTTGCGTTTTCCATATGTTCATGTAAAAATTTTATATTTAATAATAGGGAAGTATTGTAATCGTAAAAAAACACTCTCCGAAATTCTTTTAGATCTTCACGTTTCTGGGGCCCTAGATGTGGAAAATTAAGTAGGTCTGTTTGTCTGTCGGTCTGTTCGCATCATAGCTCTCTTCTTATTGAGAAAAGGAATCTTTAGATTTCCTTTACCTAACTACCAAAGCTATATCTCTAAATCATCCTGCAACATTTTATTCAAGCTCTAATACTATAACTTTAAACATTTTTATAATTTTTTTTTTCGCAAACATCTGAGCGTACTATACAAACAACATCCAAATTTCCATAAGCCTTTTAATAGAATTGTGGAACAAATATTATCAAGAGAAAAAGTATTCTTTTGTGGGATCCCTTTGCTCTTTTGTGTTTGCTTCAGATTTTGTTAATTTTTATTTCTTTACGTCAAGAAAAAGTAGATTTACGCATACTTTATAAACTTTTTAGGACAGTACGGTACAATTTAAAAGTAAGTACTGCACTACTAAAAAAAATCGGTAAATTCCTTTACCCGGAACTTTCCCCGTTATGAATTATTACTTTCGTTGGAAAGAGTGAAGTTTGATCCAAGTTAGTTCAGTATATAGTCACAGTATATATGCGTTACATATACTGTCTCTTCGTTTTAATTGGGGACCATTTTGTTCCATCATATTCCTACCAATATGTTTACCATTTCTTTTCCACCTATGCCAAACCTGCCTTTTGAGCATAATTTAAATTAAATTCAGTAAGTATCCCATAATCACATTTCATTTTTCTGAAAAATTTAAAATCAATTGAACAACATTTTTTTTGGGCGTCATTTTGGATCGCCATCTTAAATTGAAATCTATATTATCAGTCTTTACCTACCCCGTTGGTCCGTAGATATACCAAGTTTCTGAATGGTTTTTATTAACGATCCTCTGGTTGTTATGTTAAAGTGGTGTATTATTTGGGGTTAGGACACAGTAAAAAAAAACAAGGCCCCTTTTTAAATTGCCGACGTTTCGCCAATTTACTGTTGCATCTCCAAGACACATAGTCCTTACCTACTCCATTGGTCCGCAGATATTTCCTAACCCCAAATAATACACCACTCTAACTTAACAACATCAATATCGTTAACGAAAACCGTTTAGAAATTTAATATCTGGGAATTATCTGCGAACCAACAGAGTAGGTAAAGACTGATAATATGGGTATCATGCAGGCTATAAAATGTATGTGCCCTGAGGATGCAACAATAAACCACTCCAACATAAAACAAGAGGATCGTTAACGAAAACCATTCGAGGAGCTTATTTTCAAAATGAAATTTCTACAAAAAAATTATTTTTCAGTTTTAGGTGTCATTTGAATCGTTAAGCTGGTCTGCTGATAATTGATAAAACTGCTATTTCTGGCGTTTAAAATACGAAGCATTTTTCAGGTTTTTTTTTCAAACTGCAATATCTACCAAAATTTTTTTTTCGAAACCGCAATATCTACATTTTTCGTTTTAAATCGCAATTTGTACGTTTGATTACTTTCTGGTCAAGTTATTCGTTCAAAAAACAATATATGTAAGGTCATAATTATTAATATTGTTTTAAACCATACTGTTAATTTACAGCAATATAAAATATCTGCTGGTCAATAACGTCCAATTGCAACCGCAGAAGTGTAAATCAAGCCTTACGCGACGTGTCGTGAATGTAATATAATTTCCAAGACGGCCGAGCCGTGCAATAGACAGACAATCCTTGATGTTTATAGCGGTGTTTTGATTGTTGCGTGCCGGTATTGTACGGTCAAAAATAGAAAAATGGTCTACGATATAGATACCGTTGCAGTGTCTGAAAAAAATGAAGGTGTAAGAAAGAGAAAAAGGGGCCAAAATAAAAGAGACAGGCGTAAGGAAATAAGATAAACTGAGTTAACCCATGAATTTAAGATTAGGTTTTTTAAATTTTATTTTTTACCTTTTTAGGTATGGAAATTATTTTAATGAAAATTTCATACAGTTTTTCGAAAGGCCTTGTAATCATGCCAAAAAGTCTTTAAATTGCAATAATATTACAATTGACGATATACTTCATGCGAGAGCTAAATTTTTCTGAGTAGCAGACAAGATTGTTCTGAATCGAAAACTGTTACACCTGGTTGTAGTCTTAACGCCTAAAAGAAGAGTTAGTAAGTACAAAACAACAGCTCAGGCTCAAAAGCATACTAAACAAATAAAATATAAAATGAGAAAACAAGACGGAAAACTAGTGAACGTTTGTCAGAAATTTTTCACTCCTTGTTTTAATATAACTGCCAGAAGAGTCAATACAATCGCGAACTTTATTAGAGATGGACAAGATATTAAGGAGGAGAGAGGTGGTGATCGTAAGTCGAAGAAAAATGAAAATAAAAAGGCAAGAGTACAACAGTTTATAGGAAGTCTAAAGGCTACAGATAGTCATTATAACCGTCAAAAATCGAAACGATTATATGTGTCATCTGAACTAAGTGTTGCCAAGTTGTGCAAAATATATAATAACCAAATCCTGACATGATAGTGAACTATGGCTATTTTTATAAAATTTTTTGTTCAGATTTTAACATAGGTTTCGGTACACCTGCTACCGACATATGCAGTTTGTGCTTCAGATTGAAAAATAAACTAAAAACTTATAAACAGGAAAGTAAGCCAAATATTCCAATTTTAACTGATCTTCGTGTCCATAAACTTAGAGCAAAGCAATTTACCATTTTCATGAATACAAATGTGGATAATTCACTCTCCATCTGTTATGACATGCAACAGGTTCAGCCTTTGCCAAAATTACCTGTTGGCGAAGCATATTACCTGCGCGTGTTATCGCATCACAGATTTAAAGTATAAGGCTCCTATATTCTATACTTGGAGTGAAGACCAAGCTGGCAGGGGAGCGAACGAGGTTGCCTCAGCTGTGGGAGATTTCTTAAGCGAATTAGAATAAAAACTGTTATGTTATTCATGCCATGTGCTTTTGGTTATACCATGATGCTCCTGAAAACCTTAAAAATATAACTCTAATATTTTCCGTTAGAAGGCATTCATATATGCCAGCGGACCGTATATTCGGTCAAATAGAAAATCAGTACAGAAAGCATAGTCAAATTTTACTAAAAGAAGATTATGAAAAAATATTAGAAGAGGTCGGAAAAGTCAGGAGGCTTGGAATAGATTGGGATCTTCATGATGTTAAGAAAATGAGTGATGATAATTGTAAGAAACTTACCGAAATTAGTCAGATGAAAAGAATCTAAAAACACAGTTATTAAGGTTAAAATAGAGGAAAATTACCGAAATGACGACATATCAAAGGATTTTATGCTTATAATGAAAAAAGGAATTTCGATTAGTAACGTAACTATTACCCAGTTGCCTTTGATGCATACCATCAAAGATTTTAAGTTAAAAATATTGAAGAGTCGTTACGTTTATGCGACGAGGACTGGAAAAACAACGCAAAATTTGCTTTTTGCAAAAATTTAATAGAAAAAACTGGTTCTTCAAGTAGAAAAGAAGGTAATGAAACAGAAAAAGAAGACTCAGATCATGAAGACGTTGAGTGCGAGTGCGTGGAAGAAGATTGCGGTCTCAAAATATTCTGTGTTTTTTTTTAAATGGAATATATGCCTAAATTTATTGTTAAAATGCTCTTAAACACCCTTTTATTTTCAAAATACAATTTATTTAATTTTTTTGTGTGTGTGTCTACCTTAAACAAAATCTTTTCAAGAAAAACTTCTTGGGAATTCTATATTAGGTTCACTAATAATGTAGTTGATGCAAGTTACACAATAAATTTAGGCATATTTTCTAAGTTGCAGAAAATACGCAATTACTCCATAATAATTTTTTTGCAGCAAAATGCAAAAAAATTTGTTTGCATTTTGAAAATAAACTCCTTATTTAGAAACTTAATATTTGGGAAATATCTGCGGACAAACGGAATATGTAAAGACTGATAATATGGGTTTCATGCTAGATATAAAATCAATATGTGTCCTGAAGATGCAAGAATAAAGTTGCGAAACTTCGATTATCGAAAAATACTCTTTTGGTTTTTTTTACTAGATCCTAACCCCAAATAATACACCACTCTCACATAACAACAAAAGGATTGTTAACGAAAACCATTTAGAAACTTAATTCTGGGTAATATATGCGGAACAACGGAATAAAAGTACTGATATGTGTTTCATGCAGCATATACGATCTATGTATGTGTCCTGAGGATGTAACAATTAAATTGCGAAACGTGGACAATTTAAAAAAATACTTGTTTTATTTACTGGATCTTAACCCCAAATAATACACCATTTTCACCAAAATATTATAAGGCCCTCCCCATATAACCCTTGATCTTTGCTGTTTTTTTGCATATAGGGACGCTAAAATGTAAAGACGTGTAAAACTTCAGAGGGTGATTTTTTCACTATTACATACTTTTCATTTGGCCGCCATTTTGTTCGGCCACCTTGAATTAGTACCAGAATTTTACTAGTCGATCCATATACCACAATTTGTTATGTCACACAATTTGAAATCAAACCATTAAGGAATTTTTCAAGCTGAATTTTTAAATATTTTATTAAGCCGCCATTTTGTTTCGCCATCTTGGATGCGTACCAAAATATTACCAGTTGATTCCAATATAATACTTGATGTTTTTTGCATAATTTGAGATAAATCGATAAAACATATTTTTTGGCATCTAGCGACGCTAAAACGTAAAGATGTAAGTGTAAAACCTGAGAGGGTGATATTTTCACGATTACAAACATTTTATTTGGCCACCATTTTGTTCGACCATCTTGAATTAGTAACACTGTTTTACTAGTTGATCCCTTTATCACAATTATGCATTTTTAATATTTTATAATATCGCCAATTTGTTCCGCCATCTTCAATTCGTACCAAAATTTTACCAGTTGATTTCAACATACTACCTGATGTTTTAACAAACAAAAATCTTTTTTGGTTTTTTCGCAACTGAATAAAAATATTTAACTTTAAATTAATTGAAGCAAATATTTAATATAATTACATACCTCAACATGTAGACTAGTCTGTCTATGGAATGTTTCGATAAACAATATTATTTAAGCAAGCATAAGAAATTATACCATTTACCTTATGTTTTTATAGACACATGGTAGTTGTACAAATACTTTCATCCTACCGGGACTCATCAGTGCGCTGATCGTAAGAGAGAAACATTTAATAATAGAAAAGAATTAATTCCAAAATTTTAAAATTTGTCAATTTGTTTGACATGTAACCTAGGTATGAAAAAAATGATAGTTTGCAGCCATCTATAATACAGATTATTTGTTGCGTTTAGATTGACAAACAAAAATCTTAGACAGACTAGTCTACATGTTGAGGTATGTAATTATATTAAATATTTGCATCAATTAATTTAAAGTTAAATATTTTTATTCAGTTGCGAAAAAGCCAAAAGAGATTTTTGTTTGTCAATCTAAACGCAACAAATAATCTGAACACATTTAAAAATAACATTATAGGTATGTAATTATATTAAATATTTGCTTCAATTAATTTAAAGTTAAATATTTTTATTCAGTTGCGAAAAAGCCAAAAAAATATTTTTGTTTGTCAGTCTAAACGCAACAAATAATCTGAACACATTTAAAAACCTGATGCCTTTGCAAAATTGGAGATACATTGGATAAGCAGTTTTTTAATAATAATTTTTTTAACACTTCACTAGGCCGCAATTTTTTTTCGCCATATTGGATTTTTACTAAAATGTTACCAGGTCCTCCCCATATGACCCTTAATTTTTGACCAAAATTTGAAGTCAATTGGATAAGTAGTTTTTTAGCTACGTCGTGAACAGACAGACAGACAGACCGACGTAATTGATAAAACAATGTTTTTCGTCATCTACGGACCCTAAAACGTGAAAATGTGACAAATTTCGGAGAGTGATTTTTTTCACGATTACAATACTTCCCTTTTACGAGGAAGGTAATAAGCACAGGGTATCGCATTTTGGCACTTTTGCGGGGTATCTCCCTTATTGCTAAAGATAGAAAGTTGCGGTTTCCGCGACATTATTGTACTTTTTGTGAAATTAAAGATGGTGCGAGCAGAATTTTCATAGCTCTTTTGATTTTTGAGATACAGTGCGTTTTTAAAATGTTGCATTTTCAAGCACATATCCCAGCTCTCTGATAACTTATCAAAAAGGCGAAAACTGTTTCCTACATGAGTTTTTCCGTAGAGAGAGAAAGTGCCGCTTTCAGAATAAGTATACGGGGTCAGGTCAAAAAGTTGGCGGACCCTACTTTATTTTTTTAACTGGGACACACAATATATTATTCTTTTTATTTGTTAGAAATAATGTGGGCTTTCCAAAAATATGTACATTATACAGTTATTTTGAAAAACAGGCTCAAAATTCGAAATTGCCTAAAATTTTCTCTTGTGTCCAATTGATAGGTTGTAGGCTATGGATAAAATGTATTAAAACAAAATTCATGTAAGTAATTACTATACTAAAGATGTAATAGTTTCTTAAAAAAACTTAATTAAAAAAAAGATATTTTTTAATTCTCAACTCTTAATTAGATATTACAGCATTTTAACTTAATTATGAAAAATTAATGAATTTTACTTAAAAAAAACAATAATTACCTATCTACTTAAAACTTGAGTTAGGAAAAACAAAAGGGAGACAATATTTTGAAAAAGCAAAGAGTTTTTAAAGATGATTTTCAAAATTATGACCATTTTCCCGTATGCAAAATTGGCACATTTTCGCTTTTTCTTTTAAAGCATTCAAAAGAATCATAGGCCTTCTTTGCAAATTTCGGTAAGTTAAATCGATTGCTACAGACTGAGATCGAAGGGCCCATCTTACAGGTCCGTAGGTAACAATCCACCTTTGAGAAAAATTATCGCCTAAAAATGTCCTTGAAAGCGCAAAGTTGTGGCTTGGGGCGTCTTATTGAATATTATAAGGCATGGTGCCAATTGAACATTTTCCATTAATTGTGGAATAACTACCTCAAGGGTTTCTAGGGACCGACGCGCTGTGAGACCTGTTTTCAAAAATTCTATGTGTCTTCCAAAAATGAAACACGAGACCCCAACTCCAAAGCGCCTCTCTGAAAAATTAAATGGTGTTTTTCTGCGGACCTGTTTCTTGTATTATGGCGATTGAACATTCTAGCACTTGAAAAATAACATTCATCTGACCAGATAACGAGTCTGCCAAAAGATTTATCAGTATGGATTTGTTGTTAATACCATTGGCAAAACAAAATTTGGCGCTCGACCGCCGGGGTGTAAATGTCGAACTATGTAAATGTGATATTTTTGTAAAATTTAAGCATCAGTCTTGGATACACCAGTTGCTTTCTATGTTTGCTGGCAAGAAGATGAAGGAGTGGCTTCTACATAACCTAATATGTTTATTTCTTTTCTCTCTCTATCTTATTTGGTGTATGCTTTAGGAAGACACTGCACACGGCAAAAGGCAGCTTTCTCTCTGGATAACTAATATAATCAAAAAGGACTCTTAAGATATTATCTTAACCATAGCGCTCAAAATATGTTCCCTTTGTAAATAAAAGTCCGAAGCTTCTTGAGGATTTTCATTAGATTGTATGAAACAAGCCAACATATCCCACTTTTCATAATTTTCGTAGTCCATTATTGTAAAAAAAGGAAGTTAAATATAGTATATAGTTAAATAGGAACACTAAAACAACTAAAATATTTTTATAATAATCAAAAACTGACAAAAACGCAAATATTTTGCTTTTTGTTCCAAACAAATTAGCTATAGCCTACTGCCTACTAATTAGACACAAAAAGAAATTTTAGAAATTCTCGAATTTTGAGTTTGTTTTTCAAAATAACTGCATACATGGATATATTTTTGGAAAGGCCACATTATTCATAATAGGTAGGATACACGATTTCCTTCCCATTTAAAAAATAAAGTAAGGCCCGATAACTTTTTGACCTGACTCCGCATACTTATTCTGAAAGCGGCACTGAATTCTATGGAAAAAATCATATAAGGTACAGTTTTCGCCTTTTTGATAAATTATCAGATAGCTGAGATGCCAAGGGTGCCTGAGAATTCAATATTTTTAAAAAAAGCCCTGTATCTCAAAAACCGAAAGGACTATGAAAATTCTGCTGGCGCCATCTTTAATTTTATAAAAAAGTAGCACAACTATCACGAATACTGCAACCCTCCCTCTATCTTTAAAAATAAGAGAGATATCCCGCAAAAGTACTAAAAATGGAATACATATGATCACCGTAGGTAAGTTGTCTAACATTCAGAATTCCTAAAATATATCTTTGTACTGCATAAACTTACTTTAATAGAACGATATCTCTCCCTTCATATGATTTTCCAATTGTTTCTACTGTAACAATATTTGAATAATCTTGAGCCAATCTTCGTAGGTAAGCAATTTGCTAAAAAATAAAACTATTAAGGTTTAGTATTTAAACAAATTTTAATAGGTTTTTAATCGGCGAAAATATTCAACCAAACCAATTAAAAATACACCACTTTAGCAAGCGATTTTACCAAATGATATACCCCATGTCAGCTCAACCCCCTTCTTTCTTCATACGTCGCATTTGGATAGCAGCTCCGACTAAGATTATACCCCTAGAGCAGTCACTATATAAATAAATAAATACAAAGTATACCGACTTTCAACACATTTGACACGGACGGAGGTAAACTCCCAGCTGGCACTAAAGTAGCTATAACTGTTTCCACTACTACTATTTAAGGGCTTTTACGTATTTATTACTAATAATCCTTCTATATATCAATAAACACTTTAAGTTACAGGTTTTTAAATATTTTGTATGTATTTGTTACTGCGAATAATACTTTAAAGTAATGTCATATGTAAACTAATTATATAATTACTACTGCCAAGCAATCACTTACGAAATTTACTCCAAGGTCGTCATTTCTTTTCAGTGACATAACAGTAATTTTTTAAAGTTACTGCTTCTAATCTGTTTACTAAATTACAACTTTTAAGTATCAGGACGTCCTGAATCTTGCAGCGTCTAATCCATTACTTCCAAATGTACTCATATAAGATATTACTATAAAATAAAACGAGTAGTTGCAGAGTAGAAAAAGTTATCGTCTAGTCTAATATTACTTTAAACTGGCTATTACCAGTCTTTATTCTTTGGTTGCAACTTAGAAGTAAGAATTACAGTAATTATTTACTACAAGACCTCTTGTACTTGAGGTTCCGGAGATAGGGGGCGCTGGTACGAGGTTCGGTCTACAGCGACTTTATAAGGACAGTGGCGACAATAGAAGTCCACCCGCCTTATTGATGCAAAATTTCTAAAGGTTTAAATGGACGCACATATATTAAAAGATCAATTAATGAAATTATTATTAATTTCCGTCTACAAAGAATAATATGCCGCAGCAAAAATTGGAAATTTACTTTACACTGACAACCTCTGTCAGCGTCAGTTGTAAATATATTAATGCTTCGCTCTAATAATCTATGCGAACTATCTAGTGCAAACTTACTTTTTCATTTTCTTTGATGCTAATCTTTGAGAGCTTCTACCTCAAATTGGGGTGCTGAATAAAGTAAAACATGGACTGAGACATAAAACAATATTGTCTTTTACAGCAAAATAAAATCAAAACATAATAATGTGCAATATTTAATAACTTTTCTTGGAGTAAACTTAAACTTAAGATATTTACGGGCATAGTCATTTACAAATTCATTACAAACACTTTATAATTGCAAGCAAAAAGCAGGTGAACCAGGCTTAAACATATTTTTCTATATGGCTAATGGCTTAGAACTTGTTTGAATCAGTATTCATTTTAATAATCACAAATAAATAATAAACTAATACACTAAAACCGCAAACCTCATAAGAAACCCAGGAAGACACAAAGTAAACAAAATGATTTTAGCAGCAATATGGCCGAACTAAACTCCATTATATTCGGTCCGAATTTGTCAATCTCAATTAGTTGTGTATGTGTTGTAGCTTTCGTCTTTCATCTACATTTATCCCTTATCTTATAAGAAAAATTGGTTACCCTATTGTCGCCACTGTCCTTATAAAGTCACTATAATTCTGTATACAGCCATTAAACTCCATTATATTCGGTCCGAATTTGTCAATCTCAATTAGTTGTGTATGTGTTGTAGCTTTCGTCTTTCATCTACATTTTATAGAAAATTAAAAATATCTTATTTTGGTTATGTCATACCTGAACAAAACAACATAAAGCGTTATTTTAAAGAATCAAAAAATTGAACGAAACAAATGGTTATGGTACTTTATTCGTAACACCTTAGTGTTCAAGACTTCAAAGTAATTGGGTATAAGTAACAGGTGCGTATTTATAGAATCCAAAACTATAAAAGTCTATGAAAGCAGCTGTAAACCCTTGATGTTAAGTAATTTTCTCAGTAAAGAAATGCCGGTAACTTCAAAGTAAAAATCCAATAAACACCATTGTTTATTTTCATCTTCCCTAATTGATGTTTATTTTTGTAAGTATAAAGATTAAAAATGCATAGACATTAAACATCACGTTAAAAAAAGAATCGCTGTTTATAATAAGATATTTAATGATAATTACTATTTAAACCAAAGTCCAAAATTAAATTTTTGCGTTTTAGATTGGCCGATATATTTGACCAAAATGTATTGAAAATTAACGAATTTTAAAGGCGCGTAAATTTTTTACTACTATCGTCACCATATTCACCAGAGACATTGCCTGCGTTTTAATTTTAGGTCCTTCCCATAGCCAGAAAACTAAGTGAAACGCATGTATCCTACCTCAACAACTAATAACGTATCCTATATACGCTCTACACCATTTTCTCAATTTGAGTCTTTGGAGTCGCCATAACTGTTTTGTTTGTATTAAAAAGAACCATACATTTTTTTAAAACGGATTAAATAAAGACAGAAATAAGCAAGTAACAAATAGGGTGAATTATTAGTATTCGGCTACTTAAATGAAACCACACAATTCGTACTATCTACGTAATAGCCCCAGTCACAGTAATATGTTATTTACGAAATAGTTACCCTAAAATTGTTCTCCATTTTGGTAATTACTACGTAGTCTCAGCTTAAACAGAACGTGGCGACACCAAGTTCCAGTTCCTTTATCGAAAATACTTGTGGTAACAATGACGTATTCATGATTAAAAGTGCTACTTGGGCTGGGCGCGACGTCACTAAGAGAATTAGTTTTAGAGGTAAATTGGGCTTAAAGAATTAGAAGACACCATAATGCTATAGGTATTATGGGCGCAAATAATATTGCAATGCATAATGCATTTAATTACGTACTCTGCATCAAAAGATCTTTGCCCAATAAGAAAATGTTCCGTTCATGTATCATATATCTGTTTAAAACACACATGTTTGTTTCATAGCCATAAAATTTACTAGTAGCCCCAATATACCTATAGCTTTTGGATAAGCAGATAACGAAGATGCTTTCAAGCCTAGATTATAATCGCCGTTTTATACAAAGGAATTACGTATAATTTGTTTTGGAATAAATTAATATTGTTAATTTGTGTCAAACAGTTTTAAAGATATATACGCTATTTAGACTCAGCAAAGTATACATTTCAAAACAATTCGACTTTATAAATAGCTCTATTTTCAGTTTTCTTAACCACACAAACGTTTTATCGCTTGCTAGATATTTTCTTCTATCGCTTTCTAGGAACATTTATGACACTAATTTTAAACGAGCTCAAACAATCTGTAGTATACAGCCTTTATTAAAGAAAATCAGAAAAAATCTGGTATGAAATACATTGAGAAATAAATAATCTTTTGTGTAACACATTGTTATCGAAACTCGATACATTCGTCCCAAACAAACCCACTCGTTACGTATTCACGAACTGGTTGGATATATATCTAATTAAAACTTTTACCCAAATTTCAGAAGATGCTGAAATTCGCAATAAAACTCACATGTTGTAAAAAAATAAATCTCAGACTTTATTGCCGGATATTTTTCTTCCAAAAGCAAAATAAACTTAACTTAACCTTAGTGTAGTTTAGCATTTGGATGATTCTTGCCTATGCTATCTATTAAGGAATAGTTAATTTTTGATCTTTTACGTTTGCGGTAGTTGCCAAGTTCTTCGTGGTTTGGGCTATTAATGGGCGTATTCCAATGTTTAGAAAAATTTGTAGTTTTCTTTGGCTTATTGCTGTATGTTGTACCTTAGGTAACTTACTTATTATGATTTGACTCTAATATGTCAACAGCAAACTCTGACAGAACAACATTACCAAACGCGTTGTCCCTTGATAAGATCATATCTGTAAAGATCAAGAAATAGACGACTCTACATAATTGTTTATACTGTGTCCTCGAGTAAGGTCATTATTACGAAACATATTACTCTTTGTTTCGCTCCCAATAAAAATCAATGAACCTAAAAAGACACAACTTATAGTATTCAACCAATCTTCTTCCGTTTAACAATCAATCATCATTATAATTTGGTGTCTATCACATTTTTGAATTTCATTTTTGTTTTCCCAATATCCCCTCCAGAAGGTATGACAGACATGAAATAAACACAGTAATACCCGTGATTTCTTTTTAACGTTTAAAGACTGCTGGTTAATCATATCCTCCGAAACCAGTAGGCAACATTTTTCTTAGTGTTAAAAATGATGTGTAAATATATTCTGTTTGACCTTAATAAAAATAATAGCAATGGGTATTTCACCAGCTTTGTGAGCCCCTAAAATATATGATTTTTAAGAAACTACCTAATCTGTTTACAATTTTTTTTGAAATTAGAATTATTTTAATTTTATGCATGTTTCGGGCCGAGCTTGCAGTAATTCCATTATTGAAATATTCAAAAACGTTTTTAATTATATGCTTCCGCCATATAAATTAATTAATTATTATGTTGGAATGTTATTTGAAAATGTATTGTATGAAGCATAAGTGCTTAAAGAAAGCAACTTCAAAACAGTTCAATAATTTACTCATATCCGTGTATGCCCTCCAACTCGAATTCTATTATAATTAACAAAACGCGTAAATCAAGTAATCTAAAATTCTCCAAAACCTTGAAAACTACCTATTTATGACAGGAGAGAAAAGAAGTATAATAAGAAATATTATCTCTCTCCCACTTTGACTTCAAGTTCCCTTTTCGAATATATTTTTTGGTACTTACCGAATTTTTGTGCAAAGTATGGTATAAACTCTGATCAAAATTTAATTGGTGAAAGTTGGTTTAAAATTAGTCTTCGACAGCTACTAGCTGCGTATATACTGCGTAAAATACGGCTAAACTGTGTAAAAGCTATTTTCTTTTATAAATAAACACTTTCGTTTATTCATCAGTTTTGATTCGGTGTATATTTACACCCGCCAGGAGTTTCAGTACACTCGTACAATTAATAGATGCAGTATATCCCTATCCTTTTAATCGCTTATAAGGGGGATATATTTTTTCTTCCACAACTTTATTAAAATTTGAATTATGTCGTCCGAATTCTTTTCTGCATGACTGAGATATATGTTAAATTCACGGCATTAGCGACAACGATAACGTCAATGATGGAGTTTGTGTTGGCATTGGGTATATTAATTAAAATCGCTATTTGCTTAAGCGCGACAGTTAGTAACAAAAAATTCTAGGCAAATAGAGAATAACGACAGATTAAGAAAATTTATTCTGAATATAACTGAGATGTTCCATAGAGGAAAGAACCCAGAGATTCATTTCAGAACAGGTGATTTTTTTCAGATAAGGTGAGTCAGTGGCGTATACAGAAATTGCTACAGGGGGGAGGGGGTTTGAGACTATGAAAATTAAAAAAAGTCTTGTATACCCCACTAGTTTGTGTTCTTTCTATATTCTTAATAAGGTGTATCTAGGTAAACTTTTTCAAAAGGAAATTTTTAATTGAAAATGCAACGTCTTGTTAAGTTTTCTTTTATTTGCGGTCAGGCTAGGAGGGTTAAAACCCCAAGTCTAGTTAGCATTTTTCATTAAGTAGTTTATCAATACATGAATATATATTAATAAGGGCAAACCTGCGATAACGAAAATACCTTTATTTGCATTTTCCGTATTCCAGTACTATGAAAAGAATAAACAAAACTTAATAAATTGCATTTGTTGGGATTCCATTTTTTTAGCATGGCTAAAAAATATAACACAAAGCTTGTATGTTTCGGTCTAACCTCATGGAAATTAGGAACAAGCATGCCTATAGCAAAATATTTTTAGAGTTTTTTGGTTGGGGTGGGGGCTTCAGGGGTCTGTATTCATGCCTGAGGGCCTGGATAACAATGATTTATGTCGTTGACGGTAGTATTGTCACGTTGTCTAAAAAAAAAACAAAATTATAAACAAATCCACCCAGTTGGTTAATACAGTTTGTGATTAAGTTTTCATATTATTGCCTTGCTACACTGCAAAAACTGCGGTGCACGACCACATATATTCGCTTTTATACGACAACTTTTGAATAAATTTAAATAAGAAATATTTGTGTATACTCCATACAGCTCTGATTTTGCAGCTGGTGATTATTATCTCTTTCTCCACTCCAAAAAATGTGCTTATAATAAAAATATAAAGAAAATATTTTGGTTTTTTTTCTCAATTAAGCACATTTTATAAGTATTAGGGTTTTTCTTTTAAATTTTTAAACACTTTTAATGTCTAAAATTACGAAAGCGTATTCGAACCACACTTTTTTTTTATAATTCCCAGTTTAAAGTGGTAATTAAGGGTAAATCCCAGTTTAAAGTGTGAATGAAGACTAATTCCAAGTTTAAAGTGGGAATTAACACTAATTGGCAGTTTAAAGTGGGAATTAAGGCTAATTCCCAGTTTAAAGTGGGGATTAAGGCCAATTCCCACATTAAAGTAGGAATTAAGACTAATTCTTAGTTCAAAGTGGGAATTAAGACTTATTCCCAGTTTAAAGTGGGAATTAAGACTAATTCCCAGTTTAAAGTGAAAACTAAGCCTAATTTCCAGTTTAAAGTGGGAATTAGGGTTAACTGTTTTGATAGAGGGGAGCGGTAAACGTCAATGGCATAGTAAAAAATTATTAAAAAAAATTCAATATCTTCATTACATCAACCGACCAATTTGTTCTTAATATATGGACATTCGCTAGGTGGGGTGGCAAACGATACGGGTGAAGTAAAAAATGTAGTTATTTTTAAAGAATGCAAATTAAACGAATATTTGAAATCTAATATTCACTTAATAAATCCTTTCTCTTTCCGTAGGTGGGGGCGGCAAATGACAGGGAAGTAGTAAAAAATTAATTTATTTTTGAAACTGCAATATCAATCCTACTTCAACTTGAAAATTACCATTTTTTTTAAATGGAAGGAGCAATGTACCCTTAGTATATGGTTTTTTGCTAGGTGGGGTGGCAACCGACAGGGGCGGAGTAAAAACTTAATTAATTTTAAAAATGCAATTTCTCTTTTATCCTTCGCACATATTGAGCAACATTTTGCGAAAAGATGGACTAATATACATTTAATATATGGTCTTTCGCAAGGTGGGCGGTAAACGACAAGGACGGAGTAAAAATCAAATAATTTTTGAAAATGCAGTTTTTCTTTTATCACACCTACCTCGATATTAACAAAATGTTGCAAACAGATTGACTAATATACACTTAATATATTGCCTTTTGGTAGGAGGGGTAACAAACGGCAAGAGCGGAGTAAACAATGAAATGCCTAACGAAATACCATATATTAAATGTGTATTAGTTTATGTGTTTTGTTAAATTTAAGGTAATGATAAAGGAGATATTGCATTGCAATGTTTGCCATCTCACCTAGTGAAACATCCTATAATAAGGATATATTGGTCTATCCATTTATTATTAATTTTCAAGTTAAAGTAAGAGAGATATTGCAATTTTAAAGTTAATTAATTTCTTACTCCGTCTCTGTCGTTTGTCTCCTCATCTAGCGAAAGATAATATATTAAGTGTATGTTTGCAAAATTTTGTTCAAATTTCAGATAATGATAAAACATATTTAGCATTTTTAAAACAAAATTTTTAGCCCATCTCTCTCGTTTGTCACCTCACCTAGGAAAAGATCATATATTAAGTATATATTAGATCATATGTATGAAAAATTTCGTTAAATTTAAGGCAATTATATACGAGATAATACATTTTTAAAAATAAAATAATGTTTTACTCCGTGCCCATCGTGTATCATCCCTCTTAACGAAAGACTATATGTTAAATGTATTTAGTCCATCTGTTCACAATTTGTGCTAATGATAAAAGCGATATTGCATTTTTTAAAATAAATTACTTTTTTACTTCGCCCCTGTCGTTTGCCACCTCAACTACCGAAATACCATACATTAAGTGTATATTAATCCACATTTCTGCAAAATTTTGTTAAATTTGGAGTAACGATGAAACAGATATTGCATTTTTAAAAATAATTTTTCTACACTTCCCCTGTCGTTTGCCGCCTCACCTAGGGAATGTCTATATATTAAAGATATACTGGTCGATTGATGATGATACAGATATTGTATTTTTTTAAATAAATTTTTACTACGCCTTTGACGTTTACCACCCTCCTATCGAAAGAGTTAACCTTAATTTCCACTTTCGTAGAAAATAGCTGTAGTGAATTTTTTTAAAAATATTTTTAAAGTTAGTTACCTCCTCATAGAACATATAACTAGTAAATGTTACGCCTCCAACTCCTAAAGAAGATCTGGTGAGACTTCGTTCAATTTTTTCTTGTTGTAGCAGGCTAAAAGATTTCGATTACTATTGTATTTGTGATAAGTTTTCTTTGTCATTACTATTTTAACATATCTATATAATAGCTGTTTAATGTAATAATTGATTGTTATCAATAAATCAAAAAATATTGCGATGAATCGATCTAATATTTTTAATTTATGACACAATAGATAGACGCACTAGAAACACAATAGAGAATTTACAATAGACGAAACTTTATATTACAAAATATTATCAAGGAAATAAAAAAAATAGTTGTCAAAGTCACGCTTAATTAAAAAAATCCCAAAAAGTCTCCGCGCTCCTTTTAGCATTTTTACATTAAAAAAATAAATGTACTTTGATAACTGCTATTAGTCTTATAATACATTCTATATTAATTACTTTTCTACGTCATCAACTACAACTTTGTATGTCAGCCCATATTTAGCGACCTCCTTTTCAAAATTCCACTGATCTTCTGGAGCAACCATGACATCGCTTGGATCCCCTATATGCCTACTTTCTTTCCAAAAATCAAATTTGTCGTCCGAAAATTTTCGTAAAAACAAAGCGTCTTCATGTTTTTCTGGTGTTATTTCGTATACTTTGTATCTAGAATAAAAAATATTTAGAAAAATTGACAATATAAAACTAGAGCAAAAAACAGATATATTTAAAGGAATGTTTAGTAAAATCATTTTATAAGAAAATATTTAGTCATTCATTTTATTAAAACTGGAATTATTTACTGTGGTTCACTTGATGTGTATAAAGAAATTTGTATAAAAAAGGTAATACATGTTTTGTTTGAAATTATATTAATGTTTGAAATTTTAACAAGAGCATCATTACCAATCTCGTATTTCAGATTTTATATAATTTATTTATTTTTAAAAATGCAGCATTGTACTTATTATATTTTCTAGGATAGCATAATTTTATGATAATAAAACGTAAGTATATGCATAATTTTCATTTTACCGCTTAAATTTATATAATATGCTGTACAATGTAGAGGGTGGCCGTTTTATAATGGGACGATACCTTATCTCGGAACCTGTAAGAGAGAACAAAAAAAGTTGAATACAAAAGTTGTTTTAGGTAATCTGAAGTTAAATCTTATGTATGTTTCATATCTACAGGGTGTCTAGTTTCTCGTGGACCGTTACCAACTTTCTTATTTCACATAGGACACCCTATATGTTGAACCATTTTTTGATTCCCTACAAAATTGTAGATATAATTTGTGTATATTGTTCTATACCTAAACCTAACCGTTTTTGACATATCTTATGTTTTATGTCAGAAATGACGTTTGCAGACCTCAACTTAAATGTAGATTTGTCCTGCTTAAAATCAATACAAATACAGGCTGGTCAAACCCCATAATTTTATAAGTTTATCTCATTAATCACTAAAATTGAGAGTGACTTTGTTAAAAAATGTCTATTTCAAAATTTTGATTATTCGAATAATCGCTTAATCATGGTTATTTTGTAGCGAAGGCACTTTTACATTTAGAAACAGTCTTTACAACATGTATTGCGGAAAATGGTGGCCATATTCAAAACTATTTGCAATAGTTCCTAATTTTTTTATTGCATATTGTAATTGTTAGGTAATTTTGTAAGTAAGAATTAGATAAATACGTTTATTATTTGTAATTAATAAAAAAAAAGTTTTTCTCATTTTTAGTTATAATCGTTTCTGTTCTGTTTTTAGATATCTCTAAGACAATTTTTTAATAAAGTTTATTATCCTATCAATGCCATTTCATTTCTGTAGTGCTCGATTGTGTTTTATTTCAGCCTGGCCGTCATGGCCAACTAATAACAACCTTTAAAAATTGTATAGAATTTTTTCAATAGAAAAATGTTAAATTGCCAATATTTCGAAAACTAAAAATTTTTGAAATAGACATATCAAAGTCACCCTCATTTTTAATACTTAATGAGATAAACTTATAAAATTATGGGGTTTCCATTTGAAAAAAATGACTTTGAACGATTTTCTCATTTAATTTTTAAACGCTAGTTTTTGACCAGCCTGTATTTGTTAATTACGAAAATATTGACATAGTCTATTAAAGTAGAGCCCATTCTACCGGAAAATAAGTCTTCATTTTTTAAAAAACGATTTTAAGCAAAAGAAATCTAGATTTAAGTTGAGGCCTGCAATCGTCATTTTTGAAATAAAACATAAGATATGTTAAAAACGGTTAGGTCTAGGTATTAAACAATATACCAAAATTATATCTAGAATTTTATAGGGAATCCAAAAATGGCACAATATACCGAGTATCCTGTTTGAAATAAGAAAGTTGGTGCCGATTCTCGAAAAACTAGATAGATATGAAATATACCTAAAATAAAACTCCAGATTATCTAAAACAACTTTTGTACTTAATTTTTCTTGCTATCTTTTACAGGTTCCGAGATAAGGTATCGCCCCATAATAAAATGGCCACCCTGTACATTGAAGATAAAAACTACAGAAAGCTCCGAGGATAAACAACCTCGGAAAATTGTAAGTATAAAAGTGAAAACAAAATATAATTGAACTGACACTTAATTATTTAATTCGACTTTAGTATGGCATGTAGGAAATCACTGTCTTACTAGTAAATTGTGTAACACGTGGTGTGGTCATAGAAAAATGATTTTGGTAATCTAAATGTTTTGAAACATATATATATATAAACCTAGTACAATAGTTTCGCTTTCTTTTTTTATTTTTAAGAAGAAAATTAAATTTTTACTAACATGTATAAAATCAGAAAATAACCTAGATAAATGAGACGTCAAACGAACATTATTACCTTTATTAAGGCTGAACTGCACACAGCAAACGAAATATCAGCGACAAGGTCAAGTCACGTTCAAAGTAATATGAAAAGGTCGGTAATATGATGACGTGTTAGAAAATACAAATATAACACAGAAAGAAACTGCGGCTAACAGAATAAATTACAATTTTATTATTATTTGAGCGGCGGCGTCTCGGATAATATTTAGGAATTTACTTGCTTATGGCTGTCCGTAGGATGATGTCGTGGGAGGGGGGCGAAATTATTTTAATTTGTATAAATTGAAGACTTTTTTTTGGTTGTTGAATTTTGTTATGATAATTGAACATGTAAAACAGATAAAGGGAGGATCTATAGATCTCGTTCAGGGGGAGGGGGCGAATTACTAGTGTGTTTTTGTGATTCTTTCTTCCCTTGTAAAATAGAGGTATTGTAATCGTAAAGAAATTAGCCTGCAAAATGTTTGCACTCTTCACCTAGAGGCCGTAAAACATATTTTCTTTATTCCGTCGGTCTTTCTGTCTGTTCGAAGCATAGCTAAAAAATTACTCACCCGATTGACTTGTTGACAAATGTTGGTCAAAAATTAAGGGTCAATGGAGATGACTTGGTAACATTTTGGTATGCCATGGAGAAAGAAAATGACAGCCTAGCGTTAAAAAAATTGTTACTAAAAAAATAACTGACTAAACAAAATGGCGGCCTAATAAAATATTAAAAATATCAGCCTGGAAAAACTACTTATTGGATTGATTTCCAACTTTGTGCGAGAATTAAGTGTGATATAGAGCGAATAGTTAAAATTGCTTTACGAATTCAAGATGGCAGAAGAAAATGGCGGCCAAATGTGTAATCGTGAAAATATCACCCTCCCAGGTTTTACATATCTTTATGTTTTAGCGTCCCTAGATGCCGAAAATTATGTTTGGTTTATTCCGTCGGACTATTGGTCCGTATATCTGTCAGTTCGCAGCATAGCTAAAAGCTACTTACCCGGTTGACTTCAGGTACTGAAACATTAAGGATAATATGGAGATGACCTGATAACATTCTGGTAAAATTCCAATATGGCCGAACAAAATGGCGCTTTAGCGAAATGTTAAAAAAAAATTAAAATTAATTATATAATTTACCTAAAATTGTTCACAAAATCAAGTGTGAACTGTTAACATTTTGGTCCAAATCCAAGTTAGAAAAACAAAATGGCGGCCTAATAAAATATCTAAAAAATCAGCTTGATAAAATTAGATTGAATTCAAACTTTATGCAAGTATTAAATGTAATTTAGACATAAACTCGTAAAATTGTGGAACAAATTCAAGACGGCGGAACAAAATGGCGGCCAAATAAAATATTTAATAAATATATTCATATTTAACTGGCTTCAAATTTTGCACAAAAATTAAATGTAATATAGGGATAAACTGATCGAATTCAAGAAGATGAGACAGAATTGCGGTCTTAAAAAAATCAGTGTAAAAAGTTCTTCAATTTATTTGAGATTTTGCTCAAAAATCAATGGTGGCACAGGTAGAAACTGTTTGGTACCCATTCAATATGGTGGAAAGCTACGCCTGGAAGTAGAGGAAAAAGTTTAAAACGAAAAATTGATATACTAAAGTAAGTACGTAATTAGTATTATATTATGGTAGAATATTAGATAATGTACCGGGTGGTCGAAATTGGTCTGTTTTAACAGAGAAAACCTATTTCCTGACTAGATAGAGCAAAACTGACTTAGGTGTCATGGGCTCGATTTCTGAGAAATGTTTAATGGCAAAAACCGCCTGCCGATATTTTCACTGCCAACTGAGATATAGGGCGTTTTTCAATTTTCGGCCATTTTGAAAATTGTCCATAACTTTTTTATTTTGCGGAATATTAACATTCTGCAAAGACATTCTAAAGGCACTTTTTTATGTGCAATCCAGTGGCGTACTCAGATTTTTTCTATAGTTGTCCGTTTTATCATAAATAGGCAAAACTTTTTTTTTTCAAATGGAAATCATAGTTGGCTATAAATTATAAAAAATGCTCGCGTTTAGCCCTTTTCAGTGATATAAAGTTGTAGGTACTTATTTTCAAAAATAACGAAAATATTAGGTGTTTTTGGTTTACATCGAAGTAGGCCTTGGAATAATGACGCGCGTTCAATATTTTGAATATATTGCTGTCAGATTACTGTAGTCTGGTGTAATTATTGCGTTTTGGTGTTATCTTTATAAAGTTGTGTTAAGTTGCTGACAAAATATGTTTGAGAATTATGAAAAGTATGATATGTTAAAATGTTACATATTATCTAACGAAGTTCCTGAAGCAGCTAGTGAATTATATTTTAATACATTTCCCGAGCGACGTCAACCGGATAACCGAATTTATCAAACATTAAAAAGTAATTTAGTAAATTACGGAAGTTTTAAAAAGTTAAGAACAAGACATTATGAACTAAAGGAAGAAAAGGAAATCCAGCAGCTAAATATAATTGGTGAGGTATTAGATCATCCTGGCACCTCCTCTCGAACATTGGCTAATATAACGAATTTTCCAAAGACCACAGTTTTAAAAATACTCAAAAAACATAAATTCAAACCGTACAGAACGAGAAGAGTTCATCAACTCCGTGAAGGGGACGCCGCTAGAAGATTGAGATTTTGTCAGTGATATGAACAAAAATTCATGGAGAATGAGAATTTTCCATTAAATATTATTTGGAGTGATGAATCCAGAGTAGATACTTCTGGTATATTTAATAGATATAATTCATATCACTGGTCCACTGAAAATCCACACGTAGTTGTGCAATAAGACCGGCAAGGTCGGTGTGGATTCAATATATGGGTGGGGATATTCCGAGGAAGATTTGTGGGACCTTATTTTTACGATGGAAATTTAACTGCAGATGATTATGTAAATATTTTGCGCACATATATTGTCCCTTTGTTGGAAGACATACCTTTAGCTGATGCCAGAAATATCTACTATCAACAAGATGGTTGTCCCCCGCACAATGCAAGGATCACAACTGATCTTTTAAACTTCGAATTTCGAGAAAATTGGATTGGTACGTGGGGCCTCATACCTTGGCCTGCTAGGTCCTGTGATTTAACTCCCTTAGATTTTTATTTGTGGGGAAGATTGAAGGACTTGATATTTAAAGGAAGAACCTTTCACACAAAAGAAGAATTGCTAGAGGCCACTAGGCAAGCTTTTGCATCTATTAGCCCAGTTGAACTAATAAATAGTTGCAACTCGGTACGCAAAAGATGCTTAGTTTGTATTCAACAGGGAGGGGCTCAATTTGAACAACTTCTCTAAATATATTTATCAGAAACCTATCTAACTAAATACCTAGATTTTCATAATTATTTTTTATTTTCACTTGTAGCTGTAAATAGTAGTTTAGTTTGTTAATTTTGTTCAACTTTGCTATGTAAACAAAAAAAAATAAAAAAAATTAATAATAAATAATTAAAATAACGTTAGCTAGTGTTATTTAAAGTTGTGTTTAAGTTGCTAACAAACTATAAATCTTAACAATACATAATTGAGATATTGTCATCACAAATCAAAGCCTACTTCGATGTAAAGCAAAAACACCTAATATTTTCGTTATTTTTGAAAATAAGTACCTACAACTTTATATCACTGAAAAGGGCTAAACGCGAGCATTTTTTATAATTTATAGCCAACTATGATTTCCATTTGAAAAAAAAAGTTTTGCCTATTTATGATAAAACGGACAACTATAGAAAAAATCTGAGTATGCCACTGGATTGCACATAAAAAAGTGCCTTTAGAATGTCTTTGCAGAATGTTAATATTCCGCAAAATAAAAAAGTTATGGACAATTTTCAAAATGGCCGAAAATTGAAAAACGCCCTATATCTCAGTTGGCAGTGAAAATATCGGCAGGCGGTTTTTGCCATTAAACATTTCTCAGAAATCGAGCCCATGACACCTAAGTCAGTTTTGCTCTATCTAGTCAGGAAATAGGTTTTCTCTGTTAAAACAGACCAATTTCGACCACCCTGTACATCAGGGTTACCGGTTTTCGCTGGTTTTACGGTGTAATTCCCTTATTAGCGATGAGCGAGAATTGCGGTTTCACTTTTTTATAAAATGAAAGACGCCATAAACAAACTTTTCATAGCCCTCTTCGATTCTCAGATACAGGGTGAAATTGAAATCATTGCAATTTGAGACCTCCCTCATTTTTCGATTATGCTTTACCTTATCGAAAAAATAAAAGCTATGTTATATAGTTTCTTACGGGTTTTTCAAAATATAACCCTTATAGAAGTGAAATATGTCTATGTTTTTACAATATCCCTTTACCTAAAAAATATTTATCGACGATTCTTTCGTCAATGGCTTTTAAAAATAATTATTCAAATATAAATTTCAGAATTTTTTACAATTCCACTCTTAAGCGAATAAAAAGGAGTTATTTTTATTGCCTAATATAACCCCCATATATTTAGTATTATTAATACACTATGTACGCTATACAGATTAAATATTAAAGTCGTAAAATTTTTTTCTAAAAAATATAAGTTGTTCGATATTTAGGGGTATAAAAATAAAAAAACATATAACATGAGAACGCAACAGTCAAATTGAAAACTATAAATAGTTGGGTTTAATGTTCTGACATTGAAAAATTGTGTGTGTGTCAAAAAATGACGAAACACGTCCATTTTTTATATGCAAAATAATGTTTTGTCCATTATACAGGGTAGGCTTGTAAACAAGATACATTATGCAAAAATCGGTGTAACATGTCAAATTTCTTTTTTTTCCTTAGTAGATGTCTAGTCTTTGAAAGAAACCTCGTTATTAATTTTATTTTTTGACAATGTATATTGCTGATTTTCTATAAAAACTTTTTGAAATCGGAGTCAAACTAATAAAGACAGCAAATCGACATTATACTCATGGTACTAGATTCAAGATACGCATACGTATATGTCTTCTTGTGCAGTAATGAAGAATTAGTTTGACGCCGACTTCAAAAAGTCAAATTTTTAAGATGGAAGAACATTACTATAAACTGACATTCAAAGAAATGGTCGAGATAAAAAAAGAAAAAAATACAGTAAACGATCGGAAAGACATTGACAATCTCAACCAAATATATCACAGTCTAATTTAATTCAATTGTTATAAACTATTTCCATCAATCATAAATACATACTGTATATTGTCAGACTCACACAAATACTTTTAAAACAACCCGTATCCACCAATAGTTTCTACAATGTAAATATAATCAAAAAAACTAAATGATATATATAAAAAAAAACAATAGAATTCTTTAACCAGTGTATTACTTACCTCCACATTGCCAAGCAAGGCAAAATAACATCTTTCTCGAGATATGTACTATACTATTTTAACTAAATGTTTTAATAATTTTAATGCGTGCCGTTATACCTAATTGTTTTTATTTTTTAACTTGCATATATACTTCTATATTTAATTTTTAGATGTGCAGAAATAAATATTCTCAAAAAGCCTGAAATGGACAGGCAAAACGTCAATTAAAGTTTTTTTGTTTCAATTCACGAACCCAATCCCAAGAAAGTACTTGATTTATATATATATATATATATATATATATATATATATATATATATATATATATATATATATATATATATATATATGTTATATCACTCGACTTAAAATTCACTTTTTAAAAAATATTTTTATTTACAAAATCAAAATTAAACTAACAGTATAGAAGCTTAAAAACGAATCATGATTTTATTTACAATTTACACTATTTATATGAAAGACGAATGCTGCGTCAGTGGGAACTTGCTTGCTGGGCAGATTCTGCTGACGAGGCGTCTCGGTACTCGCCGTCTCCTTGAGATAACCGACATCCGATACGGTGGGAACCAAGGGCATCGTACTTGAAGGTGACATTGCTCGTGAGAAAGGATATAACAACTCCCCCATTAAGATGAAAGTTGACGCGTGGTGACAACTTTCAGGTCCTCTGCTTATTGAGGTTGAGTTCAATCTCTTCACTTTCTTCAATCGGGTCGCCAAGGCGAATGCTCGGTCTCCTTCTGGGAATTATTCTTCTCCATTGTATAACGTTAGATCCTTTTTTAGGTGGAGAGGGTGGATTGTCATCGTTGCTAGTGGCTACTCCAATCTTGATGTTACGTGTTCGTCTTCGACATTTGCAAAAGATGTATAAGGCAATCAGTGTGATAATGAGTGTTATTGTAAGAATCGTGAACCAACTTATGTGTTTTTTCACGAACGGCTGATTTACCAATTGATCCAGCTGATCGGCATACTGATTTAGCTTGTGCTGGGCTATGTTCAGGTCCTCTACATTTATTTTGTTTAGCTTCAGAGGCTTCAAATCTGGTAAGTGAATATTCTCTGGCATATGGTTACAGCAGTCAAAAGGGATGTTGACTGGGTGGTAATTGTAGGTTACGTTGTCGTAAACATCAACTGATTTCTGGGCACGAACTCTTGTACTCCCAATGAAGGCACTACACTCGGGTTGAAGTTTCATCAAAGTATTTGTGTTGATGATCTGAGTCTCTATATCTCTGGATCCACATTTTATTGGGACGGGCAGAGGGTCTGCAACAGCTATCAACCATAAATTCTGACTGATTTCTTGAATGTTATAGTCTTTGGCAAGAATGACTAAAACTTGGCATGTTCTGGGTAGATGGTTAAGTCTCTTCAGAAGCTGAGCCTCGCAGACTGCATCAGTATCAATTGGGTATGGCAGGATGTTGGAACAGATGAACATACGGTTGCCTAGTGGTTTGCAGGACTTCATATTGTGGATGGTTGTATAAAGTAAAGAATCATCATTTCGCGCAATTAGTTTATTAGTTATTGACAAAATGTGATGAAGGCCTGTTCGATTATCCAGAATCGGTATAGGATATAAGTGATAGAGAGTGTATTTTTCAGGTTCGACTAAAGGTATTTCTAGTACAAAAATTATTCTAGTATCTAATTGATATGCCTTTAATTCTATTATGTCGAGGTATTGAGCTACGCTTGAATAATATATCGGCAAGGGAAGATTATTCTTCTGTAATGACTGCGATATATGCTTTAATGAGTCTACTAAATCGTATGGAGTAATGATTGAACTGTGCAAAATGTTTAAACGTGCAAATGTAACAGCGTTTATAGCATCGTTCAAAGTATTTTTGATAAATGAATAGCTTTCTGTTAGTGATTCGCACAAGTCTAGGATATCGAGTTGTGATTGATAAAATTTGAGATGATCGGAAATATCCATAATTGATTCGCGAATTTCTTTAATATCATTATTAAAGGTTTCCTCGTCAATTTGAAGTTTTTGAATTGTTTCGTTAAAGCTTTTGATAACAGAGGTAGTTACAGATATTTGATTTTTCAAAAGATTTTCTATTTGGTATTCATCGTGGGTTAACTTTTCGATGCACCCGTTGAAATATTCACCATCGGAGGCATCAAGATTACCAGTTATTGATTTCCAAATTGTTCCAATACCATTAAGAATACCACTAAAAATGTACTTTTTAGTGTCGGCCATTATTTCAGTGTACTTTTGGTTAACGGCGTTTGATATTTGTTTAAGGAGACTAACATGAGTTTGAACTTGCGGCTTAAAGGCTTTCATTCGCGGTACGTCTTCGTCTATAGTGTTTAATAAGCTTTCTAATATTTTGTCATTATTACTAATTGTTTCTTTGATTGGTCCGAGGTCTTTGTAAACAAGGAGGGTCCATTTATCATTTGAGATTTTTACGGTCTTCATGAAAGAAAATTCCTAAGGTGTTGTTTATTGGTGTTAGAGTGTATTGGGACTGAGTGGCTGTTGAAAGTGCCAAGAACCTAGAAGAGAAAAATTACTCATAGTATGGTTTCAGTCTGTCAAAATTTATTTTAGATTTTTGTTTAGATTCGGGGTTTATCAGAATTGCTGAATTTTGTAAAATTTCGATTATTTCGAATGGACCGTTAAATTTATTTTGGCTTTTGTCCTTGATTTGCGATTCTTTAATGTATACCTTATCTCCTACATTATATTCATAGGGGTGAGCAGAAACATTTTGGTCGAAGCGCTCTTTGGCTTTTTCTTTTTGTTGACATGTTCTGGCTCGGGCTGTTTTATAAAGGTATTGCATGCGATTGTTTAGATCTTGCATATATTTGGAAATAAGACGTTTTTCATTATATAGGATTTCGGGTGGTCTAGATGAGGTGTGTCCAAAAATAAGTTCGTAAGGCGTGAAACCGTGGGTTTTGTTTTTGGTATTGTTATAACATATAGTTGCATAGGGAAGAACATTAAACGGGTGTTCGTCAGGGTTTTCAGTTTGATTAGCTCGTATCATTTCACTAAGTGTCGCGTGAAATCTCTCAACAGAGCCGTTTGATTGAGGGTGTCCTACGCTAGAGAAAGTTAGCTTGATATCGTAAAGCTCACAGAGGTCATTCATTAAGGTGTTTTTGAATTCTCGGCCATAATAACAACAGATTTTGCTGTTTTATCCTCTATAGGGTAAGCTTGTGTAAATTTTGTTAGTTCGTCACGTACTGTTAGGGCGTAATTTCGAGTTGGGTATTCAAATATGTCTATGTTTATTCTTTCAAAAGGTGTTTTGGGCGTTTCTGTTACGACTAGGGGACTGCTTAGATTTTTACGACAGATTTTTACTTTTTGGCAAGTTTCGCAACTTTTAATAAAGTTTTCTACGGCTTTTATTATGCCTGGCCAATTGTATTTTTTTTTATGCGTCTTAACGTCTCGTTAATTCCGCGATGTAAGTTGGTTTTTCCGCGATGGTAATGATCTAAGATCTGAGGTATTTCGTCTTCATTAGGGGTTGTTGTGATGTTTTGGCAGATACTTAATTTTATATTTTTGTCTGCAAAAATATACGAAAATATTTCAAGGATAGGAAGTTCGAGTGTGTTTTCCACGAAATAGGTACAAGAGATGTCAAGTTCGTCTTGACCGGTATAGAGAATGTAAAAGAGAAGTTGTGTGACAGTTTCTGGGTTAAACGGGAGAGGAATAATGAAATATTTACGATTTTTTGTTGATTTACTGGAGAAAATATTTATTTGTTTTGGATTAAATTCCATGTTTTCCTCGAAAATATCGTCAAGAATCTTATGATGTAGTTCTTCTAATTTATTTTGTCGAAAGAATGTTATAATATTTTTGTGTGACTTATCCAACAGCTGGTCGTTGGTTGTTTCGATTTTAGAATAATCGATCAGGGATCTGATTTCGTAAAGGCTTACGAATTTATTGTATTCTTCGGCTATTACATCGTCGTCATAGGTTTTAGGTTCTTCGATAGGTTCTTCGGATTCTGTCTCATTCGATGCAAAAACAGATATTTTTGTTTGAAGCTTTGCGCATTCTTGGAAATGATTTACTTTTATTCGAGATAAAGCATCAGCGTTTTTATTAATTTTTCCCGGTTTATAAATTATTTCGTACTGATATTCTCCTAGTTTTAGCCGCCATCGTGCTAATCTACTACCTGGGTCTTTAATAGAAAGTAACCAAGTAAGGGGACGATGATCTGTGACTAGAATGAACTTTCTTCCAAATAAATATGGACGAAAATATTTCACGGCCCATACAATAGCAAGTAGTTCTCTCTCTATTGTCGAGTAATTGGTTTCGGCTTTACATAATGTTCTTGAGGCATAACCAAGGGGTAAGTCTTTGCCAATGGGACCTTGGGAAAGTACAGCGCCTATCGCAAATGCGCTTGCATCCGTTGTTAGTAGGAAAGGCTCATCGAAATTTGGATAGATGAGAATTGGGTCAGAAGTCAATAATTGTTTTAGTTCGTCGAAAGCTTGACGACAATCTGAGTCGAAATCAAATTTGATATCTTTTTTCAACAATCTGGTAAGGGGCTTTGATATTTTCGCAAAGTTTGGAATAAACCTACGATAATAATCAGCTAAGCCCAGAAAGGATTTTATGTCTTTTGAATTTTTTGGTTCTGGAAATTTCTGTATACAATCGATTTTAGTGGGATTAGGTTTAACTCCGTCCTGAGTGATTAGGTGACCAAGGTATGCTACCTCTTTTCTCAGGAACTCACATTTGTCAGGTTGTATTTTGAGGTTTGCTTTTCGAAGACGTTTAAAAACTTCGCGTAAGCGTGTTATGTGGTCATGAATTGTGGGTGAATACACAATGATGTCGTCCATATAGACGAGACAACGTTCATTGAGAATGCCTAGAAGGATGTTGTCCATTACTCTCTGGAAAGTGGACGGGGCGTTTTTAAGACCAAATGGCATTCTTATAAATTCGTAGTGTCCGTTCTCGACAGAGAAAGCAGTTTTTGGAATATCTTTAGGGTCTATCTCGATCTGGTGAAATCCTGAAGCCAGATCCAGGGTTGTAAAACACTTGCACTTGCCTAGCTGATCCAAAAGATCAGAAATATTGGGAAGCGGATACTTATCATCTACCGTGGATTCATTCAATTTACGATAATCTATGACTACTCTCCATTTTTGTTTGCCTGAGGAATCAAGTTTCTTGGGGACGACCCAAACTGGAGATGACCAAGGTGAAATAGAGGGTTTTATGATTCCTTGTTCTAACATTTTATTAACCTGAGTTTTTACCTCTTCTTTGTGAATATGGGGATACCTATATGATTTGGTGAAAACAGGCTTTGCACCATTGGTGTCAATTTGGTGTTTAATTTCATTGGTAAAGGTAAGATTGTCACCTTCGAGGTAAAATATGTCCTCAAAATCTACGCAAAGATTGGTAATTATTTCTTTTTCTTCTTCGTTAAGATGCTCTAAACGAAGTTGGGACTTAATGTTGGAAATGCGGTTAGGAGATAGCTGTTTATCAGATAAATTGTAATTGAGTAGCGAATGAGAAGAAAAAGGTTCGATTTCGATATTTGAAAAATTAATGGTTTTTGGGATGGCGTTTGCATTAACCACAGAAGTTAGAAATTCGCCTTTTTCATTGACATGGACAATTGCGTTTGGAATGTGAACTTTTTCGATTTCTTGCCTAAATAGGATAGCATCGGTGTTGACTAAATCACAACGTAATTTAAAAATTTGTTCGGTCCTACCTTCAATCTTAATTTCGTTACAATTGTTTACGTTAGTTATTTTATTATTTTGTTCGAGGTTTTCATCTGCCTTAAACAGTGGTAAAGTTTTAAAATTTGTAACAAGTTGTTTATTTTTTAAGTCGATGGTGCATTCATAGTGTTCCAAAAAGTCGAGTCCTAGAATACCATCGAAATCAATATCTAAATCGTATATGTAAACTTTATGTGGGTTTCCGGCTTGAAAAGGAACTAGGGTTGATTCGGTGATAAGAAGTTTTTGGTCTGTGATGCCTTGAATCGTAACGTTTTCGGGAAAACGTTGGGGAAATTGTTTTACTGTGTTTTCTTTAAATATCGTAATTCCTGCTCCGGAATCTATAAGTAGTTTAAAAGTGTTAGATGCGTCTTTTATGTAATATAGATTTTTCGGGTTAACAGCAAGAAGGGGATTTAAAGAAAATGTTGTTCTGGGAAATTCAATGACGGGTTCATGTCGTCCAAATTCAGGGTTTGTATTTGATTTTGGATTTCCGTCACGGCATTGGTATTTGAAATTGTTCGAATAGGAGGATGGTTTTGATTCGAAGTGGGAAGAAAATCCTGATATTCATCGTAATTCGTTTTATCTTGTTGATCAATATTTTCAACATTTTGATATTCGTAATCGGGGTTATCTTCATACATTCCTGCGTATTGGTTACAATACTCGTCATATTGGGGTTCGGAATAGTTATTGTTGGAATATTGGTAATTGTCGAAATTGACAACATGAGCACGATGCTGGGGATTATTTTGTATTACTGAGGGACGTTGAAAATTGTTAAATGGTGTTTGACGTTGGAAATTGTTTTGGTTTGATTGGTTGTGGGGTGTGTACTGCGGTCTTGGCTGACCGTTGTTTGGTCTATTCGACTGAAAGGAGGTGCTTGATTGAAAAGAATTTGATTGTTGATTGGTATTAGGCCTTTGGAAATTGCCAAAATTCTGGGAATTATAACCATTAGGACGTTGTTGCGATCTACATTCATTTGCTAAGTGACCATTGCGACCACAGCTATGACATTTAAGAGATTGTACATTAGGTCTTTTATTAGTTTGAATAATAGGTCTAGCAGGCGGATTGGGTCTAGAAGATTTTTGGGATTCAAAATATGATAGTTGGAGCTCGCGTCTGATGCGAATTTGTGCTTCCAAAAGATTAGGTGGATTTCCTGCACGTATTATATGACCAATTCGGGGTTCCAGGCCAGTAAGTAGGCTATTTAGAGACATGGATTCGATTAATGTTATTTGGGCTGCCTTTTGACTGGGTGCGAGTATGGATTTTTGTATGTTGGCATGCATTTTGGCATTTAGGACTTGAAGTCTGTTAAGGAAAGTCAAAGGAGATTCGTTTGGCAGTTGTCTCATTCTTTGTAAGTCCTGAATAAGAGAAGATAGATCTCGCGTATCTCCGAAGTGAGAATTAAGTAATTGCTTTATCTCTAGAAAAGAAAGGGGATTTCGGGAACTTATCAGCTGCGCTGCTCTCCCTCGCAACCTATTTTTTATGTGAATCACTAAAAGGTCTTTTTGGTTACCCGTAGACATATCATATGCACATTCGCAGGCATTTAGGAAGGTTTGTAAAAATATTTGATCACCTTCGAATTCGGGGATAATAGAAAAAATCTCGGAAAGTTTATAAGGTTCGATTACTGCTACCGCTGCTCCTGCAGTTATTCTTTCATTTTCCGTCATATTTGCTCAATATATCAACACAATAAACACTAGCACAATATAATATAAAAAGGATATAAAACACAAAATATTTTACGAAATTTTATGTTGATAGACAGTACGTAAAGTAGTATGCCAACCAACGTAAAATAAACAGTTCTTATTAACTAGTTAGTGTAATTAAATTAAAACTGTGTAATATTTCTTGTTGTAATAGAAATACAAATGTAATCTGGAGATCAGTTAGCAGAATAACTGGTCAAAATAAGTCCAAAAAATATTTTAAAATTAATCAATTAACAGAATAACTGATTATATACAAATTATACGTTGTTACACTTAGAAATACAGAAATCAATTAGCAGAATAATTGATTAGGTTATTGAAAAATCAATTAACAGAATAATTGATTATTTTACTATTTAATAAAATGTAAGATCGATTTTGAAAAGTCGAACAGGTATTTAATTAAATATTATTTTTAAAATAAACGTGATGATTCGTTACTTACAAACAGAGTAGAAACATCGCTCGTCGTGTTCTTAGCAGTTAGTTCTACCAGGGGCTTCACTATGTGTTCCTTCCGTAGATGCGTGTTCTGCCAAGTTGATGACGTCACAATGCACAAAATGGGGCTTCTTTGTTCTTCTGGATGAAGGATTGGGATCCACCGTTGCCAGTTAGAGTTCTCTTGTTCTGCCAACGTTGCCAGATCCTACCACGACTGCGCCAATTTGTTATATCACTCGACTTAAAATTCACTTTTTAAAAAATATTTTTATTTACAAAATCAAAATTAAACTAACAGTATAGAAGCTTAAAAACGAATCATGATTTTATTTACAATTTACACTATTTATATGAAAGACGAATGCTGCGTCAGTGGGAACTTGCTTGCTGGGCAGATTCTGCTGACGAGGCGTCTCGGTACTCGCCGTCTCCTTGAGATAACCGACATCCGATACGGTGGGAACCAAGGGCATCGTACTTGAAGGTGACATTGCTCGTGAGAAAGGATATAACATATATATATATATATATATATATATATATATATATATATATATATATATATATATATATATATATATATATATATATATATATATATATATATATATATATATATAATTACTTCGAAAATATTTCTTGGGTCTAGGTTTATGCATTGAAACAATAGTGGTTATATTTCGCTCGACGTTTCGCTTTTGATTAAAAGCATTTTCAAGAGCATTTATTTTAACTAAAACGAGAAAGAAAAAAAACAATATCAGTTCGATACAAACTGGTTTGTTAAAATTGCCGTTTTGTCAATTATAAAAACACTGATAAAGTAAATTTCTTCAATTAATCCTAAAACATTTAGCAGTCGAACACTTTTCTAAAATGACTTTCACAATTTTACACATTAAAAAATATTAAAAAACTTGTTTACATTATTGACGAAAAAAAAACACAAAAACATTTGTACAATTCGGTTTAAAGCCGTTAATTAAAAATAGGTAACCTACCTTGGAAAACAAAGCTTCATTTTTAAATCTATTATATTTAAGGCACCTATAGTATCAGTATCATAATGTCTAGGTTGGTTTTGGGTGACATTACTTGATCTTAATAATTGTAAAATGATACTGATATACAAGAAACGGTACAAAGTGATGGCGATAAGACAAGAAATTTTTATTATTTTGTTAGTTTTTTTTATAAGGATTGGAAGCTAATGTTATTATTTATACCAGGGTTACTATTTTCTACTTATGGTTAGAATATACGGGTGATGTTGATTGAGTACTATAGTTACGTTATTAAATTAAATTATAATAGATTTGACTTAAATTATTTATGTCTTGCTTATCGTTGACAGCGTTTGGTTCTTTCTTTATGTGGAACATCTCTTTTATTGCTAATTTATGATAGTTGGACTCCTGGCACATCCACATAAAGAAAGAAGTAATTATAAATAAAAGGTTTAAGAAACAAATTATATATATATATATATATATATATATATATATATAAAAGTACAGTCTATACGTAGTTATAGAAAATACATACAAATTTTCGTTGCAAGTTCATTTTCATAAAAACTACGAAAAATATAAAACATGATACTTCAGAACATTTATTTTTTTAATTTCTACTCGTCCCCCACCATGCACCTCAGTTATGACATAGGAAAAGTTGTATGTCCAGAATATACTTATCTAATATTATTAACATTCATTAAGATTTGTAATTACCTAGCGAAATAACCTGACCAGGAAAACATTCTCTCCCATTAGATCAGGGCTCTACCTCCAGCTATGCCAAAATTACATTTTTTGATTAATGAGAGTTGCATGCTCAAAATTTCAATATATATTAAAGCATTTAAAAGTCTGTGCGAAAACTTTCTGGCAAAAAATAATTTAAAGTGGCGTCATAACTCTATTTTTACTTTTTTTAATATATTTTCTATGGAATAACCCCGGTACCACACTAAAAATTTCTTTAAAAAATCACCTATGTTTGCCACAATCTCTCCGAAGTAATGGGTGTACTTAAAATCACGTTAACTAATATTATGGATAAACGATATCTTGACATACATAGAAAATTAGCAATCCCAACGGTTAAAAATTAAAATAGTAATAATTGGACTATAGGGACCCGTAATTCTGCGTGCAGTTCCCCCTTAAGGTATCAAGGGTATTAAAGGCTAACGTTTGAGGTCGAAACAGTGTTTCCCGAAGGCCTCTGGCTCGAAGGATATACGTCGATCGAAGGCGTTGTCCCTTGTAATACTTATGGTACTTTCAATATTTAATTTCCGAGTAAAATATTTTTTTTTTAAGAAAAATCTAGTTTTAATATTAATAAACCAAATTATTATTTTTAATTCTCTAGGGCGTTATTTTTCTATAGTAATACCCTTTATTTAACTGACTTTACCATATTGCCATTATTTGTCAATAATAAACTTGATTAAATTAAATTATTAAAATCACTTAGTTAAGGCAGAGGCGAACCAATGCCGCTGCAAGTTTTCCCGAAGATTACTGGAAACAACTTATATATGATTAATTATATTATTAAAAGGATATTCCTCTATTAGGATATTATCTTGGTGAGAATTTTGATGGAAATTAGAACTATGATTGAATGAACTATGAGTTGTTCCAGTCCAAAATACAAGGTTCGGGAGTAGAATGACCATGTTGGTCAGTTTTATGTATTTATGAAGGGGGTCTGTACTAGCCAAAAAGTCGCACTGAACCGCGCACGGTTAAGTAGAGGTTGTATTTTACTCTGTAGAAAAGTTTTGGGTAAATGATCTGCGGTCGTCCAAATCAGTAAGGTTGTGTACATCTAGGAGGTATCACTGTTGACTTGAAAGCCAGAATTATAAATATCACACTGGGTGCTAAAATTCATTGACACAAACGATACTGGCGTCATGGTTCTATAAGTTTCACTATCATTTAAGTTTTTATCTAACTTGTTCCTAATAAATTCGTTGCAAAGGACAGCGGCGTCGGCTGACCAGTTGATTAGGCAATCTTATGATGCTATTTTCGTCATGTAAAGCCTCCACTAGTTTGCCTCTACAATTATTTTTAATGGGTTTCAAGACATTTTTCCTATAGGATAATACGATAATATAATCTTGCCTTAGCGTTTTTTTTATTGGGGGTTTTTACTAACTGATGTCCTAGATCTGTCATGTACAGGAATGTTTATCAGTTCAAAGGTTATCTGAAGAAGGCAAGCCAATGTTGACGTCATGCCCGAGTACTTCCTAACCAACGAGTACCCGCCTCAAAAAAGTTAATGAGCCCCGAGACTCAATAGAGGAAGAAAAGTCTCAACGCTGGAAATTAGACATATTTTAGTGAAAAACAGAGGCTAATGGTTGGTTTTTGCCCTAATATGCTATTTATGTTTTTTATTTACCAAATCTCACAAGTGAGACAGGTTATTGAGAGTAGCGACTATGGAGGCTAAATGGGCAAAAGTAAGTCCTGTCTGTCAACTAAAACTATTAACGCGGACACTGAGTTGATGGGTTAAATCTAAAAGTTGAGAAGTTTTACTTATAACTAAAAGTTAGACACAAATTCGGATTACTTTACAAGAACTTTGAAAAAGGCTCTCACACGACCTGCAGTTTATATTATAAAGTTTTTAATCACGCACTATAGGTCTATGATTAAACTTGGGCTTTTCACTGGGGACCAGATTCCAAAGTATAGGAATAAAAGAAATCAACAGTTAAAAATTAAACGTCCTAGGGACAACAATAAAATCTGTATTTTTCAGGGGAAAGAAAAATTGGTTAAATATGTTAAGTCCTAACATTGGAACCTGTGGTGGAAGATAGATCAAAATACAAGAGTTCTAACCACACTACACTACAACTTGTTACGTTGTGGACGCGCATTTCGCTAACCAAGTTAGCATCATCAGCAGATGATATAAACTAAAGTAACTTATCCTAACCGAGAATATTTATAAGTAAATGTGGTCACACTTGGTTGCACGCGACTACACCGTTGTCAAGTAAACAATAGAGGGGACTATAGGGAATAAGCCCTCTGTCTTCATTTAGTGCTTTCTTACCACATATAACTATTTCTATACTCTCAAATGCATCCAATAATCTATTATTAGAAATTTTTAATCAACTTAAGATTATTTATCCCTATTTGGTGATTGTTTTCCAAAGCATGTTGGGGCAACGCTCGACTTTTCTGTTCTTCCGTATCTTAAATGTGCCATGTGTTCTTTAAAACGAATATTTATGGAGCGTTTAGTTTGCCCAACATATTTTAGATCGCAGTCATTACAGCTAATTTTATAGATGCCACTCCTCACCTTCAAGTCGACTTTGTCTTTAGGGTTTCCAAGGAGATTTTTCAAATTGTTCTCCGTTTTGTAGGCTACTCTAAAACCTACGTTTTTAAATACTTTTTCTAGACCTCTCGTATATTTGGTATCATATGGGATTACTACGAACTTATTGGGAGCCTCAGGTGTTTGAACAGCAGTGGCAGCTTTTAACATTTCCTTATGATTATGTCTATTTACTAATTTATGTACAAAATTATATCCATTACTTTTAACTATATTTTTAATCCGATTCATTTCGTTGTTAAAACGTTCTTTACTTAATGGAAAATTGACTAACCTGTGAGTTAAGAAATGAAATGGTGCCATTTTTTGTTGACGGCAATGAATCAGTATTAGTAAATTTCCTATAAATATCAAATTCTAATTTATCGTTATTTCTAATAACTAACGTGTCGAGAAAAGGTAATTGCCCATTGTTCTCCTTTTCGTATGTAAAATTAGTGGAAGGATATTTATTGTTTAATGTTTCTTCCCTCTGGTTAAATATGTGTCCAAATAGATCTTTTTGTGTTTTGTGTTTGTTTTGTGGAGTGAAAATCCTTTTTTGGTTTTACAAATAAATGATAAATACAACAAAAATAAATAAAACTAATAAATAAATAACTCCTTTTAGGAGGTTATTTTAAGAAAGTTCCCCTGAACTAAAATGATAAAAAAGAAATTCTTGCGTATGGCACAAATTAGCTGATCAAATGTTTAAATATGTTAAAGTTTAAAAATCACAATCTTTCAAAAAATATAGAAAAATCAAAAATCGATATTTCGGTAAAAGAGAAATTTACAGAGAAATTCCTAAACAATCACACGCCGCCGCGCCGCTTCGAAAAAACAAGAGTTCGCGAAAAAAATTATAGATTCAAAAAAAATTTTATCTAAAAAATACTAGGTTTCTAATGTACCGACTCAGTCAGTCCATTATACTTAAAAGAGACCAAAAGTTTCGGTAAGCTGACGAGTAAATAGCCTGAGGAAAGTTTGAACGATTTTTTGAAGCTACTTTAAAAGTACCTTAATAAATGAAAAAGACTAAATGCGAATGCAAAATTATACGCCATCTTTCGGGGTATTGATACACTTCAGAAAAATAATAGATGATAATTTCAGAACACAATCAGTAGTAGTATTTGTAAAACGGAGACAGATCGCTCACAGTTCGAGTGATGCAATATTCCTTGTGATATTTGGATCATCGATCAGGCAAATAGCTCTTTTTTGGACAGAGTCAATATGCGAGCAATACTCAAGCCTGGGTCTGATTTACGAAGTGTAAAGGTTATACAAATTCTTCGCGGCTGCTGTGGCAATTGAGGTGATGTGATCATGCAAGCGAAGATCTCTCTGAAAAGTAATACCAACTAGGCTAAAGGAATCTCTGGCTCTAAGCATTTAATTACTTATATGAATCATGTGGATTTTGGAAAATAACTTGTGATATAATAAATATGATTAGAAGTATTTTATCAGTTTGTTTTTTTTTAAACTGTGAAATATTTTTTTTAGGAATTTTTACTCAACTGCAAAAGTTATGGTACGAGCGGGGATTGATAGCCTATTGCTCTAACCAATTGAACAGAACTTGTACATATTCAATCCCATCAGTATCATAAGCGTTGTTGATTTTGCCAAATTGGTCAGAGCAATAGGCTAGAGGTCTAGAGAATCCAGATCTAAGTAAACATGATGGTATTTTAGTGGCATTAAACCGGACAAGGTCATTTACTCCCCATTCTACGATTTCAATGAGGTTGTCGAGTAGAGATAGTCATTACTATACGCCTATTATCAATTTCACTCTTAGAGACAGGTTGGTCTGGGAAATTGTATATTGGATCAGAGTGTACTATCGTCAACATAGCTGTAAATAGGATTGCTGGTAGAAGAAAACAGATCATGAATGTGTAGAAGGAATAGGCTAGGTGCCAATATTGAACCCTGTAGAACGACTGCGTTGAATTTGGTTGGATTATAGGTAGGAAGTTTGTTAAGAAGTGCGTCATGCCAGAGTTGATCAAATAGTTTGGATATGTCGAGGGCAATAATTTGGGCTTTTCTGTTGAATTCGATGGACTTATTCCAATTGCGGGTTACAAAGGTAAGAAGATCTGCTGTAGATCATTGGTGGCGGAAGCCGTATTGCCTACAAAGCGCCTAAATAAGGAATAGAAAAATCTACATGGTCTTATTTTGTCCCGTGCTGCTTAACCACTTTAACCTTCTCGAACTCACTGGCCATTTTTACAACAAATGTATATTTTATATATTGATGTTTTGCAGAAAGCAGTTTCTTACATTTACGCCTAAAATTCAAAGTTGCAAACATTAATTTGCTTGCTAGTACCTGCCAAAATATTTTAAAGAGAGCAATACTGTATTAAATGAAGGTGATAATATCCTGAACAAAAATGGTTCTTTTTACTTTTTTCCCAAATATTACAGTTTCTGAGATAATTCGGTCGAAAACTAGGATTGTCAAGAGAAAAAAATTTGAAATTTATGAACACGTCGGGGTACTAAATTAACAAACACCAAAAATTATTATTTTTTGATTTTACAAAAATGAATTTGTAAACTTTACAAAATAAGATTTGATGGTCCGTTTATGAATAATTATTTATTCACTTTGTCTATACGATATTATCTTCCTTAGGTAACCTGCGGCAATAAGCATTGAACCTCGTTGTGTTCATGTGGTTAATAATCACTACCATTGGTCATCTTGCTTTTTGGTACTTGGGTTTTTAGAAAATCTCATTATCAACCTCCGAATAAAACCTCAGAAATTATGATATCGCCTTACATTTTGTATCATTGGACAACTTTAAATATCTAGTTTGTAATGAATTTCTTTTTTCTTAGAAGTGCGTCAGTTTTTGAGAATTTTAAATTTTCCCAAAACCAGACTGTTTTTTTTTAAATCGCCTCTTTATTTTTCTACGTTTATTTTTTGCGGGTGTTTTACATATGAAATCATAGAGACAGTTACGATCTTTTCGTACATTATACCGTACATTGTCTTTTGTATGTGCGGAACAGCTGCCATCTTATGCTCGCTGCCGCATGTGTCCCGTCCGCAGGTAAAAACTAATTATCTCATACTGTATCTCCAGATATCTCTGTTCAATTTCATTTTTAAAAATCAAAAAAATAATAATTGCTATTATTATTTTTTGGAGTTATTACAAATTTGGTCCCCGAGTGGGTTCACCATTTTCAGATTAACTGTAGATTCTGATTCAGAAGTTATTATAACTAGAAAAAAATTATCGGAAAAATTGTTACACAGGATATCGGCAAAAAATTAGTTTTCGCTTTTTTTTTTAACTTGCGAAAAGTCTAGCTAACAATGTAAACTTTGGCTAGTGTAAAAGAGTTTGCAAGAAAATTTTTTTCCTACGCCGCGCGTAAAAACTAGTTTCGCTTCCTGTGCTTAGTGGTCTAATCGTTTTCAGAAGCTCAAATGTGTAAATATTTACATGGCTCATTAGTAGATATCAAATACGGGAACTGATTCACCCCCCACCACTACTCCTGACCTTGAGAGCCCAGGTGTGCTGTGTAGTTTGGCCTTGAGGCGATGTGACGTCATATGACCTTGAGCGCGCATCACGCTTTTTCGATACTTGTCCATGACGTTGAGAGGCCAGGTGTGCTGGGTAGTTTGGCCTTGAGAGGATGTGACGTCATGCGACCTTGAGTGTTAGCTATTAAAACCAAGGCTGACGCCATTCAAAACTAAAAAGAGGTACACTGTTTGTGCGGTCACAAGTGATTTCATCATTAAAAAGTTATTGTGTGGTGTATTCTGATTCAATTTTTTAAATTTACGGTAATACTGTGTTTTTATATTAAATCTTTTACATTTTTTCAACAATGAGTGCAAAATTAAACTTGGGTGAAATTAACGAAATGCTTAATAAGGATATAGATTTTGTTGAACAAAGAAAATTTTCATCATTAACAATTGGGAAAGTTTTTATAGTTCAAAATATTGCTTTAAAGATGACACGGTTTGGCAAAGCTTTTCATGCAACATTGTACGACAAAACGCATGATAAAACATTTCAAACTTTTTTACCAAAGCGTGTTGTCGAAACCAGTTCTGAAGACGTTATCGAAATTATAAATAAGTCGCGTGGGATGTATACTTTAACTTATTTGAGGCAGAGCTTGCGAGTAATCTCAGGCACTAATACTAGTAGATCAATATTTAAATTTGGGTGTTTAGAATAAGCAAAATTTAGAGATATTTACTTATTTGGTATTATTTTCATCTTTTAATTTTGGTGCTTAATAGAATAAACAAAATTTAGAAATATTTACTTAATTTGGTATTATTTTCGTCTTTTAATTTGGGTTCTTAATTGGGTGTTTGGGTTAATTAACAATTTGGTAATTATTTTACAAATCAGAATACACAGACATTTTAATAATTAGTGTTTGAAAGATGTGTGACAGCAATAGTACCATCACACCAAGTGAAGACCTTGATTCTCACATTATGTGTTTGTCGCATAAGTTAAGAAATGCGGCACAAGAGATATTACATTTTGCAACCTATGATGGGTCGGCGGTTGAATCAACAGTCAGTCAATATAGAAAGTACATGAAAGATGTAATTAATTTCATGTCAGGCGCTCATTTGTGTGAAAGATACCTGTATGGTTCTCTCCATAAGCTCCAAAGCTATGTTGTCGAAATACCAAATTTACCCAAGGAATTGTTATCAAAGTATGGTTTGGTCTCAGCGGAAAACATCAATGAAGTCGTGAAAAATGGTGCAGATATTTTGGACCGTGTAGACAATACCGCAGATGATACTGAAGAATGGTAGAAAATGGATGTTGACGATATAGAGAATGAAAACTGTGAAAAACAAATAGGAATGTAAACAATTATATGTATCATGCAAAAATAATTTTGTAAATAAATAATCATTTTATTAATGTATTTGTGTTATTTGTTTATTCTTAAATTCTCCGAGAAAATAACACCCAAATCCTATTCACATGCATTCTGTGTGTCCTTGTAAACGCAACCTTGAAAAATCTATATGTACACGCCCACAAACGCAACCTTGAAATATCTATATGTACACGCCCCCAAACGAATGTACACGCCTCATAACTGTGTGACGTTGCAAACACAACCTTGAACAATCTGTATATATACACGCACTTAAACAAGCAAATTATTAGTTCGTCTTCATCGTTATTTAGCTACGTGTAATAAAAAGAAGTTTAAAATGTCTCAGTGTCAATCTCAATCTAGTTCCACAAAGAATGCAGTACCAGAAAAGCCGATAGCGATTGTCCAGCCATTTTCGATAAATGGGATGCAGAGGTGTGCTATGTGTGAGCACTATGATGTGCTAGTTGGAACGAGGGGTCTTTGTAATTGGTGCAATAATTTTGTGATGTATGAGCAAATAACATCGCCAACTTCGTCACCACCCAGTGCTAGGAGAAGGCTTAATACGCCACCGCAAGAGGATACAACAGCAACCACCCCAGCTGATCCATCTCCGCACATTTCGCAGACAGCAGGACCATCGGGGATTTTGCAGGTCCCCTATCAAGCTGGCCCTTCTGACATTTTGCGGTCTCCATCGCCGCAGTTTAGTCAAGAAGGGCAGCAATGGGCGGTTGCGGCTTCTCCATCTTCTTCTTCTTCCACAGCATCCAACCTAGAGGCCCCCCTAGACACGTCTGACGAAGAGGACTTTTTTGGGGACTTTGGGGAAGAAGATGAAGATTTGGAAGACATTGTTAGACATATATGTCTAACAAAAAAGGAAATGAGGGTGTTTGGGTTTGAACCATAAGTTTTTTTAAATAAATAGTTTTAGGAATTTGTAAATATTTAGTATTAGGTAAAAAATAAATTATTATTATTATTATTACCTTTCTTTTATTTCTATTATTTTTAACAGTTTTCAGATATAAATTCAAACATTTTTAAATTTTACATCAGTTCTATGTAAGCATGGGTAGAATTAACATTACAATTGATAAATTTGGTCGTCAAAAAGCTAATAAAAAAATAGTAGTATACAATCCTCCAGGAATAGGTTTTAAGTTGAATGTTGATCATCAATACGACATTCAAGGAAAATCTTTAACTAACATAGCAGATCCTTCACAAGGTAGTGATACTGTAACCCGAGAATATTTCCTTAAAGAAATTCAAAAACTTCGGATATTACTGGTTGAATTATTAAATCAAACTTATTTTAAAATTAGTGAAATACTTAGTGTTATTAAATCGGAAATAGAATTTGCATATGTGTACTCGATAATAGAAAAAAGAGAAGTAATATTATCCAACCTTGAGCAAAATGTTGATCGTTTAATTAGAGAAACTCATAGATCTGGGATACATTCAAGGAAAATATCTAACTATGATAATAGAAAACTATTTAACATGATACTAGAAACAAGTGATGTCATATTATCGAACCTTAATGAAAATATGTAAGCAACGTCGCAGAGACTACAAGTTTTATTTTATACCTTATAATGCTGCACTTTGGTGAAAAAAAATAGTTTTAGATAAACATGGGTCGTGGTAACAACACAATTGATAAATTTGGACGTCAAAAGCCTGGTGAAAAAGTGCATTTATTGAGGGGATCACCAGGAATTGGATTTAAGCTTACGCCGGACGGTCAATATGACATGCGGGGAAAATCTTTAACCAATGTCGCCCCACCGACTAAGGGTAGTGATGCTGTTACCCAGGATTATGCGCTTAAAGAAATTCATCGATTACGCGTACAAATAGCAGATATACTGAATACAGATCTACTTAATAAGGTTCGTGTCGATATAAAGCAGCTTGAAGCGAAAATTGTTAATATTGAAACAATAAAAATGGATGTACTCGGGAGAATTGAAAAACATGAAATCAGAATGAGCGATTTGGAGAAAAAAGTGGTCAAGCATATAATGGAATAATGTATGAGAAATAATTAATATAGCCCCAGCTTGATGAGGATTACTCATATATGAAGATAATATCAAGATTGCTGATTGGTATAAATATAATCAAGAATGATGATTGTTGTGAATAAACCTAGTTTATAATTGTAATAAACACATATTTAAATAAAACAAAGTTGAAGTTCATTGGGTATTTATTTTAATAGTAACCTTAACCAATATACATATTTAGATAGGTTTGAATGTATTACAACATATAATATTTTAAACAATATCTGTCTCATCAATCCAAGAATTAAATTGATCTGAAAATCCTAACCATTTTACAAATAATTGATTAATATTATTTTTCTTGCGGCGACGAAGTACTTTTTCCACTAAATATACATTCGGACTACTTGTTTTTTGCAGCTCAGCTTCATAAAAACATCCTTTTATAGGTTGACCTTCTATTGATTCCAATAGGTATGTTGGTGGATTGGTAATGTTAACTTTTGCGATTTTAAACTGTTCCGTGGACCATGAGGGCGTATATCCTTTATCAAAGACACTTTTGTGTTTGCTTATACGAACTATATCGCCCAAACGAAATTTAAACTTTTTGGGTACTATTTTTATCCAATTGTATGCGTTAATGCGTGTGGTTGATTTAACGTTTATAGGTTTCATACCAATAGTACGATGCTCTGTATTATTATAGGTTTTCGTTATGACTGGTAAAAGTTGTATCCATTTGTAGGAACCTCTAGCTGAAAACTCCTTATAGAGATAATTTTTGAGTGTACGTATGACTCGTTCAACTATCGCAGCTTTTTTGGTGCTGTACGTCGAATAATGATTAATGTTATATTCCTTAACAAGATTTTGGAATATGTTATTAAAAAATTCTTTTCCCTGATCGGTTTGTAGATTTATTGGTGTATATCTTGCTTCTTTAAAAATGTCTTTCATTGCTTTAGTGACTTCAGCCCCTGTCTTGTTTCTAATCGCCCTAGTATAGACAAATTTGGAGTAGCAATTTATGCACACCAAGATATAGCGGTATCCATCGTTTTCATTTGCATACTGTTGCATTTCCGCCAAATCTGTTTGCCACAAGTCTTCATATCCTTTAATGATGGTGTGTCTTCTGGGAAAATTTTTTCTTGCTGACCTATGAAGTTCATTGACAATTTTTATTTTTTCTGTGCTAGTAGTCATAGTTCCAACTCACGTCTCTTGAGATACTGATCAAATTATGTGATTACTCAATAAATTATACCTTCCTCACGAAGTTCTTCTATAATTGACATTATTTCATTATCGTGTCCGGTATGACCAGCCATCTTTGAACTCCATAGCAATCGTAATCGTTCTACCAACTCCTTCGGGTTATTCCAATATACGTAGCTAGGAGTTTCCGATAAAACACGTTTTTTTAATGGTAACACTACTTGAGCATATGTTTTTTTTACCTGCGATCCCACTCCCCATTCGATTCCCTGTCATTAATGGTTTTATAATCTCTAAATATTTTTTCCGCCTGGTTTCCTGTAGTCCCCGCTTCTCGTCATAGCCCTTGTATGCTGCATTTGTCAATCGCAGCATCTTTTTATAGTCTTCTGCCACTTCGGGAGTCATCTTTTCGATATGCTCTAATACCCGCGGATTTTTTAAGAATATCAAATCGTAAAGTTCCGCATTCCCTTCAAAGGTTGCAATATTCTTAGAGTTGTGCCATAGTGTCACTTTACCAGGAGGAAAACGTATTTCCAAATTACCCATAAACTTTTTGTTTTTTACTTTTGATTTATGATGTACTCCATAAACTGTATCGAATTGTGATGGTTTTGTCTTTAAACCGTTCATATATGTATTAATGATAATATCCGGAGATGAGCGATCTTTTAATGTGACAGCTGACATTGTAGATTTGTTTGATGGAGAAGGTGTTGCATAAATTCCATCTAACGTCTCGTTTTTTGGGGTATCTATCGATGTTTCAGCAGTGTAATATATGTATGTATATATATATATGTATATATATATATATATATATATATATATATATATATATATATATATATATATATATATATATATATACATGGACCTTTCTGTGATCGGTGTTGATGTTTCTACGGGAAACTCCTCTGACATGAACATGGTTGTTTTATTTAGTGGCTCCTCTATGTATGTGCTTAAACTTTTCGGTTGTGATTGTATATGTTTACGAGACTTTTGTGTTACTGCATCGGATATAGAAGTCAAAGGCTTAGCGATCGGCTCATAAAATTTGTCCAATTCAAATTTGTCTTGTACATTAGCAGCTCTAATTTGTTTAAACTTTTTTCGAACGGCATCTGTAACCCCAATCAATTGACGTTTCAGATCTATATCATTATTCATCATGAAGGTGATGTTGCCAGAGTATCACACAACTATGTAATGCGAATTCACTGATCTTACTCTGTGTATATATAGTTATCGAACCCCTTGCGATATCTTCCCGAATTTAAATCGCTATCCTTATCAATAACGAGGAACCCATACTTGTCATTCCAACATTTAGCACACATCTCTTGAAATTGTGTAAAAGTCAGATCTGGCGATACATGATCCGAAAAAATATGTCGTAAATTCATTTCGTCTTGTTTAAACATTATAATTAAATTGGCGTTGTCACGTACTAATTGCTTGGGAACTCGGGAATAGGTTTGTGCTAGGTAGAAACTATCTACATTTTTATGTCGTCCCATACTAAAATATGATCGTATAACATCCTGTTTTTCACACATTACGTCGTCAAATATGAAAATTGAATTTGGTTTGGCATCGGATGGCTCCACGATATTTGTTGTATCGCTAAAAGTATAATAACCAAGACCCTTAATCGGCGTGAAAATTTTCCTGAGATATTCGTATTTGGGTTGATACAGCGACTTTGAATATACGTAGACATTTTCAAAGCGCAATCCTAAAGGGTGTGTAAGCAAGGTAATCATAACATTGGTTTTTCCACAATTAGAAGGTCCTATTAGCAATCCACGAATTGATAATGGCAACAAAGGACCATGCCGACGTCTCACATTTTTCCCTACATGTCCAGATCCAACCTTCTCATCGAGATTATCTATTTCTAGCTTCTGTTTCAGCTTAACAATACGCATTATAGTGAAAAAAAAAATTTTATATCGTACACACGGCTTTAACTACTCATTCAGATGCAGACCATCAAACGAAGTGGACGCTCTCGATATTCGAGTAAGACTGGGTGTGGTATAGTGAATTCTATAATTAATAAACTACCGTTTGAGTTACACCTTCCCGGTTATCAATATTGTGGGCCAGGCACCAAACTTACAAAGCGATTAGCGAGAGGTGATTTGGGAATTAACCCATTAGATGCAGCGTGTAAGAAACACGATATAGCATATTCAAAAACCGAAAATAACCTAAGTTCACGCCATCAAGCTGATTACGATCTTGAACAACGTGCTTGGGAGAGAGTAAAATCAAAAGACGCTAGTGCAGGTGAAAAAATATCTGCTTGGTTGGTAACAAATATTATGAAGGCGAAACAACGTTTCGGTATGGGTGTTTCAACGCATTCAGCTAAAATAAAGAGCTCCAAAGGAAAGCGACGACGATTTGTGAAAGGGAAACGTACATGTAAAAACAAAAGAGTGTCCAAGTTTACTTTTGGATCGACATTGCGACAACCCATTCGAGCTTAATTAACTAAGGCTGGTGGTAAGAAATTTGCGGAAAAAGACATATTTAACGCATCTAGAATAGCAGTGGCTGCGGCAAGGAAATTATTAAAAGCCCGTGGTGGTAAGCGGAAGATACGCATACCTGTTCCAAAGGTTGGTGGCTTATTACCTTTGATACCAATATTTGCTGGGCTCTCAGCATTAGGATCCTTAGCAGGTGGTGTTGCAGGGGTAGTGCGTGCAGTAAAAACAGCAAAAAATGCCACTACCCAAAAAACTGGTGGTGAGTTACAGCTAAAATCGAATGGAGGTGGAATGTATTTGAAACCATATAGGACAGGTTTAGGGCTTTTTATGAACCATTCAAAAAACTAGTAAAATGCCTTCCTCGAAGGCCATTATCGAATATTGATCTAGAAAGGTATGCATTACAGCTACAAGTACCATACTTTAGAGGTGTATTTATGCGAGATTCACTTCCTCGACGAGGTCCTCGACGTTATGAATCTGGTATTCTTAATTTGGACAGTATAATGGGATTTGGAACACATTGGGTGGCGTATCGAAAGAATGATTCAGAAGTTACATATTACGACAGCTTTGGTGATTTACCACCACCAACTGAACTGGTTCGATATCTGCGAATGGGTGGGGAAGCAGCAAAGGAAATTTACTATACATACGATCGACAACAAAAATTTGGGACAGTCTGGTGCGGTCATTTATGCTTAAAGTTTCTCTCTCAATCGTAAAAGTCAATATGTCTTATACCCCCCAAATGGATCGGGATAGTTATAAAAAGATGGCGTCTTCGTTAAAAGCCTATTATCGTTCCGGTAGTTTATTAAAAATGACTTCTAAAGAGTTAGAAAACATACCCAAGGAGGTAATGATTGCTTGTTCCCCAAATGAAATCGCACTTGTTTGGGATAAATTACCAGAACACATGAAATGTGACATAGACATGTTAAAGTATCAGTATTGTACGGACCATCATAATTACCAGAATCTGAATGGAGATGAATGTGATGGACCAGCGCCTAGGAGATTGTTTTGCTGTTCCTGTAAAATAAGTGATGTAAAAATAACAGAAAAAAATTGGTTTAAAATTTCAAAACCAAGTAAACGGTGTACAACCTATAGCAATATAAACTGCTGTCGACAACAATAAAAGCTAAAAACAGTAGATTTTTTATCAGTCATGTCGTACACATTCACATTAACAGGACGCTCGAGCGTGTTAAGTACAGATTTTTACCCACCATTAGAACTCAGTACAGTCAATAAATATGGGCTTGCACTTGTTGGATTTTACACATATAATTCTATTTTTAATATTGATGAAAGCAATAATTCATTTGCATATAAGAAAAAAAATGACAAAACTTCACCATCTATAAAGTTAACAATTCCCCCCGGAGTATATGAAGTGCACGAGATTGAAAAAGCAATGAAAACTTCCCTACAATTATCCACGAGAGATAATGATGATAAAATATTTTCATTAACACCCAATAATAACACATTGAAATGTGAAATAAAAACAAAATACATTATGGATTTTACAGGAGAAAACTGCATTGGTCGGATGTTGGGATTTGATCGTATATTGTTAACAACGGACAACAAAAAACATGAATCAACCTCTCAAGTAGACATTATGAAAGTACGCATAATACGTGTTGATTGTAATATTATCTCTGGAGCATACCTCAACTCACAAGAATGTCATATTTTATTTGAATTTGATATTGATGTTGAACCTGGTTATAAGATAACGAAAGAACCCACAAACCTTATTTATTTGCCGTTGAAGCCTGAAGGACGTCAGTTCATTGACAACATTACTCTACGCATCTTGGACGACAACGGTGATCTTATCGATTTCAACGACGAGAAGATTATTATTAAACTGGAGCTAAAAAAACTAGTCTAACGATGGGTTTTTGTTACAACCGCCGACCGTACATGTTTTCTCCGATATGTCAAACAATAACGAAACCTAATAAAAAGAAACATGTCGCTAAAACAGAGCTCATTCACGATCACGACGTCGGACCAAAAGGATATCAACGTCTCTCTGCCAAAGATCGTAGATTTCTTCAATCCATCGGCTTGAAAGTACGAAGCCAACGAACATGATGACAAGTAGTGAAAAAATTGAGGTTTTTACTGAACCTATTTTCAATAATTCTATCATAAGCCTGCAAGAACATACATATAAACCCTACGGATCACCTAAATTCCAAAATTCCGATGAAATTCGTATCCCAGTTCACTTTCAAGACATAATTTTGGATATATCGGAAAGCTACATATATGTCGAAGGAACATTTAAACCAAAAGACGCTACAAAAAAGTGTTTTTTATCTAATAATTCATTAGCTTTTCTATTTGAGGAAATTCGATATGAGATAGGCGGTGAGAAAGTTGCAGTTGTCAGAAAACCAGGTGTAACTACAGCTCTTAAAACAATGATTTCCATTGGTAGTACACAGCTGAAACCGCTTCTTACATGCGGATGGGGTCTAAATGAAGAAAACCAACACATTGTGGATACCGCTAGTAATGTATTTTCTGGCAAAGTACCCCTAAAATATCTGATGGGTTTTGCTGAGGATTATACGAAGGGGATTTTTAACATTAAACAGGAATTGATTATAATAATTGCCCGCACTTTTAACAACTGTTATATTGGAGAAGTTGAAGCCGACATTAAAATTGACAAACTGGAGTGGAAAATACGTCACATTGTTCCCGAGGATAGACAAAAGCTAAAACTATTATCACGTATTAATAAAGGTGGTAATAATGCAAATATCCGAATGGCTTACCGTATGTGGGATCTTTACGAGCTTCCCGCTCTCCGACAAACTTCATCCGATGTTTGGGCTATAAGAACGAGTACAAGTCTAGAGAAACCTCGTTATTTAATTATCGGATTTCAGAATATTGGAAAAGCGGATAGCTATAAAGAAGATGCGACTGAATTTACAAATGCAAATATAAGTGACATTCGAGTTTATCTTAATTCAACAGTATTCCCCTATGAAAGATGGAATTTGGATTTTTCAAAGAAATTGTATGCAGCGGCCTATTATAACTATGAAAACTTCCAAAGCAGTTATTATGGTCGAGAATTTAACGATCCAATGATGGATTTTGGCGAATACATGAAAAATCCGCTGTTTGTTATTGACTGCTCGCATCAGGTGGAAGCTGTAAACTCGTCAACTGTGGATGTCAAGATTGAATTTGAAACACGTAACAGTCGGTTTCCTAAAGACACTAAAGTTTTCGCATTAATAATTCACGATTCAGTTTTTAGTTATAATATGTTAAATGGTTCTGCATCAAATAAGCTTGTTTAGTCGTTTAGTTATTTATAATTATTATACTTTATATTTGGCATATATGTTAAAGTATATCTTAGTATATCCATATATTGTTATATAGTTTAGTGTTTTGATATAAAACTTAATATATGTGTAATAGATAGTTTAGCAACTAATGTCAACAATTAAATAATAAAACATATTGCACCAGTTATTTTGAATTTTATTTTAGTCTAAGTTCTAAAAGGTAAATTAATATAAAAATTTGGTTTCCACTCGTCCTTGAATTAAGATCCGACCCCGAGAGCATTGCTAATTCCCCGACCTTGATGGTGGGTGACGTCATAGGACTTTTCTATTCGTCCTTGAATTAAGATTCGACCCTCCCTGAGAGCGTTGCTATATTCCCCGACCTTGAGGGTATGCGACGTCATAGGACCTTGGGTGCGCAACGGACTACATAATAAGATACAAAGAGTATATATATAAGGTTGACGTTTAAGATTTCTGTTATATTCCAAATCAGTTTGCAAAACGAACATGTCTTCCAGCTCTTCTAACTCTTGGGTATTTGATGTTGAAACAGTGCGGTTAAATAACCGGTCAGATTCGTCTGATTCCGACGACGACGACGAAACAGTTGAAATGGGTCAGAGATTTGTTGTGCAAAATGAATCTTCGTCTGATGAGGAGGGTCAGGAAGAGGAGTCGGCTGAAGCCAGTCTGCCTGACTCATCAAGTTGGTGGAGTCCACCATCACCACGTGGTGAGTTTGATGGTCCAGCCGACAGTAGTTGGTGGGTAGTGCCTGATGTTTCAGAAGATACGCAGGAAGGGAATGCCGACTCCACTACGTGAAGATGCTACTACGGAATGGTGCAAAATGGATGGTGGCGATGTATAGAATGTCAACATTTAATTGTACCATATATATATATATATATATATATATATATATATATATATATATATATATATATAAATAAATACTGATTTTATTAATGTGTTTGTGTTATTTGTCTAGTTTTTAAAGTTATCAATATAAGTATAGAGTATTTTAAAGAAAAAATTAAATATTGATTTTTTTTTTCGATTTTTTCGAAAGTCAACTTTTTTTTATTTGAAACTTTTTTCGTCTCTTGAAAATTTTCAATTTTGGGTGTGCCCGATCGTTCAGGTCCGGCTTAGTGTAGATTAGTGTAGATTAGTGTAGATTAGGTTAGGTTAGGTTAGGTTAGGTTAGGTTAGGTTAGGTTAGGTTAGGTTATGTTAGGTTAGGTTAGTGGATTGACACTAATCGCAGATCAAACCAATTTTTTTTTTTTTTTTTTATTTTTTTTTTAAATTTGTCAGGAGGTGCGGGGGACGTAGCTGAGCAAAAAACGCAATCTTTTTGTCAACTTCGCAAAAGCGTATCTCGGTAACGGCGAAAGATAGACGAACGATAACTTTACCAAACGATGACTTTTTTTTAGGCGAACAACTTTTACATTTAACCCAAGTCGCTATCTCGCACCCCCGAGGCTCGGGAATCGCTCAAAACAAAAATGTGCACCAGCGCGTTGACAAAGTCAGGAATGCGTCGGACAATATCGTCACCATTTAACTTTTTGTAGAACTAGACGACCTACGTCCGGCAACACCAAGCGCGCTCCCGTCCGAGCTACCGTTCTCGAGATATAGCGGTTCAAAGTTACACGTAAATCGCGATTTTTCAAGAAACGCGTAAATCGCCGACTTCAGAGGTCCGTAACTCTCGAACGGTAACTCCCACGAGGTAGGTCCTGTGGACGTTTTTGTAGAACTCGATTTTAGGAATTTTTTTAACTAAAACTTTTTTCTCTATCTATCACCGTTTTCGATATTATAACGTCCAAAGGTGGTCGGCAAAACGGGCAAAAAACCATTTCGACTTCCTATCTAATTTTTAGGTGCAATTTTAATTGAGCTTAAAGGGAGTTTTCGTTGTGTTTATATCTTTTGGGGTCTAAAGAAAACATTTTTAATTATATATTCTAAAAATTATTAAAAATTTTATAATTGTTTATGTACGCATTTTCGCAACATTTAATACATTTTCGTTGGAATAAGAGACATATTGGTTTATTAAAACTTTTATTTTCATAATAGGACACACACACACAATTTACTGGGTTATATATAGATATGTAACATAATATATTTTTTTTCAATTCATCTTATTACTTAAGGACTAAATAATTATTATTATTTTCAAATTAATTTCAATACTTATTATTTTTTGTAGTTGTATTGGTTGGTTGTTTTATAATAATTGACTCAATGAATTACCAAATAAAAAAAAACGTCTATTATATAACAACCTTAAGCCCTCCCACCAGCGACAAGGTTCAACTACATCGGAAGGGAAACGCCCGCAGTGATGTTCGGTTAAAAACTTAGTACTAAAACATATTTAAAAACTATCCTATCCTATTAAATATAGAATGGTAAACACAAGACGCCGATTTTACAACTACACATTCAAGTCTATTTTTTTTTTATTTCTTTTACTTGCGTATGAATGAGAGACGTCGCTCATACTTTTCCATCCGAGCCTCCCAGTCGCTCGCCTCTCTCATATACCGCTCAGCCTCTCTCCTACACCGCACAGCCTCTCTCCTACACTGATCTAATTTATCACCCCAAACCGTCTTCATATTGGTCAATCGTGCCATCACCTCACCGTCTTCATCCTGTGAAAATGGCCCCAGATTATTTGGAACTCCATCTTCGGGTTGGTCGGTAACAATTTTTTTTGGTGTCATCAATTTTGCTTTATTTGTAATCCTTCTTTTTTGTCGGATTATAGGTGACACCGGCCCACCCAACCCGGATGTTGACGGCTGTGGCTCACGCTCCCCCAACCCAGATGTTGACGGTTGTGGCTGACTGCTTTCCACCTTACGTTTTTTTCCTTGTACAAATCTTGAGCCTTTCATAAGGACTTTCTTCAGTATTGAAGGTTTTGCTGCCTCCTTTATTGTTATATCGCTAATTATATTCACTGCGGGCTGCGGTTCTTCTTGTCGATCTAGTGGAAAGCAGTTTATGTAGCCACCGATGGCATCGTCCAATTTGGTGTTGTTGGCATCATCTAATTTGTTGTTGCTGGCAGCGTCTAATTTGTTGTTGCCGGCATCACCACACTCTGCTTCGAATGCGCCAGGTGTTAGAAAATTAAACTTTTCGATGTCGAAACTATTATCGGCGAGCGAGTCAACACACTCAGCAAGAACAAAACTATTGATTGAACCACCAAATTCACTGAATGAACTCATTTTTATATGTTGCGTAGTAATTTTAACTGAACTTTGAAACTGAACAAATGTCTAAGACTGAAGTTACACAATGTCTACATCTGGTTTTATGCAACCACCCCCACTAACACAACCCCTTAATTTTTACTGCGCAGCCACCCCACCACCCATAACCTTGAATATGCAGCTCCACCCACGGACGGCCTTGCGATGTGTCCTTCAAAATCTTTGCGTCGAAATATACAAGGTTAAATATATATTCTATGAAAAAAACTAAATACAATAAAGTATGGATTTTCCAGCAAGTTATATTAAACATTATCATTAGTCAGAAACGTTTCCATCACACTAAGAAGTTGATCTAATTTTTCGTCTTCGGATAAAAACGTTTCGACCACACTCATAACATTTCGAACATTTTCCTCAGGTGTGGTTTGATAGAACTGTATGTCGTTATGACCCCAAGGTAATGTTTTTGTAGAAGATGGAATTACATAACGTTTATCATCACTGTGGGACAGAGCTACTTTGTTTACTATTTCGGTATAAACGTTATGTAATTGACTTCGGAAAGTTTTCATTTTACGAAAAATTAAACCGCCCTGTTCTACAACTTTCCGATAGTCTTCCAGGTTAAGATTATTTTTGATAACCGATTTCTTGATACCTTTGGCTTTTTTTACTTCGTTCTTAATCGATTTTATACAATAAGCCTTAGCCCCGGTACCATAAAAACTGATTATCGGATCACCTGGAAACTCATCTTTCATTCTACCCAAGACTGACATACTCTTTTGAATATTAAATGTATTTCCCTCGACATAATTTGACGTGTCAAATTTATCCGGATTCTCAGTCACACAGCGATAAAAATTATTTGTGAATACTTTTAATATCAGGGAATCTGTATCTGTGTAGAGTAAGGAAGCATCTTTACCGAATTTCGTCTTGATAAAATTGTAAAAGAAATCATAAATTACCGTTTTTGACATGTCCAATATGGAAAATCCTATATATATAGGTTTATTATATTTAATTTTCAATTGGTTCATATGTATTACCACGAGATCTTGAGTAAATATGGAACAGCTTTTAAAATTAGGACGAGCTATTAGGGCTCTAGCACCACATTTTCCTCTTGAGTTTTCCCATTGGGTTATTAATTTTATATCCTTGCGATTTTCCACATTTTCCATGGTTTTACCAAAAATTGCATTTATGATCAATTTGAACATATCTTTACCGAATTTTGTTTGCGATTTATTCCGCATATCAGTATTGAAATCAATATATTTTTTCAACCATTTAGATTGATCAAATTTTAAAATTCTGTGTGTTCTCATTACCATTAGGCCGTTGTTAATTGCTTGTTTTAATGTACGGTAGTGTACAATATAGTTTTTCTTATCATTAACATTCGGTATTAATTTCGACATTTTGGATGTTCCCGTTGGAGGTATAATATTTTCTACTAAAAATGGAAGATCGGCATGGTGATCGTGCAATTCTTCCGGATAATGAATATCCACTTTTAAAACATAGCCAACCGGACTGTCATCGGCAACATCCAATATGTTTAAATCCAATATTTCCCGCTCCGACAACCAATTAAAACCTCCAAATGGTAATGCTTGTGACATACTATGACCATACAAATTTGTTGCATCTAAATATGTAATAAACGATTCTGGTTTTGTAGGGTCATAGTCGGGTAAAAATATGTTGTTGGCAATATGCTTCCTTTCTGAACACTGACTTATACCCCCGCGAATTCCCTTTTTAAAAAAATTAATTGTGCTGATATCAGTCAAGAGCTCCAACTTTACCTTGGTCATGCGTAACATACAATCAAATGATAAACTTGGAAGAGTGCAGTAATGCGCAGGATCGAGTTTATAAATATTTAAACACATATCGCGGAATTGTTCAAATACATCGCATAGCAATGTCACGTCTGATTTTAAATATAAATCTGAATAGTCCCCTAAATTCTTACATTTGAACGATGACCACACATCCTTGGCTCTGTCATAGCATTCATCACTTATATGTTCCTCTTTTAGTGTATCATAAAATTGATTTTTTGTTGGAAGATTTGGGATATTCATTTTTTCTAAAGAATCAATGAAACTGTATGGGAAAACATCTTTTTTCCGCATTAGATCGAATTGATACCGATCAGGAAAGTGTTTTCCCGTTTCCCTGAAACTATCAATATCTAAACCACTACCCAAGTCTTCCAACGAAGCGGATAAAAATTTAAAACTATCAATGAATCGCAACTTTAAATATTTTTTCTTGATCGATAGGGTTTGTTTGTCGACATAATCGTGAACGTAAATGCTCTTTGTAAATGAAACATATTTTTCTTTACTCTGGGCTATGACGTTAATATTATCCCCATGACGACATAATTCTTTAATAAATAGGTGGCAGTCATAACCGCTTAAATTATGGAAAATAATAGGGACGAAATTAGGTAGTTTATAATTTAAATTACAGACGGAATGAGCAGCACCAAATCGTTTCTTCCCCGTTATGTGACAATGATCTCTTACTTTTTTTTCATTGTCGATAAAAGGCTGCTCACATATACAACATGTTTTAGCATTCGCGAATTCATTCTCTTCCTGAGGTGTTAAACGGTTCATTGGTTTAATATCTTTTAGATATGTATTATAAAGGTGCCTTAAATCGCTTTCTATACGAGAAACAAATACTTGGGCTGCATCATTTCCGCGGTACAATTCAAATTTAGAAACAGTATCATCAAAAGAACATTTTATGACGTATGCAAAGGAATATGGTTCGTGTTTAACACTCTGCATTGTGTAAGAATTTTGAGGACTTGGCTCGGCTATTGGTAATGGTTTTAGAACCGATTCGAAGTCGGCATATACGACAAATGGAACTCGCATTTGCTTTTCTATGCTTTCAAATTTTAAAATATTTTCAGGTACACCCTTTCCAAACTTATCAACCCTAATATCCTCTGAGGGTGTCAATGTGTATAGGTGATTACAATCATTTTTCTGGTGTAAAGTTATAGCTGATAATGAATCAAAATAAACGAGACAACCATCACAAAAATACAATTTACTTTTAACTTTGCTAATTTGACTAGACACTAATCGAGATAAATCTGTGATCCAACAATAATGACTTTTTGTACAACGTGCATCGCAAACATGTGTATCATCATGAGCTTGAATATTACAATCACTGTTTATTAACAATAAATTTACATGATTTAATAATTTTTTGCTCGCATACCTAAGTGGACCAACTATTTCATACTTCATCTTATTATTTTCAAAAGTAGATTCTACACCATACACATTGACTGAAATGTTATTTTGTTTCTCAAATTTACTAATATCACACAATTTTACTGGAAAATCCATACCTGTTACATCCAACACAGTTGAAAAATGGGGATATGATGAAACTTGTGTTGGCATATTGATTGTGGGAAACATCGCTGAAGTTACAGCCCAAGCGAAGCAGCACTCGGCTTGGTTCACCACATTAATCACAGCCTTTTTGCTCTCTATGAATCTCGGTAGTTTGATGTATGATGAGCCGCTTACTGGCCTAAACTCGTTGATGTTCACTTCCAGATATAGAATTTTCTCAAGCGCCCACCCTATAAACACACAAAGTATTGTAATTCACAAAACAACACTGTTAAATATTTAAACATACCTGAATCTTTTTCTTGAAATTCCATAGATTGGGTCTTCATTGCATCCACAAACGATTGGTATACAGTTTCCAAATCATCCCCATCCGTGATTACTTGATTGGTTGTATTAAACGATTTGTCGCTGCACACGTCCTGAGATGGTAGCAGATATTGACCAAAAACAACCATGTTTATCTTCAGAGCCCCATGCGATGTCAGCATTCGACGCACCAAATCCAACACTTTCTGCTTAATATCATCGAAGAATGCAGTAAAATCGACATGGATACTGTCGCTGCTCACACGATATGTCGCGATGCGATTTCTGAAGGCACCATCTATCATTTCTACACCTTGTGATAATGGTATACATGCATTATTTCTATGCACCAATGTTCTTTGGTGAGCCCCCATTCGGTTTGCCGAAACAACAACATTACAAACATCGCAGCTTTGCATTTTTGGAGAATTTGATGAAGAGGGTCCTGCAACTTCCAATCTTACACGCTTTCCTCCAACACCAAAATCATCATCCGGTCTTCCCCTACACGACTCTCTTTTGTAACGCAACAGACTGTAACTGCGGGTAAATGATGCACCGCACATATCACACACGTAACTCATGTTTAATTTAATTGAAAGTTCAATTACACGTCTCACTTCAGTTATAACACAATATGCTTACACCACCAATCTTTTATGTGAAATGGTTTGCATGGTCATATGATGATGTCACATCGCTTCAAGGACAAATATTGAAAACGTGGTATGCGCAATTCCCCAAGGTCGTGGGGCGGGGTTTAATCTCATGGTCATTGGGGCGGGGTTTAATCTCATGGTCATGGGGCGGAGCTTAATCTCAAGTTCAGGTGTGCGCTCAAGAAAAAGCGTGATGCGCGCTCAAGGTCATATGACGTCACATCGCCTCAAGGCCAAACTACACAGCACACCTGGGCTCTCAAGGTCAGGAGTAGTGGTGGGGGGTGAATCAGTTCCCGTATTTGATATCTACTCTCATTCAATAAGTGGGCACATGGATTGGGGCACATGTTAGGCTAGAAAAACTAAATTCTTGATTGACAGGATCGTTACTTGATGAAAATCCATTATCAATGTAAATAAAACATTTTAAATTGTTTTAGATTTTCACTTTTATTCACAACTTGTGACTTATGTTTCGCTAACATTGTAGCTCCGTGAGACAAACGGTATTTAAACTTACAACTTGCTAAATGAGCTTAATTTTTCCAAAAAATATTTCTAGGTAAAGTCTTTTATGGCTTACCAGAGTTCTAAATTACATCTAGACGGAAATTTCTAACAAAATAGGTTTAAAGGAGATAAATTATTCCTATCTAAATGGTCGTTTAAAAGATACTGGGTGTTTTTACGTTTATTAATTTCCTTTGACTCTAAAAGTATACATATGTCACAAGTTGTAATAAAAGTGAAAATCTAAAAAAGTTTAAAGTGTTCTATTTACATTGTTAAAAACTAAATTCATAAGTTACAGTACTTCAACCAAATACCGCACCTGACGCTAGAAGTTCATAAGTATCGTTAGAAGCTACTCTTTGGTTATACAGGGTGTTCCAAATTCCAGGCTCATCATTACGAAAATATGAAGTAGGGTAAATTAACTAACTAATCAAACTAAACCTTAAGGGTACCTAATCTGCTTTTGAGAAATTTTAAAACCTTTTAACATTTCCAGAGACATTGAGAAACTAATTTGACCTTCTAGAGGCACTTTCTTATATCGGTTTTTAGACCTCTTTGTCCTCCAAAGGCTTGAACTAATACCAATAGACTAATATATTTAAGTTTCGATGCTAAAAACGCATCATCAGATTAAAACAATTTTTACTTCCCTCATAAAAGAGAAGTATTTTACTCGTGACAAAATCATCCTCCGAGATTTCCTTCAGATCTTTACCTTTCAGGATCCCTAGATGGCGAAAAACATGTTTTCTCGATTCCGTCGGTCTGTCTTTTCGCGGCATGGCTAAAAAACTACTTATCCGATTGACTTGAACAAATTTTGGTCAAAAATTAAGGGTCATAACGAGAATTTATCTCAAATTTTGCACAAAAATCAAGTATTATGTAGGAAATAACTGGTAAAATTTTGGTACGAATCCAAGATGGCGGAACAAAATGGCGGCTTAGTAAAATATTTAAAAATTCAGCCTGAAAAAACTACTTAATGAACTGATTTCAAATTGTATGGCATAATTAATTGTAGTATAGAGATAAACTAGCAAAAGTCTGTTACTAATTCAAGATGACGGAACAAAATGGCGGCCAAATAAAATTTTTGTAATCTGAGAAAATCACCCTCTTAGGATTTACATATCTTCGAGTTCTTGGAGTTCCTAGATGCCAAACATATGTTATATTAGGTCCGTCGGTCCATCTGTCAATTCGCGGCATAGCTTAAAAACTACTCATCAGATTGACTTCAAATTTTATTCAAAAATTAAGGCTCATATGAGGATAACCTGGTAATATTTTGGTAAAAATCCAATATGCCCGAACAAAGATGGCGGCGTAATGAAACGTTAAAAAAATTATTACTTAAAAAACTAATTATCCAATTTGCACAAAAATCAAGTATTATGTAGGAATCAACCGGTAAAATTTTGTACGAATAGAAGATGGCGGAACAAAATAAAAATGAATACTTAATGAACTGATTTCAAATTGTGTGCCATAACTAATTCTAGTATAGAGATGAAGTAGAAAAACTGTGGTACTAATTAAAGATGGCGAAACAAAATGGCTGCCAAATAAAATTTTTGTAATCTGAAAATATAACCCTTGCAAATTTTACATATCTTCGCGTTTTAGCGTCCCTAGATAGCAAAAAAAAAATGTTTTATCAATTCCGTCCAAATGTCGGTTTGTCTGTCTGTCTGTCAGTTCGCAGCATAGCTTAAAAACTATTTATTAGATTGACCTCAAATTTTGGATAAAAACTAAGGCTGATATAGGTATGACCTGGTAATATTTTGGTATAAATCTAATATGCCCGAACAAGATGGCGGCGTAGTGAAACGTTTAAAAATTATTACTAAAAAAACTAATTATCCAATTTACCTCAAATTTTGCAAAAAAATCAAGTGTTACATGAAAATGAACTGGTAAGGTTTTGATATGAATATAAGAGAGCAAAACAAAATGGCGGCCTAACAAAATATTTAAAAAATCAGTCTGAAAAAAAGTACTTATTAGATTAGTTTCAAATTTTGTGCAAGTATTAAGTGTGATATAGAGATAAGCTGGTAAAGTTGTGTTACGAATTCAAGATAATGGAATAAAATGGCGGTCAAATAACATGTTAAAAAAATTAACGTAAAAAATCTTCTTATTCAATTGACTCTAAATTTTTGAGAAAAATTAAATATGATATAAAGATAAACTGGTGCGAATGAAACATGACCTAACAAAATCGCGATGTGTGTCAATGTAAAAACTACTTATTAAATTAATTTTAAATTATGCCCAAAATCAAGTGTGGCATAGGTATAAACTGGTAAAATATTGGTAGGGATCCAATATATTGGAACAAAACGGTGCCCAATAAAAATGTTTGAAAGGACAATATATATGTGTTCCTAATTAACTATGTACTGAACTAAATTGGTTCAGACTTTACTATTCATAATGAGGAAGTAAGGGGAATTTACGGATTTTTTTAACACGGGAATCGCAATTTAAAAAGAATTGATGATATTACTATATTAATAGTTCGAAAATGATAAACTTTGCGCTGTTTAATAAAATGATGTATTAAATATACTTAAAGTTAAAGTAACCATCATGCTAAAACAAATAACAATTAACTAATAATAATGCATATTCAAATTGCAATTGTTCTGTTTCAATACGTAAGTGAAATAACTTTCTAATTTTAAATAAAGCATCAACATTTGTTGGTATATTACAGTATAAAAGGTTTTAAAGTCCGGACTTTTCAGTGGTAATCCTTGATTTGCAATTTTTATATTTAAAAACGTTTTATTTAACAATTCTAAGACAACTTTTACGTATTCTGGCCTCCACCATGACTCTCTGATTACCTCAATTCAATATTATATGCTGTTAAGTTAACTTGGAGTATCTTTGGGTTAGTTACTTCGTAAATGACGAAACTTTTGTTCTACATGTCGACTCACGCATTAAAATATTCTAGATTTGTTGGCTTAATTTCTTGGTTGTGCCTTAGATTTATATAGATTATTAATGGTCATTATCTCTATTAAATAACCAGAAGTAGGAAAACAGCAATTATCGATTTGTTTTCATATTGCCATCCCTATGACCAGCTGGGGCTTAGCAATTTACAGGAGAGAAAATCCAGCGTCTAGATTTTTCGATTTTACCGACACGCATTTTTTTTTATATAAAAAAATATTGCATTTTGTATTTGAAAAATCTACCCGTTTATGAGGACGATTTTCTAGAGTGCCCCTTGGCTAGGGCACTCTTATTTAGCCGCTTTATTGACCGGTATCAAATTTGATTAAATATATCTGGAAATAAATAAGGTGCATAAAAAAGAAAACAATAATATTAAAATTGTAACACTTTACATCTCAGTAACTAAGCTCTATCCGACCCATATTCAAATGAAAAGCCAGACAAATTGTATTGCTTCTTAGAGTGTATTTAAAATTATATAAAAATAATATATAAGAAATCGGTAAATTTCCTTTACCCGCAACTTCCCTCATTATGAATATTTTCTTATATTAGGAATAAAAAAGTGTGAACCAATTTAGTTCAGTACATTTTATTGGACGCCATTTTGTTCCAATATATTGGATCTCTATGAATATTTTACCAGTTTCTACCTATGCCACACTTGATTTTGGGCATAATTTAAAATTAATAAGAAGCTTTTTTCGTTCATTTTTTTAACATGTTAATTGGCCGCCATATTGTTTTGCTGTCTTGAATTCATAACACAACTTTACAAGCTTATCTCTATATCACACTTAATGCTTGTTCAAAATTTGAAAGTAATCTAATAAAAAGTTTTTTTCAGACTGAGTTTTTAAATATTTTATTACGCCGCCATTTTGTTTTGCTTATTCACACCAAAATGTTACCAGTTCGTTATTATGTAACACTTGATTTTTTTGCAAAACTTGAGGCAGATTGGATAAAAAGCCTTTTCAGTAATAATTTTTTAACGTTTAACTAGGCCGCTATCTTTTTCGGGCAACTGGATTTTTACCAAAATATTACAATTAGTTATGGCACACAATTTGAAATCAGTTCATTAAGTAGTCTTTAAGCCTGAATTTCTAAATATTTTATTACATAAGACTTGATTTTTGTGCAAATTGGATAATTAGTTTTTTAAGTAATAATTTTTTTAACGTTTCAGTAAGACGCCATCTTGGATTTTTACCAAAATATTATCAGGTTATCCCCATATGAGCCTCTATTTTTAACTAAAATTTCAAGTTAATCTGATGGGTATTTTTTGAAGCTATGCCGCGAATTGACAGACAGACAAACCGACAGATGGACCGACGGACTTGATAAAACATATTTCTGGCATCTACGGACGCCAAAACGCGAATAAATGTAAAATCTGTTTCGTTCCGCCTTCTTGAATTAGCACCAGGCTTTTACTAGTTCACCTCTATACTACAATTATTTATGGCATATAATTTGAAAGCAGTTCATTAATTAGTCTTGGATTCGTACCAAAATTTTATCAGTTGATTCCTACATAATACTTGATTTTTGTGCAAAATTTGAGGTATGTTGGATATACACTTTCTTAGTAATAATTTTTTTAACATTTTACTGGGCCGCCATTTGTGTTTGGATTTTGCCATATTGGATTTCTACCAAAATGTTACCAGGTCAACCTCATATGACCCTTAATTTTTGACCAAACTTTGTTTTTTAGCTATACCGGGAACAGACAGACCATCAGAGCGATAGACCGGCACACCGAAAGACAGACAGACAGACCGACGGAATCGAGAAAACATGTTTTTCGTCATATAGGGACCCTTAAAACGTAAGGATTTGAAAAAATCTTGGAGGGTGATTTTTTCACGATTACAATACTTCCCTTTTATGAGGGAAGTAAAAAGAATTAAAATTTATTTTATTTTAAAACAAAATGTTAAAAATGAATATTTTTTTTTGTTTAAAAATAAGCTTTTGTAATTATTTGGTTTTCCTTTTGGATATAGACGCTTTTTTTATTATAATTTAAAATTAATTTAAATATAAAAAACCAAGTCAAACAAGTCCTAAAAATGTGGTACGCTTATAAGAGACTACTGGAGTCCCTTTTTATAGGTTTAATTCACATCTTTATATCAGGTGTTTTTGTGGTTTTATAGGTTATGTGTTGGACATAGATGTCTAAAACCAGCGTAATTTTCGCGGAAATTTGAAAACTAAGAAATGTTTTTTTTTCGATTGAACCAACAAAAGCTGCTATACCTATGTCCTGTATGTTGACGATAATAAAAAATGCTGTTTACTATCCTTGGATCTGTGTAAGGCCTTTGATACAGTAAATCATCATATTCTTTTACGAAAATTATATAATATTGGAATAAGGGGCAATATATATAATTTACTTAAAAATTATCTAAGTAAGCGCAGACAGTTTGTACAAATATATAATGCAATAAGTAATCAAAAAGAAATAGTTTGTGGAGTACCACAGGGATCAATATTGGGGCCAATTTTATTTTTAATTTATATAAATTCAGTTTCTAAATTAAATTTAAAAGGCAATATTCAATTGTTTGCGGATGACACAGCAATTATTTATTTTGCTGATAATTTAAATGAATTATTTTTTGATATAAAACATGATCTAGAATTAATTTGTTTCTGGCTTAAATCTCACAAACTATCATTACATTTTAGTAAATCTTCTTTTAAGTTAATAAGTAAAACAAAGATAAATTCTGGTATTTCCCCAGTAGTAATAAACAATAGCAAAATTAAATATTCAAATACAACAAAATGTTTAGGATTAATTATAGATGAAAACTTAAGTTGGAAAAATCATATTCAGAGTATAAGAACCGCTATAACTCCATTAATAGGAGTATTAAACAAAGCAAGATATTTCGTACCATTAAAATTCTTAAAAAACATATATCATTCTTTAATATATTCTAAATTCCAATATTTAATTTCAATTTGGGGATCTGCGTGTTCGTCACATATTAAACCTTTAAAACAATTGCAAAATAAAACTCTAAAATGTATTTATAAACTACCATATTTGGAACATTCTATTAACCTATATAAACCTAACGGATTTTTAAACTTACAGAATATTTATAATTTCAAAATTTGCGTTTTAATACACTCTATTATTAATAATGGAAAAAAAATCAAATATTATATTTAAAAAAATCTAATACTTTACATAATCACGATACAAGACATTGCTTACAATTACAGACCATTACAATAAAAAGTATCAATTCTCCACGATGGTTTATTATTTATGGATAGTTATTATATATTATTATATAATAACTTACCAGAGACTATAAGACATACAAGAAAATTACCAATATTTAAAAAACAATTAAAAATGCATTTTTTACAAAAATAAAAATGAATAGATTTTTTTAAAAATATTTTTTTCAACTTACTTTTTATATTATATTGAATTATAACATAGGAGTTTTTTCATTTATTATAACTTTATTATTATTATTTTCTATTGTTATATGTTACATTCCATGTAATAAACTTGTAAAGTTGGTTTGGAATAAAACAATTGAAGGTAAAATATAGCTTTCGGTCGTTGTATACAGGAAAAACTTAGAATTCCCTTTCTTTGTGATTCCAATAACATGTTAATAATATTTTAGTGATTAATTTTCTCGCCTGATTTCTGATTAACAGTGGCAACATTATCATTTATTAAAATTAATAATATTTAGTTAACTCATTCAAAATTAATGTAGTGTGATAAGTGGCACTCCCCTAACAGTGGCATACGGAGCAGCGGACTCCCTCAACACTGTGAAATATTGATGTTTTAATTTTTGAGCCCAGTTGAATTTGGATCAACTCTTTTGTTAAATTTGTAATAAGTAACAAACATTTACACTTTTTTTCGACACATTAACCTAAACTATTTGCATTTTCAATAAAGTCTGACCGAACGTGATTTTTTTGGCCGAGGCCAAAGCCGATTCCGGCTGTTTTCACGTCTTGGGCCGAAGCCGAAGGAATTCTATCTTATTTTATTTAATATTAATATCTAGCAATTCATAACATTTTTGTAGTTGTAAGTTGCAAAACGTTAAGCAGAATTTATTTAAGGTTATGTTTTTTAATACAATGGAAAAAATGAGATATAAAAATATTTCTGATTAAAAACAAAACTAACAAAACTCTAATATATTTTCTTTTAATACTTTTTGTTTAATAAACCATATATGTAAAAGTAATAAGAATAATAAATAAAGATCAGAACCCACTGTTCTGATCTAATAATTAAAATTAAACAGTTTTATAATATGTTAAAAAAAGAAGTTTATCTGTTGTCTTGTTTTTAAACTCGCTTTTTGAACTGTGGCAAAAATATGAGTGAGGGCTCATTGGATTCGGAATGACGTCTAGAAAAATGTGCAAAACTTTCAAAGTCACCCATAAACAATTTTTTTTTGCAGATAACCCGCAAACTATTAACATTTAAGAAGTAAAAAAATATTCTTAATTAAGAAGAAATTTCTAAAAAGAAAGTCCTGCCTCCCGGAAGCCGTTCGTCACAAGTAAAAAATCTACACTATTAAAAATTAATACAAAACTTAAGGGAACAATGTCCTTCTCAAAAACGTTTTTCATTGATTTTTCACAAAATGAGCCTATTGTTAATTAACAATTTTTACTTCCATCGTAAAAGGAAAATATTGTAAACGTGAAAAAAATCACTCTCCGAGATTTTTTCAGATCTTCACGTTTTAAGGTCCCTAGATGTTGAAAAACATATTTTTCGATTCCGTCGGTCAGTCTGCCTGTCTGTCTGTTCGCGGCATAGCTAAAAACTACTTACCCGATTGATTTTAACCCGTAGTCAAAAATTAAGGGTCACATGGGGATGACCTGTTAACATTTTGGTAAAGATCTAATATGGAAAAACAAAAAGCTGGCCTAGTGAAATGTTAAAAAAAAATATTACTAAAAAACCATTTTTTCAAGTTACCTTAAATTTGTACAAAAATCAAGTAATACATATAGATCTACTGGTAAAATTTTGGTACGAATTGAAGATGGCGAGACAAAATGGCAGCTTAACAAAATATTCGAAAAATTAAGAAATCATGGTTCTTGGGATTAGACCGTGTCAAATTGGAATTACTATCCGACATTTCGCTTTTGATTACTCCAGGTATCTTTAAGGGTCTCTACTCCACGAGATCAGAACCCTGAAACGTGAAACTGTGTTTAGATCGGTTTCCCCGTGTTATGTAGACCGCAACCCCTATCTCTATTGAAGTATTTTGTATGTCTGAAAATTTCAATAGATTCTCTAATCTTTCGTTTTTAAAATACTGGAACCGACGCTAGAACCTTGGTTTCTTTTACATTTACAGTATGTCCAGTGGGATGCTGGTGTACAGCTACAGCAAATTGAACAATTTGTTTCTTTTTACTACATATTTCATAGTCCTTAAGTCTAGTGGATATTAAGCGTCCCGTTTCTCCCGCATGGGCAAGGAATTTCATATACTCCTTCTGTTTAAAAAGGTACATCTTTCGGGATCGCAAGCATTGCCCAATATTCTTATGTGTATTGAAGATTGTACGTATGTTGGACCGAAGTAATCGTCCTATTTTGTCTGTAGTGTCATGAATGTAGGGAAGAACAACACTACCTAATAGTGGCTCCTTATCATTCTCAATTCGAGGATTTGGATTACTATATATTTCAGTTAAATGCATAACATCTTTAGTACAATAACCATTCCCTCTCAGAGCTTCAGTCAGTTTCGTTGTTTCCTATGTCTAACATCGGAATCATTATCAGAAATTAAAATGGCTCTAAATATTAGTGAGCAAACAAGCGATTTCTTTTGTACTGTTGTTGTACTATACACGGAATGTCCTAGTGTACCATTTTTCTTCCTTTGAATAAATTCATTTAGAGAGGAAATCGTTCCATTAGGCTCAATTTCCATCGTGAATTTAATATTGCGATGTTGTTAATTAAGGTGATCCAGAAATATGAAGAGATTTTCCCATACATGAGGCCAAACAATAAAATTATCATCTGCATATCTGAACTAGTGTTTAGGTTTTAGTGGAGCGGATGCTAAAGCAATATATACGCCTGAATCGCTCCGAACTCATTTAGTGTTCAGATCTCGTGGAGTTAAGATTCCCGAATAATTGCAATTTGACTTGACCGTGTCAAATTGGAATTATTCCCAAGAAGCATGATTTCTTAATAGACCAAAGCCGTCAAAGCTTCCGTTTTATGTTAAAATATTTGAAAATTAGCTTGAAAAAAACTACTTAACAGAATGATTTCAAATTTTGTGAAACAATTAATTGTGGTATGGAAATGATTTGATAAAATTTTGGTACAAATTCAAGATGGCGGAGCAAAAAGGAGGCCAAATAATTATTTGTCATCCTGAATAAACCACCCTCCCAGGTTTTACATATATTCACGTTTTAACGTCCCTAGCTGCCAAAAATATGTTTTCTGAATTCCATCCGTCTGTCTGTAGCTCTGTCTGTCAGTTCACGGTGTAGCTAAAGAACTACCTGTCCGAATGACTTTGAATTTTGGTCAAAAATTAAGGGTCATATGGGGATTATTATTGTAGAACTAATTATCCAATTTATCCCCAATTTTGCACAAAGAAATGAACTGGTATTAGAACAAAATGGTGGCCTAATAAAATGTTTAAATAAAAAAATCAGCCTGAGAAAATGCTCATGAATCAGAGAAAAACATTTTTTCAGGGTGATATTGTTGTAATATTTAAGTATATATATTTTTTTACTTGTTACGTCGGGTTTTTGGGCAACGTAACGGCTTAACGCTCCTGGCGCGGTGCTTTATTTTCAACACTAAATTGAAATAATTAATAAAGAGATAGCATTCCGGGAGTCGGGACATTTTTATTGCAATTTTTTTTCCTTTTTACGAATATTTTTACTTCGTAAAAGGGAAGTATTGTTATCGTCAAAAAATCACCCCGCGAGATTTATTACGTTTAAGCGTCCCTAGATACCAAAAAATATGGTTTCTCGATTCCGTAGGTCTGTCTGTCGGTCTGTCTGTCTGTCTGTCTTTCGGTCGCTCTGTTCGCGGCTTAGCTAAGAAACTTACCCGATTGGCTTCAAATTTTGTTCAAAAATTAAGGGTTAAATGGGGATTACCTGGTAAAATTCCATTATGACGAAATAAAATGGCAGCCTAGTGAAATGTTAAAAAAATATTACTAAAAAACTACTTATCTAATTTACCTCAATTTATCTCAAATTTTGTACAAAAATCAAGTATTTTGTTTGAATTAACTGGTAAAATTTTGGTAGGAATCCAAGATGGCCGAACAAAATGGCAAATTATTTAAAAATTTAGCCTGAAAAAATACTTAATGAATGGGTTTCAAATTGTGTGTCATAACTAATTGTGGTATAAAAATGAATTAGTAAAATTGTGGTGGAATTCAAGATGGCCACCTAGTGAAACGTAAAAAAATATTTCTAAAAAAGTTAATTATCAAATTTACTTCAAATCTTGCACACAAATCAAGTGTTACATAGGAATGAACTGGTAACTTTGTGGTATGAACCTAATATAGCAAAACAAAATAGCGATCTAAAATATCAGCCTGAAAAGACTACTTTTTAAATTGTGTGCAAGGATAAATTTTGTTATAGAGATAAACTCGTAAAGTTGTGGTACGAATTCAAGATGGAGAAACAAAATGGCGGCCAAATAAAATTTAAAAAAGATCGTCGTAGAAATCTTATTTAATTGGCTTAATTAAAATGTGATATAGGGATAAGCTGTTATGAATTCAACATGACGTAATAAACTGGCCTGTCTGTCAATGTAAAGACTACTTATTCAATTCATTTTCAATTATGCCCAAAAATAAAGTGTGGTATAAGTAGAAACTGGCAAAATGTTGGTAGGAATCCAAGATGATGGGACAAAATGGCACCCAATAAATATATTTGTAAAGGCAGTAGGTATAAGTGTTACCAAATGTACTGAACTAAATTGGGCCCCACTATTCCTAACAAAAGGAAAGACTCATAACGAGGGAGGTTCCGGGTAAAGGAAATTTAGATTTCTTTTTTATTTCTTAAATATTAATAGATTCCGAGTTATTTGCAAAAAAAACCAAACACCTTTTTAAAACCTTAATTTGATTATAACTTTTGAAATTGTTTATGTGCTGGTTTGAAACTTTTACACATTTTTCTAGACAACGCGTCATTCCGAATCCAATGAGCCCTCTCACTCATATTTACTAGAACTAGCAAAACCAAACATAGACTGTGTTTTCTCAAATAGATCACAGCTCTTCTGTCAGTCTAAAGTTGGCCAGTTGATCTAAATAACTGGGAGGGAGGTATTCATAAAATGTTTTCATAGCCTGTTTTAAGTATACATAAGAGCTAGATTCGCAGTAATGAAATATATCTACATATGTCAAAGCAGAAATAAGATGTCAAGTATTGATCAAAATATAATAATATTAATTTTTATTTGGGAGCGTGCGCCTTCGATTCGGCAAAATTTTGGTAGAAGCCGATTATTTGTCGAACATCGAAAGCCGTTCGGTCTTATTTTTTTTTGTGTTCTATATCGTCAGCCCTACTTTTTGTTATAACTAGTTAAGAAATAAAGTTTTTGTTAAAGGACTGTCTTTCCTTGATTTTTTAAATAAAAAGTTTGGGTTTATAAAAATTACCCTATACAGTATTGAATAGTGTAAATTAATTGATGTTCAAATTTTGGGAAGTGATTTAGGTTATAAAAATATAAACAGGTGTCCAATACTTGTCCGTTTTCGACATGCAGAGAGTATTCCTAGAAATTTTAAATTTAAATTTGGTACACGATATAATAAAACGACTAAACAATTTTTAAAGAGATCTTCAGTGTGCTATTTCTTCCGATTCCTTTAACCCTTCCGAAGTTTTCTGACCATGACGCCACATGCAATTTTTGCAGCAAAGTCAAATCCTTTATCCTGTTTTCTAAATTTTTGATCTCTCTTTTCTGAATATTTTGCACCGTTTAGTTACTAGAATAATGTAAAATGGTAATGTAAATAAATTATTATTCTTCTCAAATTAGGTATACATGAGTGGATATTTTGCTCAACAATTTCTAAATGATGTAAAGTATCGACAAACTAAGAGACCAAAAGGTTACAGAACAAAATGAAGAGTTTTTGTAAAAAATATTGCATCATAATGGCTGCCTACCAACATTTTACCAGTTTCTGCGTATATGCCACACTTGATTTTTACAATGATACAGACCGCCATTTTGTTGAGTCATGTTGAATTCGTACCAGTTTATACTTATATAAGATTTAATTATTTTGCAAAACTTAAAGTTAATTCAATAGGATTTTTTTACGTAGATTTAAAAACACTTTTTTTGGCGCCATTATGTTCCGTCATCTTGAATTCGTACCATAACTTTAGCAATTTGCCTCTATATCACACTTAACGCTTGTACATAGTTTGAAATTAATCTAATACGTTGTTTTTTCAGGCTGATTTTTTTAATATTTCATTAGGCCGCCATTTTGTCTTGCTACCTTATATTCATATCAAAATATTACTAGTTCATTTCTATGTATTACTTGATTTTCGCGGAAAATTTGAGGTAAATTGGATAATTCGTTTTTGAAGTAATAATTTTTTTAATGTTTCACTAGGCCGCCATCTTGTCCAGCATATTGACTTTTTACCAAAATATTACAAGGGCTTCGACTTGTGAGCCTTAATTTTTGACTAAAATTTGAAGTTAATCTGATAAGTAGTTTTTAAGCTATGCCGTGAACTGGCGACAGACATACAAGCCGACAGACGGACCGATAAAATTGATAAAGCATATTTTTTTTTGCATCTAGGGACACTAAAACTTAAAAATATGTAAAACATCAGAGAGTGACTTTTTCACTATTACAAACATTTTATTTGGTCGCCATTATAGTTTTACTAGTTTATCTCTATAATATAATATTGTGTGCCATAATTAGTTATGGCACACAATTTGAAATCAGTCAGTTACCTATGTAGTTTTTCAGGCTGAATTTTTAAATATTTTATTAAGGCGTCATTTTGTTCCAACATCTTGGATTCGTACCAAAATTTCACCAATTGATTCGTACATAATACTTGATTTTCACGCAAAATTTGGGATAAATTGGATTAGTAGTTTTTTAGTAATAATTTTTAACATTTCTCTAGGCCGCCATTGTGTTTTGCTATAGGTATATTGGATTTCTACCAAAATGTTACCATATTATCCCCATAAACATGTTTTTCGGCATCTAGGGACCCTGAAACGTAAAGATTTGAAAAAACTCGGAGGGTGATTTTTTTACGATTACAGTACATACATTATTTTATATCCAGCAAATTAAAATCAAAAAAAATATTTGTAATAAAATTGTAGTTCTTGATCACATTTTAACTTTTAGAAATTCATTCCAATTATATTTCTTTTTAAATTATATGAATGTAGATTAACGGGAAGTAATAATGAATTTTGCAAGTTCCCGAATTCTTTTTCAAAACTGTAATGTAATAAATATGTTCAGGGAGTCTATTTTTTTAGATATTGTAATATTTTTATTGTGGGATAATGTAATATTTCTATTGTGGTATAAACACTTAAAAACAAAAACAAACTTACCCCTGATAATTAGAACTGTAAATGCTGCTGATAAACAGAATTACAAGAACAACTGAAATTTGATTGGCCTGAAATCGGTCCATATTGAAGTCAAAAATACCAACTTATTGCAATATAAAAATTACTGTTATTTATAACTTTTTGTTTAAAAAATTTGACATATCATTTTATTGCGTCAATTTCGACCTGATGTGCACTATAAATTATAATTGACACACTTAATTGGTTTCATAAATAAATAAAAACGTATTTTACAAGACAAAAAAGACATAATTCGTCTAGAAAGTTTCCGGAGTTTATTATCTGATAGTATGACAATATTCTGATAATTCTACACATATTCGTATTATCGAAAATGAGCTTTAAATATATTTTTTCAATCTGGAATGAATTGATATTTTAGAACAATAATGTAAATATACATCATTAAGATGGTTACATAAGCAAAATGAAATGGTTCCAAAGTTTTCAACACCTGGGTCCGATAGGCGACACATGATGTCACAATGATCGTCGAATGGCATGTGAAAATAAAAATATACTAAAACGGTAAATTTTCAACAGTGTGTAAAATAAGGTTTATTCAGTGCTGTTTTATCCATTAGGCGGAATAAGCGACCGGACCTCAAACGGATTCCCCGACCTAAAAAAGGGACCCGTGCCGTGGACAAACTTCTTTCCATATTGTATAATGTAGAAGGAGTAAGACTAACTTTTTTTGTCTTCTTTATTTCCTCTTTAATGTAGTTCTGTTTTTCAAAATATGTATTTTATTTTTTAACTACTATAAGTAGATTTTTAATGCCTTACATGCGGGCGGCATGCGGCCGCACTCAGGTGCAAGTCCAGCGCATGCGGCGTACGCATTAATTTTTAATTCTCCGTAAAATAACACATATTGCATTATTAATATGGGTTATATAAAAGAAAAAAATTCGAAAATTTATGTTGTAGTTTTTCGAAGTTTTAGACACGAGAAAAATATTATGTATATACCAATGTGTAACAGTGTAAAGAAAATTTGTGCCCACCTAACTTGAGAATGGCCAAATCGATGCGTTTAAAATTTGCACCCGAAATAGTTTAGTTGGTTGTCTTGGGAGTAGATTTTTGAGGGATAAAAAACGTAAAAAAATCATACTTTGAGAACGCGCAAACAAAAATAGTTGGAATAAATAATGTTTTGAGTTCAACAAATTATGGAAGTCATTAGCGTATATAATTGATTTTTTTCTTGCCACTACGGGGTGTTTGGTGGGTCGATGAGATATTTTAGGAGGAGATAAAGGATGTTATATGGAATATTGGTCAGATATGCTATTACGCGAAGTCTCATACATTTTGAGCTATCGTCATTTTTAATCCTAATACTAATAATTATATTAAAAAAACATTCTAATTTTCATTGATATTTAGTTCATGATCATACATCGTTGTAAAGAGTATTAAATAAAGAAGTTTTCAAAAGTGTTTGATTGACATTGACACTTGTCATTTATTTTTAAATGCTAGAGAAAGTAATAATTTTCCTGTAGGAAAATACTAGTTGACCTAGGTTTACTTTATTCTGTTTCTTTCTTTGGGATCTTGTATTGATTAACTGTAATCTACAGGGTGATTGACTCAATTTTGACCAACCTCTTAACTTTAGATAGATAGAAGAATGATTTCTACCAAATTGTAGGGGATAAAATGTAGCTTATTGCGATATATAAAACTATTATACAGGGTGTCTCAAAAAAACAGGGTACGCCAAAGTTGCATTTTTCAAATTACACACCCTATATATTTATAGATTTCTTAAGAGCAATAAAAGAGCTTCAAAAATACCATATATGATATAATTTGCTTTGTTGGTTTTTGAGATATTTAGATACTTTTTTTAACTTCTTTACAATGATATATCCGTATAAAAGAAATCAATAATGTTTGTTTTTAAGATAGATTAGAGTGTGGACTTTACATGACGCTTAACTAGTTTATTTTCTAATAAAGAAATAGAATACGATAAGTATTAAGAAAAAAACATTACCAGGTTAGCTCAAACGTACTTAAGGGAGAACATACGCCTGAAATTTAACACGACTTTAGTCGATTTTCTGGAATAAATTATGGCCGCACATGTTTTTTTTCTAAGAAAATCCCAAACCAGTCTATAGTCATGTTCCTAAACTAGTCAATTATTATATTTTTTTCTTTTTAAAAAACATACAAAACATATTTAGAAATAATAAAGGAACGTCAAAATTTCATAAAAATGTGAAGTTTTAATCCACTTTTTTTTAATACTTAGATGACTAATATTTAATTATAAATTTACCACACCTCAATAATCAACATTTTTCTAGGTGATTTCCAAAACCATTTCCTAATTGGTTTAAAAATAAACTCAGGATTTCTTCTACAAAATGATCCTGTAAGTGAAATAATTCCATCTTATTTTCTGAACAGCCAATAACGCATCTCAGTCTTTTGGTGCTGCTATCCTTGTTTTTTTAAATCCGCATATTTATATCGGCATTTGGACTACACAGAATTTGTGTTAAAACATTTGCGAACAGGGGTGGATTCAAAGATTTGGTGACGTTTTGCAAGTCAAATAGTAGTTCTTTTCTTTTCAGCTTTTAGAGGTTATATAGTTACAGTATTTGGTTTTAAAAATTAATTAATATTTTAAATATAGGAAAATATAGTATTTTTTACTTCCCTCGTAAATGGGAAATATTGTAATCGCGAAAAAATCACTCTCCGAGATTCTTTCAGATCTTCACATTTCAGGGTCCCTAGATGACGAAAAACATGTTTTCTCAATTCCGTCGGCCTGTCTGTCTGTTCGCGGCGTAGCTAAAAAACTACTTATCCGATTGACTTTAAATTTCGGTAAAACATTAAGGGTCATATGGGGATGACCTGGTAACATTTTGGTAAAAATCCAATATAGCGAAACAAAATGGCGGCTTAGTGAAATGTTAAAAAAATTATTATTAGAAAACTACTCATCCAATTTATCTCAAATTTTGCAAAATCATAAAGTTTTATGTTGAAATTAACTGGTAACATTTTGGTACGAATCGAAGATGGCGGAACAAAATGGCGGCTTAATAAAATATTTAAAAATTCAGCCTGAAAAAACTGTTTAATCGTTTCATTTCAAAGGGTGTTCCATAACTAATGTGGTTTAGGGATCAAATAGTATAATAGTGGTACTAATTCAATATGACCGATCAAAATGGGGGCCAAATAAAATGTTTGTAATCGTGAAAAAAATCACCCTCTCAAGTTTTACACATCCTTATGTTTTAGGGTCTCTAGATGCCAAAAAATATGTTTTATCAACTCCATCGTTCCGTCTGTCAGTCTGTCTGTCTGTCTGCCATTTCGCGGCATACCTTAAACACTATTTACCCGAATGACTTCAAACTTTGGTCAAAAATTAAGGGTCATATGGGGATGACCTGGTAATATTTTGGTAAAAATCCAATACGTTGAAACAAAATGGCGGCCGTGTGATATGTTAAAAAAATATTATTAAAAAACTTCTTATCCAGTTTATCTCAAATTTGGCAAAAGTCAACTAGTATGTTGGAATCAACAAGTGACATTTTGGTACGAATCCAAGATGGCGAAACAAAATGGCGGCTTAATAAAATAGTTAATAATTCAGCCTGAATAAACTGCTTAATGGTTTGACTTCAAATTGTGTGCCATAACAAATTGTGGTATAGGGAACAACTAGTAAAATAGGGGTACTAATTCAAGATGGCCAAACAAAATGGCGGCCAAATAAAATGTTTGCAATATTGAAAAAATCACCCTCCCAGATTTAACACATCTTTACGTTTTAGCTTCCCTAGATGCGAGAAATAATGTCTAATCAATTCCGCCGGTCCGTCTGTCGGTCTGTCTGTCTGTCTGTCACTTCGTGGCATAGCTTAAAGACTACTTACCCGATTGACTTTAAACCTTGGTCAAAAATTAAGGGTCATATGGGAATGTCCTAGTAACATTTTGGTAAAAATCCCATATGGCGAAACAAAATGGCGGCTTAGTGAAATGTTAAAAAAATTATTCTTAGAAAACTGCTCATCCAATTTATCTCAAATTTTGCAAAATCATAAAGTTTTATGTTGAAATCAACTGGTAACATTTTGGTACGAATCGAAGATGGCGGAACAAAATGGCGGATTAATAAAATATTTAAAAATTCAGCCTGGAAAAACTGTTTAATCGTTTCATTTCAAAGGGTTTTCCATAACTAATGTGGTTTAGGGATCAAATTGTATAATAGTGGTACTAATTCAATATGACCGATCAAAATGGGGGCCAAATAAAATGTTTGTAATCGTGAAAAAAATCACCCTCTCAAGTTTATCACATCCTTATGTTTTAGGGTCTCTAGATGCCAAATAATATGTTTTATCTATTCTATCGTTCCGTCTGTCAGTCTGTCTGTCTGTCTGCCATTTCGCGGCATACCTTAAACACTATTTACCCGAATGACTTCAAATTTTGGTCAAAAATTAAGGGTCATATGGGGATGACCTGGTAATATTTTGGTAAAAATCCAATACGTTGAAACAAAATGGCGGCCGTGTGATATGTTAAAAAAAATATTATTAAAAAACTTCTTATCCAGTTTATCTCAAATTTGGCAAAAGTCAACTATTATGTTGGAATCAACAAGTCACATTTTGGTACGAATCCAAGATGGCGAAACAAAACGGCGGCTTAATAAAATATTTAATAATTCAGCCTGAATAAACTGCTTAATGGTTTGACTTCAAATTGTGTGCCATAACAAATTGTGGTATAGGGAACAACTAGTAAAATAGGGGTACTAATTCAAGATGGCCAAACACAATGGCGGCCAAATAAAATGTTTGTAATATTGAAAAAATCACCCTCCCAGATGTAACACATCTTTACGTTTTAGCGTCCCTAGATGCGAAAAATAATGTCTAATCAATTACGCCGGTCCGTCTGTCGGTCTGTCTGTCTGTCTGTCTGTCTGTCTGTCTGTCTGTCTGTGCTTCGTGGCATAGCTTAAAGACTACTTACCCGATTGACTTTAAACCTTGGTCAAAAATTAAGGGTCATATGGGAATGTCCTAGTAACATTTTGGTAAAAATACCATATGGCGAAACAAAATGGCGGCCTAGTGAATTGTTAAAAAATTATTAAAAAACCATTCATTCAATTTATTTCAAATTTTTCAAAAAACATCAAGTATTATGTTGGAATCAACCGGTAATATTTTGGTACGAATCCAAGATGGCGAAAGAAAATTGCGGTTTAGTAAAATATTTAAAAATTCGGCCTGAAAAACTGCTTAATGGTTTTGTATAGGGATCATTTATTAAAATTATGGTACTAATTCAAGATGGCGGCCAAACAAAATGTTTGTAATCGTGAAAAAATCACCCTCTCAGCTTTTACACAATTTTTATCAAAAATTAACGGTCATATCGGGGTGACCAGGTAATATTTTGGTAAAAATCCAAGATGGCAAAACAAAATGGCGGCCTAATGAATTGTTAAACAAATTATTATGAAAAAACTGCTTATTCAATTTACTTCAAATTTTGCATAAACATCAAATATTATGTTGGAATTAACTGGTAAAGTTTTGGTACGAATCTAAGATGGCGGAACAAAATTGCGGTATAATAATATATCTAAAAATTCAGCTTGAAAAACTGCTTAATGCATTGATTTCAAATTGTGTGCCATAACTAATTGTGTTATAGGGCTCAACTAGTAAAACTGTGTTACTAGTTCAAGATGGCGGAACAAAATTTCGGCCAAATAAAATTTTTGTAATCGTGAAAAATCACCCTCTCTGGTTTTACATGTCTTCACGTTTTAGCGTCCCTAGGTGGCAAAAAACATGTTTTTCAATTCCGTCGGTCCGTCTGTCAGTTCGCGACATAGTTGAAACACTACTTAGCCGATTGACTTCAAATTTTGACCAAAAATTAAGGGTCATATTGGGATGACCTGGTAAATTTTTCGTAAAATCCAATACGGCGGAACAATGATTAAACAATTTTGGTAGAGTGTCTTTTTTCAAATTGTCGACGTTTTGCAACTTAATTGTTGCATCCTCAGGACACATATACAAATCCTATATCCTGCATGAAACCCATATTATCAGTCTTTACCTACTCCGTTGGTCTGCATATATTTCCCAGATATTAAGTTTCTAAATGATTTTCGATAATAATACTCTTGTTATTTTGTTAGAGTGCTGTATTATTTGGGGTTAGGATCCAGTAAAAAAAAACAAAAGTCTATTAAATAAAGTTTCTTCATAATAATTTTTTTAACATTTCACTAGGCCGCCGTTTTGTTTTGCCACATTGTATTTTTACCAAAATATTACCAGATCATCCCTATATGACTCTTAATTCTTGGTTAAAATTTCGAGACAATCGGGTAAGTAGTCTTTTTAATCTATGCCGCGAATTGTCAGACAGACAGACAGACCGACAGACGGATCGACAGAATTGCTAAAACATATTTTTTGGCATCTAGGGACGCTAAAACGTTAAGATGTGTAAAACCTGAGAGGGTGATTTTTTCTTGATTACAAACATTTTATTTGGCCGCCATTTTATTCGGCCATCTAGAATTAGGACCACAATTTCACGGTAGTGCGTATTTTCCCCTAAACTACACTGGCCCAAACAGTTAGTGGACCGAAACTTCACTGGCCCTAACAGTCGAAATCCCGACAGATTGGAATGTGTGGAATGCGGCGCTAGCCCGACACTTTAAATAGAGAATTGGCGAGCTACGCTACTGGCTAAAAATTCTTTTAATGGGCCTGCTGTGTTGTCAAGTTTTATTGATAAAAATATATATATTGTTTATTCATTGTTAATCAAAACTACACCATGAAAAAATGATGTTAGCGTATTTGCCTGCATTCTAACTTTGAAGTGAAAATATTTTGACTGTTTTTTTTTTGTTTATTATAAAGTATTTGTTTATAACAGGATAATTTCTATTTAATGGAATAATGGAGATTGAACATTGAAAAAAAAATTGTTGGAAAGACCAGGCAGAGGTTATTACTGTGCATTCAGATGATTTGAAACCTATTTTAAACTGGGTACGTAAGATAATCTTATTTGTTAGTATATAGGATTGAGTCCCCATCTGTTATTAATGTGGATGTTCCCTACCTAAAGATAAAATAAAGTTTTACTCAAAAGATCATATAAAAATCCACAAAAGCCTTGAAGCTTGAACATATATATTTTAACTAATTTGTTTTGTGAGCTTTTTGAGACACACAATTTCAACTTTTTTTAGTGTTTAATTTTTTATCCTGATCCTAAGCAAATACCTATCTAAAAATCAGTTTTTATCAGTCACATATTGATTAGTGTTTTATAAGATTGTTGATAATTTTGCCTAAGCTTGTTATTCATGCAGGTACTTTATTAATTGTAATTTGTTTTAGGACCAATGCAAGTCTTCTTGATGTTTCATATAGGTATCGTAGACAAGGCTTAGAAAGTTAGTTCTGCTCATATGTGCATTGGAGATATTAGTGACTTCTATATTATAGTCGTACTTCAGTACTCTTTGTTGCCCTGTTTGCATAGGAAGAAAGAAAAGACTTTAGTTACGTGTATTGATCTGAGTGTCATATAGCCCCAATTATAGCCCATTATATCAATGTGATAATTGGGCCTCTTTATTATACGGAAGCTTCAAATTCTGCACCATTAAATTTACTGAATATGCTTGTCACATAAAGTGGTTCATTTATAATTACTGTTGCTTAGAAAAGATGCACCATATGATAAATGTAGTGTCAACTTTATTTTTAATTCTATGTTGAATACATTTTTTTATTGCTGTAAAGTGTATCACATATTTTGTATATTGATTAAAGATATATAGCTAAAGTTTAGAAATTTGAATAATTTTTGCCCATATTTTAAAAATATTAACTGTGGCCTAGTTATATATTTTCTCGAGTTGGTATACACAATTCAGTAATAAGTTAATTTAGTAAGTATGCCAGATATCGCACATCACACCTTCAATTTTTTTTAAAATCTAAATATGGTTTAGGAAAAAGTTAGGTACATGATATAATTATAAATGACAAAAGTCTTTCGAAGATATCCTCAATTAATTTCATGCTTTCAGATTCTTAGGTTTATTAACTGGTATAAAGTAGTTTAGATCTTGTAAATTATTTTACCAATTAACTATTAAAATACTAACTTTTATAGCCTAATCTTATAGAATTTCCTAAAAATATCTTATCGTTGACTTTACCATATGTTGGGAACTGGCCGCCAAACTTATAAGACTGCGTATTGTTAAAAAAAATTATGGTGTATCTTTTAGAATCTTTATTCATGTAAATGTTAAGTTTTCTAAATAAATAGTTCCAAACCATTAAAAAGGTATCCTACAATAGCTTTATATAGAGATTCCGGCATATCACAATTATCAGCTGTACATATAAGGTATCATATTATAAGGCTAATAATACCTAAGGGTGAGACAGTGTTTCAAGAGGGAGATAGACATTGACTAAAAGCATTATTCGTTATAAAACCTGTAGTGTTTTGTTTAATGTCCGACTAAGTAAAATAATTTTTAATTGAGAAAAATCTAGTTTAAACAATATCTTATTTAACTGACTTTGGCATAATGTCATTATTTGTCAAAATAAACTCATAGTAAATTGTGCCAAGGACACATGGGAAGGATAGGATTTATTAATTAAGGACATAAATAAGGTTAAATGGTTTTTGGATAATTTTAAACTGACTCTTAATGTAAAGAAAACTAATTTATTCAATTACATCAATTAATCATGAGTGTACTATTACGACTAGGAAATAAAGCAATAAAAAGTTTTAAGAAGTAAAAGTCTATTCATAAATAAGTCCGACACATTGCAAATGCATAAATAAAACCTACTTCACAAAATGGTGAATGAGTCCTTATATAGCTTATTTTCAGAATAAATCTAAACCTAAGATTATATTAAACATAAATTTTATTTAAAACACAATAAAGCAAATATTATTTTCTTATGATGTAATCAGTTTTCTCAACTAGCAAAGGGGTTGTTTTCACTTGCCTCGCCCCTGGCAATAACTGAATCGGTGTCGTTGGTAAGAAGGCCAGATTTTAACCAATGACACAGTCCAAGATGATATCATTTTCTTACTGTCTAGAGCTTACATCTTGTTGGTGATCTTATTACATAATGGTCATCCTTGGGCATACTAAAAATAAAGAAAATTCCTAATTACTTTCAAAAACATTTACACTTATTAAAAAAAAAATGAATGAAATAGATATGGCACTACTTCGAAAAATAACCAGGACTGGTGAACTTATGCTATTTGAATTTTAAAAAGAAAACGAAAAAAAACTACATATTACATTTAAATAATGAGCCCATATAATTTCAAAAAAAATGATCAAACTAAATGCTTAATTGTGGAAGTATATTCCAGCTTTATCTTACACACACGTGTATACGTGTATGGCATCATTCCGATATATTTAATATGTTTGCTATGGGACCACTCCATCCTGAATATTCCCTATTTCATCCAAACTGGTCATACAAGACAATCACATACCATTGCTCTTTCCATTCATTTAACATCTTAATTGAGCTCAATATTTTTACTTATATAAGCAAATTTAATGCAATATCTAAATCAGATTTGTCAATAAGATAGAATTCTTAAATTATAAAGAATTTAAGTTACATTAAAATTTCAATTATATTTGTGCCATAAATAAATTCTTATGCATTTCTCATAGAAAACCTTGTAAAGTGTAGAGGAAAATTTAAATGATTTTAATTATCAAAACACTTCCTTTTTGTTTGTGTGTTTGATTTTTTTCAAATAAATAAAAATATATGAACAGAAAATAGCCATTAAAATTTTTAGACTTAACAAATTACAAAATCAAAGTGCAACCTATCAAATTCTGTGGAACTTAGTCTGAAATAATGGCTCCTGTCTTGTTGATCTGACATAAATATGAAAGTTTATTTTACATAAGAGAGAAGGTGACTTAATAAAATTGTTAAGAATTTTAAATAAATTACACAAGTCCAAATGGCACGGTTCAAAATACTCTATTAGAACATACACATTGCTGAAAGGTCAAGGACATCTTAAAATAAAGCCTAATAGTTTTATTGCTCTATTCGTAATCTATGTGTTTGCCAAAAGTAAATTTGGAATTCAATAGCACTCCCAAGTTTTCAACACTATCAACTTTTTTCAAGATGCTTTCGTTCAGTGTATAAATAATGTATTTTTTAAACAACGGAAACTTAATTTCTAGAAATAGGGATATCTCCAATAATATCAACACTGAGGTAGGAATGATTTGGTTATGACACTTCACCAAATTTCTTTATTTCATAAGGGTCCTCTAGTCGGATGTGTAAAATTATATATATTGCCACTAAAAATAAAATGTATTCAAAGCATAAAAGTAAACCAAAAAATTCTTATTGAAAGAGAATTCTGTTCCCCAGATGATTATGTTATTAACAATATACTTTCTGCTGTCCTAATATTGATAGTCCCTTTAAATTGCTTGCTTTGCTTGCTTAAATTGCTGAGTCTAACTTTCTAGTAATCTTGTTCGAAATTGCATTTAAATGGGCGAAAAACTGAGAATTCAGGACATATCGGGAACACAGTAAAAGCTTGCATATTATTTCTGCACGTTTCACAACCGAACCAACTAACAAATTACAGGCATTTTTCATTTTGTTAGTAAAACTTATTTTATTGTATCCTAACACTGATACGGTCGTAGTAGAATTAATACGTAGGTATTTGCTATTTTTATAAACTAGGTAATTCTTTGAGAACATTTAAGACTTATTATTCAGGAATGTTAATAACATGTTATCAAATATAAATAAAACACAATATTACTAATATTGTCGGAAATATTTACTTCATTTGAACAATAATGCATTTTGGAAACAGTGACAGAAGTTTCTTACGTCATTGGCGTGCATGTTTACGTATTTCAACGTTTAAGGCCAACGACGAATTCTATGCATTCCAATGTGTCGGGATTTCGACTGTTAGCGCCAGTGACGGTTATGTGTAATGTAGGTTTGTGCAAGCGAAGTTTAGGGCCAAATACATCGAACCAATTTTACTAGTTGATCCCTATACCACAATTAGTTATGACATACAATTTGAAATCGAACCATTAAGCAGTTTTTCAGGCTGAATTGTTAAATATTTTATAAAGCCGCCATTTTGTTTGGCCATCTTGGATTCTTACCAAAATGGTTCCAACATAATACTTGATGTTTTTTGCAAAATTTGAGATAAATTGGATGGAGTAGTTTTTTAATATTTTATTTAACATTTCACTAGGCCGACATTTTGTTTCGCCTTATAGGATTTTACCAAAATGTTACCAGCCCATCCCCATATGACTCTTAATTTTTAACCAAAATTTGAAGTCAATCGGGTAAGTAGTCTTTAAGCTATGCTGCGAAATGACTGACAAACAGACAGACCGATAGAGGGTCAGACGGAATTGATAAAACTTATTTTTTGGCATCTAGGGACGCTAAAACGTAAAGATGTGTAAAACCTAAGAGCTACGCTAACAGAACGGAATTGAGAAAACATGTTTTTCGTCATCTAGGGCCCATGAAACGTGAAGATCTGAAAACATCTCGGAGAGTGATTTTTTCACGATGACAATACTTCCTTTTTACGAGGGAAGTGAAAAGGTAACTATGTCAATGAATTCTATAAAAATATCCTTAACCCCAACCCCGTATATTTCCTAATAATGTCAATGAAAACTGGGCACCCTATAGATTATAAAACTTTGTAGCCCTGTTTACCAGGTAATATAATACATGTGTGGCAAACATATTTCAAAATTGGCCATTAAATACCTAATCTAATTTATTTTGAAAATATTTAATTTTGGATTTTGATTAAAAATTTGCATGGTCCACTTAAAATCTGAGTTTTGACCATTCAGATACCAAAAACAAAAAAATTGTCATAATAGAAGATTTGTACTCAGCAATGCCGGTCCTGCCTAGCTGCTTCGAAATAAAAGAAATTACATTGCGTTTAGCCGTTTAGCAGCAGCCGTATGTCTGGGTCAGTCGGTGCCTTTAGCCAGACAAGGACAGCTGTAGTTTACTGACGTGAATAGGGAACAAGAAATCACAGTAGTAAATCGTTGCAGACGTAATCTGACGTAATACAAAGCTAAATAAAATTCTCTAGATTATTGATATTTTCTGTTGCCGTTGTTCATTCTTAAACAGATATAATATTAGTTTTAAAAAACACCATAAAAGCCTTTTCATATTAATTTATTGAAATTAATAGAATTATCATATTAGGCCGTATTTTACTATTCCTAAATACAAAGAATATAATCAAAATATTAGTTCGAAATGTCCTAAAATATTGGTAATAGGGCTTGGTTATTTTATTGACATTTATAGCTAGTTTTAGTATCATATTAAAACTCCGTCTTGCATTTCAAAGTTAAATAATATATAAACATGTAATTTACGAAAGGTGAAAAACAGAACATTTATGAGGTTTTTATCAAAAAAAATGGTTATAATAAAAGAAATGCACAAGCGGAATACAGAAGGCTTTATGGAAATAAAAGATTTGCTCCACGTTCAGCAATTTATAATTTAACAAAATTTTAATTTTGTTGTTTGTTATTTCATATTTTTTTATGATGATTTTGTCAAATATATTATTTAAATATCTTTTTGCTCACCCTGTATTTTTATTAAAAAGAAATCCAATATTTAATATTTTTCGACCAAATAAGGTATATATAGTTGTATTTTCAAAAGGCTTAAGAAAATTTATCAACAACCAGAAAATAATAGTTTTTCCATAATAAAATAAAATCAACTGTTTCATATCTTAATACTTCAAAAATAAAATAAAAGCAAATCATACTATATATGATATTTTTAAAAAGCTCTTCTTACGCTCTTTGAAAATATCTATAAATATAATGACGTTTTAATGATTTTTTTTTCTGAAACGTTCTGTGTAATATGTACATACCGCAATAAACCATACCATAAAAAAGCATATTTTTTTTATCTTTAAAAATAAAAAGTTTAGAGGATAATCAAAATTTAGTCAAACACCCAATTTTGACCACCCCCCTGAACTTTCTTATTCTTAAAAATTGAAAAATGTTTCTTTTTTAACAAATTATAGGGGATATAACGTAGTTTATTGAGGTATGAAGATATATTATATTGACGGTTCTACAAAAATGCAATAAATCAGATTTATATTTTTTAATGGAACATCCTCTATATTATTGAATATTTGGATTCTACTTGGAAAACTAAGTTTTTTTCGTAGTCCAAATTTTCACGTATCTTCAACTGCTTTCGAGATAATGGCAGTTGAAAACTGAAATTTGACAAATGAAGGTCTGTCCAATAAGCCTTGTCCTTCCATCTAATGAAAATAATGCCAGATCGAATGAAGAATGTAAATTTTTGACAGTTCCATAAAAAATCTGACATTTTCTTTTCGAACCGGCATTAGTATCATTAGGTAGAGTTTCAAAAACTGAGATAGATATGCAATACGTTTTACTTCAAATTGATCCGTTGGGATTTGATAGCTCTTCAGATTGTCAAATTCTACATACGAAAAGTTTTTAGTTTTCCGAGTAAAATCGAAGTACCTACCTATGTAATAATATACAGATAGTTCCATAAAAAAAAAGAAACATTGATTCGATACCCCGTGTAATAGGTCTACATAACGTAATAAATTACATACTGATAATTTTATTAAATTAGTTAGAAAAGGCGGTTATGGTGTTTTTTATACTAATGTTATATCTGTCTGATAAATATCATTTATTGAGAAAATACGAGATATTTAGTATAGACGTTTGAGCTAACCTGATAATGTTTTTTTTTTCTTAATACTCATAATATTCTATTTCTTTATTGGAAAATGAACTAAACTGCTGGAAATTGCTTTCGAGCAAGGAAAATTTCGCCTAACTTTCAAGCTTGATATTTTTGGAATCAGACGAAATATCGCCCTCCGGTTTTCACGTTTTTTTTTTAATTTCTTGATGATCTTCTGCAAAGAAAGTAATTTCTCAAAATTTTGATACCTACCTTAGTTTTAAAAATATCGATTTTTTCCATAACCTCCAATTTTTTTCAACTTTTAAACATCTAAACCATCCTGTACATTACATCTTGCAGATTTTGCTGCTGTTTGATATACCCTACGATATCCTGGTTTATTTTCAATAAAAAAATGCTTAAGTAATGTGGTGTCCAGTGGCTTATTAATTATCGCCTATTTTCGGAATAATTTATTAATGGCTTACCGATCTTCACGTTCAAAGGTGTATAATTTTAAAAATAATCTTTTAAAGTTTCATTTGTTTACTTTACTTTAATCATTGACATATTATTAAGAAACAAATTTCTCAAAATTTTGATATTTGCCTTTGTTTTAAAAATATCGTTTATTTTACACAACTATAATAATTTTTTCAAATTTTCGTTCTAAACCATCCTGAATTATTCTTACCAGTAAATTTTATTAGCAATTCTCATATCTTTCAGTAAGCTATTTATTGTGATTAAAACTATCGAATACCTTATTGATATGCTGTACAGTGGCGTGCTAATAATAGAAATTAGTAATTGTTAATCTCATTGAGAAACTTAAAATATTTATTCCGAGCCGATTCCGGTGTGGTCAGAGAAAAACCGAATTTTCTATCACCTGCTGACTTTATTTATAGCTTTAGCTCCCAAAGGCTTGCAAAAGAGTCATGTTTTCCTTGTGACAGCGGTAACCAGGTGGTCTCTTTACTAAAATTGACCTTTCGGAGTAAATTAGGTTTAACAACATTTCATTGAGAGAAATCAATTAAGTAACAAAGTAAGTAGCGTACCTAGGTACTTTGTCACTCAATTCCTCATTTCTCGTTTTTGGAAAAAGTTGTAAACATTTTGCTCTTCTTCTTGCTCAAACACAACAAAACAATCATTTTAATGCCAACAGATAACTAAACTTATTACACCTTAAATCGTTTTCTTTCAACCATCATCTAACTGTCTTGTTGGACGCCAATAAGTCAGTTTGTCTGTACACATAAGCTACATGCTGTTTTTTATTTTATTTTTCATTCTTAAATCTCATTCGAGAGCCGCACAACAAATACCGTATTCTACTTATCTCTCTTTTAATTTCGCCTACCAATGTCTATTTATTTTGTTTCTTTGCATCCGTTAGAACTGATTCGAATGTGCCATGGAAAAAATAAGTTGCTAACGCTTCCATAGCAACGGATAAACAAACAAATATACGTTGACAGGCAAAATTAATAGGGTTAATTCATAGCGTGTTCCTTTTGATCCCTTTAATTATTCTGAATTGTGATAATGCCTCGATTAACTGAAAATGAAAGGAATAATTGTATTCGTCTTTTGAACGAAGGGTTGCCCGAAAGAGATGTGGCGCGAATATATTCGGTAAGCTGCAACACTATAAATTACCTGAAACAGCGTTTTCGGCTGAACGGTCATGTCCGCTATGTGCACAGAGGTGGAGCTCCTAGAAAAATTGAGGCACGGGCAGCAAGAACTCTATTAAGAGAGGTTCACAATTACCGAACTTCGTGCTCTAGAGTTTTAAACGAGGGGCTAAAGCCTGGGTTATAAATTAAAACCGTTTGCGACTTGCGTCGCCGTTTGCGCTGTCCTTAAAGTTTACTTAACGTAAACCACTGGGTACGATTATATTTTTGCCGCCATCCGTTTGAGCTTTCGCTAGCCGTCGAAAAGATGGCGATCTTCAACTTTGACGGATGCGACTAGCGTGAATCGACGTTTGCGTTAAGCTGCAACCAATGAAACTGCAAAATTTTGGAGGACCTTTCAAAACGTTCGACCTTCGTAATAAATTTGACATTAATATATGCACATAACATCCTCGTCCATTAAAAAAATTCTTGCGGTCATTGTCTTTAATTTAAGAAAATACTGGTAGGTCTTTTGAGTATTTCTACCCGAATTAACAGGCCGAATTCGCCACCTTCTCTTCAACAACTTTACAGCTGCGGCATACATTAATCTTTCCACAATGCCTAATATTTATTAGACATCATTAACTATGGTTTTGGTTATCTATTCTCTGCAAATTACGCACCGCAAATTAAAAACAAGCAAGACAAAAGTGCGTTCCATAAAAAGCCGATAAATATAAACATAAAAGTAAGGTTAGTTCCTAAAAACCAGCGTAATCGCTTAGCTCAAACGGACAACGCAAGACGCAAACTTTTTCAATCCATAACCCAGGCGTAAGAAGACAAACTGGTATAGTGGCGTCTAACAGGACCGTTAGAAGAATGCTAAATCGAAACAATTTAAGGTAAATTGCTTGATGTATTTAATTATCTGTTGACATTAAAAAATTGTTTTTAGAGCAAGGAGGAGAGCAAAATATGTTCGCCTTTTGCCAAATCATAGGTGACACCGTGTCGAAGGGGTCACCGATAAATTGGTTTGGCAAGACGAGTGAAGGAATTGTTTCTTTAGTGACGAAAGCCGGTTTAATCTGATACACTCCGATGGTAGGGTATTAGTATGGAGGCAACCTGCGGAACGATTTCAAGAGAAGAACATGGCTCCTCAGGAAGCCTTTGGAGGAGGAAGGTTAAATGTTTGGGCCGGAGTGATGTATAACAGTAGATCCGAATTATACATTTCGCGGGGTACCGTTAACTCGTTTATCGGAACAACATAATAAATGATATTGTAATTCCATATGCAGAAAATGTTGGGGAGCATTTCATCATGGTTGACGATAATGCGAGACCACACAGAGCGAGAATTGTTCAGGAGTTTTTGAGGGAACATAACATAGAATAGTTACACCTGCCCCCAAAATCTCCTGATCTTAATATAATTGAGCATGTGTGGGCTCGGCTTAAGTCACTGGTACGATCACGCGAAAATGTTCAATGGACGAGTTGGCCCTTGTCCTAGAAGAAGAGTGGCAAAATATCCCTCAGGTGTTCATTAACCCCTTGGTTGACACGATGCCAAGAGGTTGCGAATGTGAGGGGAGGGCCTACACGCTATTAATTAACTAACTTTAATTGTCAGTCGTTTTTTAGTTCACTTTGTTTAGTTAGTTCACTTTGTTTAGTTAGTTCACTTATTTTGATTCGTTTTGTTTAGGTATCTACCTAAATTTTGTTTATTTATTTAATTTAATAAAAAATTATTATTTAGAAACACTTTTGTGTGTGTTTTGTTTTAAGTTAACTTAAAAAAGGAATTACTTTTTCATATAATTTTTTGTTTGGCAGAGAATGTAATTTACCATCATTAACTTTGTGCTGCCATCTTAAATTCTTACTACAATATTATCAGTTCATCTCTATATCACACTTAATTCTTGCACAAAATATGAAATAAATATAATATGTAGTTTTTTAATCAACCGCTATTTTGTTTCGTGATCTTGGATTTAAAAAATTACCAGTTCATTTCTATGTAGTACTTGATTTTGGTGCAAAATTTGAGGTTAACTGGATACATAGTTTTTTAGCAATCACTCATTGAGTCACTCTTGTGAGGAAAGTAAAAACGGCAAAAGATGGTGAATTTATTTTCTTTTTTTTGTGTATAAACGGTGGAATACGCCAAATTTATATTTTTGTACAACAAAGCTTTTTAAAAGCACAAATATTTATTTAGGTATTTCAAAATTTTCCGAAAACAGCAAAACAAGTAAAATGTATTATATTTTTTACATATAAACTTCAACTTAGAAAAACCATTGACGTTGTTCACTGGGAAGTACTATGTTGGCCAATCACAGAGATTCGCAAATGTTCACCTAAAGAGATTGCTTATAAAAATCATTGAACACTAAGAAATCATGGTTCTTGGGATTGGACCGTGTCAAAATGAAATCACTTTTCGACATTTTGCCTTCGAATGCACGAGGCATCTCCAGGGATATGTACTTCACGAGATCGGAATACTGAATTCAGTTTAGAGGTCGTATATCTAGTGTGTTATCATGAATTACCAGACCAATGTTGGAGTGTGGAGTTGGTGAACGAAAACAATGGTATAGAGTCTACATTAAGCTAACCTGATCGAGTTAGGCTACGTCGAATGAAATTATGTTTGCTCGATTGCGCTACGTCAGTGAATATTTTTCCAAATATTACAGCTAAATGCAAGTTCATTAACTTAATAAAGTGATTGGAGAGATGTATAGGCCATTTCTGTATTGTTGCTCTTGATAAACATATGTAAAAATATATCAGACAACTAAATAAAAAGATATTTAGATAGATAGATATGTGGGTCAGACAGTGTTTTTTCTTCTTGTTGTTTTATATGAATGAAGCCATGACTTTATTTTTTGTTCTACTTGTGTAATAACCCTAATCTGTCCTATCAGATTATAACAATGCCCGCATTAAATGAAAGAAATCTAAAAAAAATAACTACCCTAGTTTATTTTTTCTTAAAACTCATAAAAATAATTTTCCTTAGTATACTACCGCTTTAAGATAAGTACATGTTTTTATTATGCCATATTCAGTAATCTCTAATATTTACTTAAGGTTATATTATTTTAATGCTATATGCCTTAAACTCTTATCAGTGGGATTTAAATTTATCTTTAGGTTTATAATGGTTTATTGGCTTTCGAGACGGGAGCTGAACGCTACTCCGTTATTTTAACAAATGTAGATAAGCATTCAGATTTGAGATATTGAAGACCTTCATAAAGCATGAACACTTTTATTCTTTTACATACTTTCTTTCGCGCTAGTGCTCCACCAATGTTCAAATAGGTCAAAAACATAAGTTATGAGAGCGTAAGAATTCTATTATATATATAACTGATTCACTCAAATCTATTAATACCTACATCACAATCGTTATGTTTCTGATGAATTTGTCACGCTATATCACTAAAGCTAGACAAATGAATCAATATTTTTATGCTTATTAGTAAGATACAACAATAATGTTTTTCTTAAATTAATTTCTTGTTAATATTTGATTATTTGCTGTACTAGGTGATTATAAAATAAAAACTATTGAATATAGAGATATTTATTTGAATCCTGGAAGTAGGACAGATTAAAGCTTTTACTTATTTGGCTGATGTTGTCTGAACAGGCCCCAACAATGCAGTTATTTTAGGGAGAATAAGGAAAGTAGCTTCCACTTATCTGCCGGAACGATGGAAGGATTGGAAGACTTATAATTTTTCTAAAGAGGAGATGCTTGGAAGGATTGTAGATCCTTAAATACTAAACAAGATACGGTTTGCTCTTTCAACAATTGTTTTAGAAAAAGTAAAAGCTTTTAACCCAGAAGCAACGAGCCTCTCGAATAAACATTCAGCGATTTGAAGATCAAGATGTTGGAGTGGTCTTCCAGGATAAAAGCTTTAGCGTCCCATGAGTTGAGTGTTGCTGCATTGGTGAACATAAAACATTTCCTGATACCTCGAGAAAACCTATCCCGTTAATTGTCTGGTAGCGCTTCACATAAAGATTGTCCTTCCGAACAGCCATCGGTTTCAATGGTATCAAAAAAAAAGAGAGCCGTTTAGATAAGTTTGATAAAAGCATTGAAGAGTTAAAGTCAATGTTTCAGACTTTCTTGGGGAACCATTCTAATTCTCAGCAGCATACTCATTCTACGCATTCTTCGCATCATCTGGAGTCTGATTATTCAGATCCGGATCTACAGGATGAAGTTGATGCTATAGTATATATTCCTCCACTTCTAGAGTTAGATCCTGAGGAGGATTCTTCGAATGTCATACATTTTGAGCCCGATTTCTTGCCAAGGACTAGAAAACTTATATAGAAAAGCAGTATCTTAGGCTGGGAAACTTCTCCTGTAATAAAGTGAGATATTCGGACATACAGAAAAAACTTCAAGCTTTTCCTGGTTTTGGTGCTTTTAAGATTTATAGTTGGATTTCACATATAGTGCAAAGTGCAAGTGCAAAAAACCGATAATACCTTGGGAAAAATACGCGGCGTTTTACTGCTAAGGGCATCATTTTCCGGGGCAATGAAGTCTTTAGTTGGAAGACATTATTTCATTCGAGCACAGGAACTTTTCTTGGCTTCAGACTCAAGTTTTCGGTTTGCATCTGATGATTTAAAGAAGTAAAATACAACAATCACAGCTACATGTCAGTCAGCGAGGCTAGATCGCAAAAGATGTTTGGTAATAGAATCTACACATACAAACAAAAGCTGCGTGGCAGAACGAAGACATTTTTATCCTAGTATGGAGCAGGTCAGTCTGCTAAACAGAGTTCTTTCCGCAAGCGTCACCCTCCCTCAACCTCAACAGATGTCATCTGGTGGGAAACCGAGATCACAATGACAATTAAACGTTCAGGATAGGTTGGTAAATTATTTAGAAAACTGGTTAAATATTAAGCACTAAAACGAATTTGGAATTTCTTAAAGGTTTACTCAATTCCGTTAAGGAAGAAGCCGCATCTTGCTGGTTTGCAAGGAAATCATTTTTACCACTCGGAGATGGGGTACGAGATAGAAACTATGATTCAGTAGGAAGTTCTAGAAGAATCCCATTTTGCCTCTGCTTCATCTCTCCAATGTTTTCAGTTCCGAAATCAGATAATTCGAGACGGCCAACCTGCGGGTTTTAAACATGTTTTCGCAGTCAAAGAACTTCAGTCTGATAAATCACCCAAAGCTTCCAAATGTTCTTCAATTTGAGGACTTCATGGGCAAAATAGATATTTCGTAAACATGTTTTTACGTATCTGACAAGATGCAATACAGGTTTCTGCCAATGATATACAACGAAAATATGTGTATGCCGTTAGGATCATCGAGCGCCCTGTTGGACTTTGCGAGAATCCCGAATTAGCTTGCAGATTAACTTCGAAAAAAGGGTTTTAGAATAGTAGTCTACCTCGCCTACTTTTTGTAGCGTATCCAGCGATACTTCGATCTCAAATGTGATGTGTTCTTCCTGGAAAATTTGGGCTGGCTACACGGAAAAAAAAATTCTTAAACTAAGGTGTTCCAGGATCTCAAAAATATATATTTAAATAAAGGGACTGTAAGTTTAATTTAAACATATTTAATTGTATCAAGGATATAAAAAAATATAAATCGAAAAACAATTTTCTAGAAATATTCATTTAATCTAAGATTAAATGCTTTGCCAAATGGATATCAGATCTTTAAAACGAGGAAACATCTCCTAAATGAAAATAATTCGGATATTTTGGTCTAATATCTTGTTACCTTATTGTAGGTGGCTGTTTCTTTGCATCAAATTTTCCACTATTTAATTTAAATTTTTTTAATGTTTTAGTTTAAATTTCCCTGTTATTTCAATTAGTCATGCAGAGTTTTCTTTTTAAAATATTGGGACATAAGTTTAAGAGTATGATTATTTTTATTCAAATAAAACACTTCCCACAACTGAAATACTCCACATTTTTATTTAAAACTTAAACGAAATGCTCGAAATATGCAAATGGTAATAATTCCACCTTTTAAGGAATTAAGTCTTTAAAACAAGAAACTTTAACTTTAAAATGCGCGCGGATTACTACCACTCTTGCAGAAAATGCACGTGACTCAACTCCAACCTGTTTGTAGAACGCCGGCACCAACACGGCAAATGACATAAAACGTATTTATCTAGGCATATTTCTCAGTGAACGTCTAGGCGAAAAACCCAGACAACTGTTCGCTATGGTCAGCGAATAGCGATTCAAACACTTATTAATTTTACCGTGACCTAGTATTCTATATTTTTATAAAAAAGTGCCGCCGCCAGTCTATGAGTTCCTATATACCCTCTAGTTCGTTTTGTGACGAAACAATGGAAGAATTGTTAAAAGAAGGGGAAATGCCGGACTCATGTGTGATTCAAAATTTGAAACCTCAATAATTTAACAACAGTTGAATTATAGCCTACTTATCCGATTGACTTCAAATTTTGGTCAAAAATTAAGGGTCATATGGGGATGACCTGGTAACATTTTGGTAAAAATCCAATATGGCGGAACAAAATGGCGGCCTAATAAAATATTCAAAAATTCAGCTTGAAAAAACTGCTTAATGGTTTGATTTCAAATTATGTGCCATAATTAATTGTGGTATAGGGATCAACTAGTAAAATAATGGTACTAATTCAAGATGGCCGAACAAAATGGCGGCCAAATGAAATGTTTGCAATCGTGAAAAAAATCACCCTCTCAGGTTTTACACATCTTTACGTTTTAACGGCGCTAGATGCCTAAAAATATGTTTTATCAATTCCGTCGGTTCATCTGTCGGTCTGTCTGTCTGTCAGTTCGCGGCCTAGCTTAAAGACTACTTACCCGATTTACTTCAAATTTTGTTCATAAATTAAGGGTCTTATGGGGATGACGTGGTAATATTTTGGTAAAAATTCAATATGGCGAAACAAAATGGCGGCCTAGTGAAGTCTTAAAAAAATATTATTAAAAAATCCAATGTATCTCAAATTTTGCAAAAAAAATCAAGTATTACATTGGAATCAACTGGTAATATTTTGGTACGAATCCAAGATGGTGGAACAAAATGGCGGCTTAATAAAATATTTAAAAATTCAGCCTGAAAACCGGCTTAATGATTTGATTTCAAATTGTGTGTCATAACTAATTGTGGTATAGGGATCAAGTAGTAAAATTCTGGTACCAATTAAAGGTGGCAGAACAAAATGAGAACCTAATAAAAAGTATGTAATCGTGAAAAAATCGCCTTCTCAGGTTTTACACGTCTTTACATTTTAGCGTTCCTAGATGCCAGAAAAAATATGTTTTATCAATTCCGTGGGTCCGTCTGTCGGTATGTCCGTCTGTCTGTTTGTCAGTTCGCGGCATAGCATAAACACTACTTACCCGATTGACTTCAAATTTTTATCAAAAATTAAGGGTCATATGGGTATGACCTGGTAATATTTTGGTAAAAATCCAAAATGGCAGCGTAGTGAAACGTTAAAAAAATTATTATGAAAAAACTGCTTATCCAATTTATTTTAAATTTGGTATTATGTTGGAATCAACTGGTAACATTTTGGTATGAATCCAAGATGCCGGAACAAAATGGCGGTATAATAAATTATTTAAAAATTCAGCACGAAAAAACTACTTAATAGATTGTTTTCAAATTGTGTGCTATAACTAATTGCGGTATAGGGCACAACTAGTAAAACTGTTTACTAATTCGATATGGCGGAACAAAATTGTGACCAAATAAAATTTTTGTAATTGTCAAGAAAATAACCCTCTTAGAGTAAATCGTAAGAGGAACATATCTTCACGTTTTAGCGTCCCTAGATGCCAAAAAACATGTTTTATCAATTCCGTCGGTCCGTCTGGCGGTCTGTTCGCTACATAGCTTATATAATACTTACCCTATTTATTTCAAATTTTGACCAAAAATTAAGGATCATATGGAAATGGCCTGTAATATTTTGGTAAAAATCCAATATGGCGGAACAATGTTAAAAAATGTTTGTTAGAGTGGTATATTATTTGGGATTAAGATCCAGTAAAAAATAAACAAGTATTTTTTTAAATTGTCGACGTTACGCAACTTAATGGTTGCATCCTCAGGACACATATATATAGATCTTATATCCTGAATGAAACTCATATTATCAGTACTTTTACACCGTTGTTCCGCATATATTACCCAGATATTAAGTTTCTAAATGGTTTTCGTTAACGGTCCTTTTCTTGTTATGTTAGAGTGGTTTATTGTTTGGGGTCCAGCATGAAACCCATATTATTAGTCTTTATATATTCCGTCTGTCCGCAGATATTTCCCAGATATTAAGTTTCTAAATGGTTTACGTTAACGAGCCTCTTGTTTTTATGTTAGAGTGGTGTATTATTTGAGGTTAGGATCCAGTAAAAAAACAAAAGACTTTTTTAAATTGTCGACGTTTCGAAACTTAATTGTTGCATCCTCAAGACACATATAGATCCTGCATGAAACCCATATTTTCAGACTTTACCTACTATGTTGGACTACAGATATTTCCCAGATATAAAGTTTCTAAATGGTTTTCGTTAACGATCCTTTTGTTTTTATTTTAGAGTGGTGTACTATTTGGGGTTAGGATCCAGAAAAAAATTAAAGTAAAAAATATTTTTTTTTAATTGTCGACGTTTCCCAACTTTATTGTTGCATCCTCAGAACACATACATTTTATATCCTGCATGATACCCGTATTATCAGTCTTTACCTACTCCGTTGGTTCGCAGATATTTTCAAGATATTAAATTTCTAAATGGTTTTCTTGTTATGTTAGAGTGGTGTATTATTTGGGATTAGGAAATATCTGCGGATCAATGAAGTTGGTAAAAACTAATATGGGTTTCATGCAGGATATAAAATCTATGTGTCCTGGGAATTCAACAGTAAATTGGCTAAACGTCGGTAATTTAAAAAAAGGTTCTTTTTTTACTGGATCTTAACCCCAAATAATATACCACTCTAACATAACAAGAGGATCGTAAATGGAAACCATTTAGAAACTTAAAATCTGAGATATTAGATGCCAACCGGATAGGTAAAGACTGATAATATGGGTTTCAATTTAAGATGGCAAAATGACGGCCAAATAAAAATTTTTAAAAATCTACGTAACAAATCTTATTCAATTGATTTTAAGTTTTCCAGAAGAATTAAATGTGAGTATGGGATGCTTATTGAATTTATTTTAAATGATGCCTAAAAGTCAAGTATGACATAGGTAGAAAGAAAATTGTAAACGTATTGGTGGGGATCTAATATGATGGAACAAATGGCACCCAATAAAAGCGAAGAGACAGTATATGTAAAATATATATACTGTGACTATGTACTGATCTAACTTGCATCATACTTCACTGTTCCCAATAAAAGTAATAATTCATAACCAGAGTTATGTAGCTAGAAAAGCCCTTATCTGGATATATACTTATCTACATTGTTTACCTTACCTCAGCATATAAATAAGGTTCTTTTCCTAGCAGGGTCACTTAATTTTCGTATTTCTTTCATGTAGTTAAGTCCTTAATACAAATTGTTGAACTAACCACTTTAATAAACAAAATCAAACTCGACGACATGGGGACTTTAACAGCGGCAAAAGAAATTGCACACACTCTAAAACCTTTTTCACGTCGATCATAACTCTTAGAATTCTTCATCAACTCTATAGACACATTTTATAATAGATACTACATAACTACCCAAGATGAATACATAATCGCCACTATTCAATCTAAAATAATTGACGAAGCCGGCGATCACTTACTTTGTCATCCCGAACTAGCGACTTGGCCTTTAATAAAATCCGAGTTGAGACCAAAATTTGGAGATAAAGTTAACAGCCATACATTATTACAAGAATTTTCTCACAAGAAACAAACACGAATCTATAATAGAATTTTTAGATAAGCTCAAAATTCTAAAAAATAGGATAACTCTTAAAATTAATTTCGAAAATCTAGTTCAGGCTACAAAAATCGCTTTAATTGAACAAACAGAACAAACTGCAATTAATGTTCTATTAGCCAACGTGAATAGCGAAATAAGAACTATTTTGTTAATTAATAACTCCAGAGATCTCGATGATACTTACGGACTTATTTTAAATTATTCTCTTGTAGAACAACAACTTAATAATAGAGCCCAAATGTTAAGACACCATACTAATATGCATAGGCTAAATCCTAGATCCAACATATCAAAACCTAGTTCATTTAATCCTCGCGAAAATAATTCGAAGAACCTGAACAACAATAATTTTAACAGACAACAAACATTCTTTTCAAACAATGCATTTTCTAACCCTTTGCGAAACGGGCCCACACCATTCCCCAGAGGACCTATTAATATATAAGGATAGCAAGGTATTTCATAGGATTTTAATTGCTTTTGCTAATTAATCCCCTCCCGTTTGGAATATACATAATTTAAATGTGTTGTGCGTTAAATTCAAAAAAATAGGCGTCGCGACTCAAAAAAGAAAAAAACAATTACAAGAAGAGCTTTGAAAGTCTCAGATGTCTATTTCTAACAAAGTTTTGTTATATGCCCCAGTTTTATTAATATACTGATTAGTGGTTACTGAGATACACAGGTTGTTCCACTTAAATTTCAAACGTGATGTCTCGTAAAAAAGAACCGCACATTTCTTATGGAAAATGACTGTTGATCAATTTCTCTGAAAATTTTATATATTGTAGGTTTCGACCTACTAGCAAAAGCTTTCGTAACCATATTTTAATCCTGCGGCTAGGTTTTGATATAGAGGGCGTCAAAGTTGGAATTTTTCGTTTTCCATATTTTATGCAAAATCTTTTTATTTTAAATATTTAATGCGCATTCAAATATGATATTCGTTTAGCATATTTTTGACTGGAAGCTAAGTTATATTTCAGTAATAACAAACTTACAGGGTGTAGCTGTATTCCAGAATTTTGGATTTAGTTTGACATATTCGGCTGCATTTAAAAAGCTAACATCCAGATGTTTATTAAAAGCTTCATTACACTAGAACAAACGAAGATTTATGTAAATAGCTCACATTAGAGTAGTAATGCATTTTAAAACTAAATTTTTGAAAAGCACTACATTATCTGAAAATCTAGACCTAATCAGTTTACAGCTGGAGTATTTAAATAGCCAGGAAGACTGACATATTTTAATTATCGAACAAATATTATTATTAAATGGAACTTTAATAATTGGGAATAATATTAAGTTAAGTTAGATTCATCTAATTTTTTATAAACATTTCTCAAAGAATGATATAATTCTAGTCATATGATAGTATATACGGGGGTTTGATAAATGGTTGTACACCTTGTTCATCATAATAATTTCAATATTACTATATAAAACTTTTCAAAATAGTGATTTAGTTAGAAGGCCTGATTAATTTGACTTCAGATAGACGTCTTGATTTAAAAGATAGATATAGCAAACTATATATTTTACAAAACTGAAAAATAAAGCTACGTTTCTGATAATTAGCATACAGGATTGTTTTATTTAAAATTACAAAGTTGTCCTGTACCTGAATGTTGGCATAATACATTTTTGGTACACCCTGTACAACATCATAGTTTCAATATCACTACATAGAACTTTAAATAAAGAAAATAAAGAGGTTTGGCGAAAACCAATTTCCCTGCATCAACCTGTTTTCAAGTAATAAAGAGTTAAAATGCGTCAAAATACCGTGGGACACCTGGTATAATAGGTTCGATATATATGCCATAATAGGCAGTGTATTGTTACTGGCTTCAAATTTGTGTGTTATAACTCACAATGTTGTGTCTTCTTCTAACATATTACTTCATATGACAAAGTTTTTGTCAATTTCATTAGTTGTTTTTAAAAACTAAGGCATCAAACTTCGTATATTCATAAACAGCAAGAAGTAATGAAACCATGACATACCAACAAACTATATCAACATCTAAAATAACAAAGTCGATGGCAATTTTTTTACTTTCCAATTGACATTTTTTATTAGTCCTAGCGTCTTACCTAAAAACCTAAAACTTTTGTTTTCTCTATCTTTTAAAATACAAACAGGAACCCCGTAGGACAGGCGCTCGATTAGTTTCTAAGAAGTCATAGTTTTTGTGATTAGACCTGTTAAAAAGAATCACTTTCAGCAATCGTTACTTCACAGAAAACTGAATGAACTCAGAGAAATTCAGGTCGGCTATTTATACCTGACCTGTGCTCACCGAATCACTAATCATTAATTTTCGGTTTATAGAATTCCGAGACCGACACATTTTCTGGACCGGCGAAGTAACCTTGTAGTCTTGTCTGTGATTCCGTGTATAAATGGAAGAACTTCACTTCCTATCGGGACTCCATGTTAAATTCCTGTCGTGGAGTAGAATTATTATATTTTCAAATTGATCGTCTAATATCATCTAAAAAGAGCATCGTGCTTTCTGATTCAATTTCCATTATAAATTTTATATTATGTGTTGCTAACTAAGATGATCAAGAAACCCGGGGAGATTTTCTGGATCATGAGACCATATTACGGAAGTTTCGTCTACAAAGGTTCGTTGAGAATATTGACTACCAGAGGTGCGCGGACATTCCATGGCTGCTCCTGAGGTTTGTTCATAAAAAATCTGTTGAAAAACGAAATAATTTGAGGTGAGACATGATCAAATCGAGAAGTGAGTTGTCAATACTATTATGGTGAAATAGGTCTGATATTGAAGTTGAATCATTAATAGGCATAATCGATTCTACATTGAAACTGACTTATCTTTTGGTTCTAATTGGATTGCTTGGCTTGGACTAAAAGACGCATTCTTCTCCTCTTCTGCTAGACCGGATGTCAGATCAGGTGCTATCGTCCAAAAGTAGTTGTATTTTCCCCACGTAATCTGTTTTGTCTATGATGACAGTGGCATTTCCCTTGTCTGCTGGAGGGACCAAAATATTTGTACTGTTGTTTGAACTTTTGATCGCTGTCTGCTTGGACTTTTCTGAAGGTGCTGTCGTCCAAAAGAAGCTGTATTTTCTCCACGTAGTCTGTTTTGTCTATAACGACGGTGGTATTTCCCTTGTCCGCTGGAGGAACCAAAATATTTTTACTCTTGTTTGCTCTTTTAATCGCCGTTTTATCGACTTGTGGCTTAGAATTTTTGATGATCTTCGCTGTTTCATACCTTATTACTTATTTTCTTCTGCTGGAAGTTTTCTGATGGTGGCTTCGATGAACGATGCTATGTCTTCTACGGGTATGTCTCTTGAGGTAATGGAGGAGATTTGGCCTTTGGAGAGAATGGATTGTTCTGCTTCAGTAAGAGCTTTGAAAGACAGATTGATTAAGATATTTTGTGGCGATTTCACTAGTTTTTCAATGTCTAAATGTCCTTTTTCTGATGCTTAATGGTACTAACTGCTTGATGTATCCTTTCTGCTTGCGCATTAGATATTTTGGTCCTTTCAGCGGACATGGGAAATGCTACTGTCATCATGAACAAAACAGACATCGTTAAGAAAATACAACTACTAACTATACAACAACGACAGCACTTACAGAGAAATCCATGCAGACTCGACAAATAAAATCGAGAGGCGGATAACCAACTTTATAAACGCATTCAACCTACCAGCAGAGGAGAAGAAAACGTTAAGACCAAGCATTTCAAAGATCCCGCGGTTCTATGGACTACCTAAAATACACAAGACTAATGTACCACTTCGACCTATCGCCAGCGCAACAGTTACAAAAACAACAAATTAACAGAAATCAAATTAGATCCAAAATATATCTTAGTCGGTTTCGATGTAGAATATCAGTCGTATTTCACCATAATAATCTCGACAACTCGCTTTTAGATCTGACTAAAGCATGCCTCACATTTTATTTCGTTTTGTAAGTAGCTTTTTATGAGCCTCCGATGTCACCTGTGGTAGTCAATATCTGCATAGAAGCTTTTGAGGAGGAAATCTTAGAGTCGTGGTTCAGCTATGTAAAATCGTGGTTCAGATATGTAGATGACACTTTTGTAATATGGTCTCATGGTCTCAGTGTATAGAATATATATATATATATATATATATATATATATATATATATCATTTTGTTTGATCACAAACTAAATATATCTGCATTTTTTATTTTTGCGATAAACAGTTGCTAAAAAGCAAATTAAATACTGACGTTACTTACACTTTCTATGTTCTTTTTTAACAACAAAAGAACAGGAGGTTATGGAAATAGAGTTTGGATGGTCATGCATTCTATTTTTTTTAAGTCTATACACCGCTATGGAATAATATTATTTTTAATGAATAAGTTCTGCTCGTCATATTGATGAATTAAATCAGTGGGATGATATACAAAAATCAATACCTTTTCATAATTTCAACAAACGAGTTTTTTGAGCAACGTGCGTGTTTTATTGAATCAATATCTACTATGAATAATATAATCGAAAAAATTTTATATAATACTAATTTGTACATTTTCCATTACAAGGTTTTATTTGCCTTTGTATGTCCTCTCAGTCGATTTTGAGCTACTTGTACTTAGCTAGTGAACATCAAACTTGAAATAGTATTTGCGATGAATATAAAATATCCCGAAGAAAAAAATATCGCGAAACCCTTATTGATACGAAGACAAAATCCATAAAAAATATTATGTATACTTTCCGATGAATGTCTATACATACATAAATATACAAATGGTGCAAGTTGGTTGGCCAAAGCTTGGCTGCAGCTTCTTTAATATTTTAAACACACTGGTGACTGGTGGACTTGCTTGAGTCCGGATGCTATACAGCCTAGTTTGTTTTTTTGGGCAGATAGAGAAATATAGGCTAGATGGATTGAAAAGTCGGTTACAATGGAGTGAGAACTTGTTTGCTATTGTTAGGTTGTAATTTTATTCGTATTAAAAAAATTATTCTTTACTTCCTAAATTTGTACTTTTTTTACTAATAACGAAATTTATTCTCTGTTTCAAAACCACCAATTTACGGTTGGCTGTCAAAGAGTTAAGAAAAAAACCTATACTTTAAAAAAATGTTTATTTTAATACGCCATCAATTAAATTTCCTGTCTATATATTCTCCTAAGTACTTGAATGCTTCGAAAGTTTCTTCAACGATGGGTCTAATCATAGAAACAGGTGGATTGAATCCGAACAAGCCTAAAAAAATAAGTATAAGTACTTTATATAAGTTAATAACATCAGAGAAGTACACATCAGTTATATATCCTTTTTGAAAAAAAAAGGTTTTGTTTTTAAATTTTAATAATTATTATTGAAAATAATATTTTCAGGAAAACTTCCATCTAAATATCGCTTCTATACTTTTAGTTAAATTTATAAATATTTTGTAAATGTATCTTGTCATTGAAATCTAAAGTAACTTAAACTCGGTAAAAAAATCACGTTTAAGGAAAGCAACCTCAATATATGTATTTAAGAAAAGCAATTTCAGTTTTATGAGCCAATGTAAAATTTAATTTACATAGCTTAACAAATCCAATGTAATGTAATCCTATTTTTTCATTTTAACTTGCATAAGTGAAGTTTATCTTAAAATTATAGATAATTTTATAATATTAATTACAGTTAACCAGAAAAAATTGGAAAGTTTTTAATATAAATTTTAAAAACGTAAAAAGAACGATATTTTGTTTTAACATTTAAAAATCAGAATTTAATTTTCTAAAATCTAAAAATTATACAATAGTACAAATAATTGAAACATTTGCATTATCGCACGAGTATCAACATCAACACATTAATAAATTTTTCACAGGGACTTCTATAAACAATGTCTAGATATGAAATTTAACTATTCATCAGTAATCGAACATTTCATGTTTACCATATTTTTAGACAATCATCAATTCAAAATATATTTGATGCAATTTAATTTTAGATAGATCTAAATTATTTAAGTTAAGACACCACATAAAGTAGTAACTAACCTCCAGCAGGCAGTTCAAAACAGTATGACAGCTCTATACCAGCAACTCCTTTGGTCCAGTCATCACTTCCACCGGAGGCAACATATAAAACGTTCGTTGAAGATCCAATGGTATATCGTGACCCCAAGCTACTGACAGATTGAATTGCTCTAGCAGCGGCTTCTCCAACAGATTGCAGCTCAAAAGCATCTATAGGGAGTGCACTAGTATATCTAAAAAGGAATAGCCTTAAAACCATAAAAAAACACGGTTTCGCTAGCTAACATTAAGATTTTATTAACTTTTTCTGCTGTACTTAGTAGTTTTTAAAAAATGGAATAAAAGAATTTTCTCTTGGATATTTAGAAAATATTACCATTAAGTGTATATCATTATTGCATCGCAATTCATGAAGTCTCTATTTACTTATTAACTCATAAAGCTACATAAATAACTTTCGACTCAAAAATGACTAATATTTAATTAGTAATATTCTTCGTTTTTACAAACATTTGGCTGGTGTAATTACAGCTTCCTCTAATAATGTAATAAGCTTCCTGTTCCTGTAATAAATTTTAAAAATAGGCTTTATTATTGGCTTAAAAAATAAGCTTTAAAATATTGTCATTAAGAGATTTTCCCTATTAATAAACTTGTAAGTGTCTCTGATTTTAATAAAATTATATAAGGCCTTATTAGAACAAAGTTGCAAAGGAAAGTACATTACATTCTCCCAAATTTATCATAATACGTAACCTTTATTGTATTACGAAGACTTTCCATAACCTCAAGTACGGATGTTAGTATATTCTTCTGGCTCGTTTTAGTTTAAAATAATTAATTCTATTACATTTTCACAATGTTGAGTTTCTGAATAATCTTTGGGATTATGGGAAACTTTCGTTTGTTTCCTTTAGAAATAACTCTTAGTACCTTGCGCCAATTAATCGGCCCCTAGTTTCAGTCCTCAATTTGTATCAGTCGAGAAAGATGTGTGCGTTTACGCTACGAAAATTGATTTATACTCCGCGCGCCTAACAAAGTTTCAATTTTGAATTTAGGTAAACTATTTTATTTTGTAGTTTTAATTTTCTATTTGTGAGTGTACTAAAATGATGTTGTATATACAAGTTTGCATAGTTACTTATATTACGTGGCTAAACTTTCGCTTTTATTTCAGTAACCCGTATTCACGTAAATTCGTATGACACAACCAAAAAAACGCAGAACCGAGTAACGCAATGATCCTAGAAAGTGGATACAGTGGTTTGAAGAATCTGGTGCTGATGAGCCACCAAACTGCGAGTTTGAATGGAATGAAAAGGATCATATCTCAGAAAGCGAACATATTTCAAACTCCGAGCAAGGAGCTAAAGAGCCAAATGAAGATATTTTTGATGAGGGATCACCAGAAAACTTCTGTTTTGGGATAAACGGAAACATTAAGTGGAAAAAAGTCAAATATCGTTGTTAAAAAGGTCGCGCTAGAATTCAAAATAAAGCTTAGAAGAAATTATACCTTTCTGTTTTGAGTTTGTTAGATTATCAACCTTAGTTTAGGTTTTATGGAGGTTTTTAGATTTTAGGTCAAAATGGGCCTATCACAGGCTGTAACAAATTTTCTATTTTTCTGATTTGACTCAAACTTTCAGAAAATGTGCATTTTAACTTTATCTAAGACATTTTGAAAGTCTCCATAAATAAAAAATTTCATTTTTGAGACGCCCTTGTAGCTTTTGTATCGCCCTGTATATAAACTTCCATATTGTTCAAATGATGTTTTTTTGTTTCATGTGTTATTCTCGCACCTGACTCCAGGCAATGAACTCATAAGTTGTTTTTGTCGACAGGTTTATACTTTATCAATTTATTGTTGTAGTGTTTTGAAAAAATTCGACTAGACTTAATTTTAGTTTATTTGCTTGAAGGGTTTATGATATCTATATAAATCGCTTATTTTAACAACTAAATGGTACCATTTAATTGGAAAATTGTTTATTGGCCTGATATTCTTCATTAGTTTTAGTTATTTAGATACATGCGAGTTGTGCCAGTTTGAAGTTATTACCGGCCACGTAGGCCACGCCTTTTATAAGCTACTGGTATTTTTCGTTTACATGCAAATGCATATAAAAACTTGGTTTTATATTCAGATATGAATATTGGGACGGAGTTTCGTTCTATGCTTATTAGCTGTTGTATGGACAAATTAACATTGTTTTTTTCTGATTGTTTTATAAACGTTATTTAAAAATATTTAGCATTAGATTATAGATTGGGACTAAAAGAATACATTGCATATGCTTACTCCGCTGGGGCGATGTTTCTGTGTATTAAAACTGTTCAAATATTACGATTTCATGACACTTTGTGTTATAGATTTGTGGACGCATATTTCTCGATTAATAATTGTAAGTTTTATCATACGGGTCAGACAAGACTGTATAGTTGATACTTACCCCCATGGATACAATATGTAGTTGCCGTAGCTATGTATTGTTACATATAACTTAATATCTAGTACATGTCTAAAAACATATTCTTGGATAGCGCGCGTTTCTGACTCAGAGAAAGGTATAGGACCAGCGTAGGTATCATCACAAGGGTTAGCACTTGCACCTCCGCTCATCCAGTAGTATGCAAAATTCCTATTGGGATCCTTTCCGATACAACTATTGCCTGCGTTTGGACTTCGTGTTTTTCTCCATAAACGGTTCTAAAAACAATTTGAAATACCTTCTTCACAAATAATAATTACATTTCTAAATACTGTATAGTCAAAGTAAAAAATTTCTATATTTATAAAAATGCGTTAGTGTGTTTTAAAATAAATATCGTCATAAAAACCTAACAACCAGGATAATATACAAAGCAAAACATTTATATTAAAATTAAATATTATATTATACAAAGCATAAAATCAACCGATACATTGCATTACAAAATCACATATTAAAACTCAAAAAATGTATTACAAAGCCAAATGCAAGTGGATGTAGGAATACCCCGACACAATCGCGATGATAGGACCTTTGTAACTGTATGTGGCTCTGCCTTAAGAACTCCCGCCAGACAACACCCGGAAAGCATGACGTACTCAACCTTACATTCAAATTTGGTGAAAGTTACAGACGTGTGTACTACGCCCTATATAACTGTCCAAAACAGTACTACCGCTGTGTAATATCAGCAGCAGCTAGTTAGATAGTTCATCTTTAGCATATCCAAAAATGAAATCAAAATATAACGAAATAGGAAAGTCATAGATGTTTGCAAATTTATACAAATTTTAGTCGTTCTACTTAAAAGTGTATTTGACAATATATGTTGTAACCTGTGAAAAAAACTAAAAAGCTCACATTTTTGCAAACTTCCAAAAACATAATCATTACAAAAAAAAATAGATATATTTTTTAATGTAGATATTCATATTCCTTACATGTCTCATTTAAATAAAAGCCACAGATTCAACAACAGCACGCATTTTTGTAATTATTTGTTTATTAGTTTTAGTAAACTATTATTTATTATAGACCTAAACACAGTTCTTGAAGCGCATTATTAAAATACTTTTAGTTTATAAACTAAACCAGCTTCAGCAACCGTTCCATTACTCCAGATAATGTTCTTCCCATTGACAGTATAAAAATGTTTATAAACAGTGTAAAAATGTTGGTAAAATGCGTTTTTATTTCAGCTCACAAACTAGAAATGACATTTGGAGTACTTGTTATACTTACAGCAGAAATTATCGGCGAGTGTAAAGTACTTGCAAAAGTCCAAGCTGTAAAGTTTATCAAAAAATATTTTAAAGGGATTAATGCCCAAAGAGCTTAAAACATATGCTTAAAGCAAAGCCGCACTAATACAACTGGTGTATTAATGCGGGCAAGTAATTTAACAAGGTTAACTTTAACATGTTGGCCAAAGGCTAAAAATTATGTGACATTCATGTTTGCATGTAGCTCGAGGTATATTTGTTATGAAGTAAAAAAAATAAAAATAAGTGTACGCCGCATTACCGCAGTGTGAGTGGTCACTCTTATAAAAATATTTTTATTTTATAATAGAAATACAGATTTTTATTTCCGCAGAATAGTTTGACTACTTCCTACTCATTTAAATTATATTAATACGTACCAATGCTGAAGATCTTGAAAACTCATAACCATCAGGGTTTATGGCTGGAATTATCGCCCAATTAACGTTCTCATATAACCAAGCGTATTCGGGATTTTCAACCAGTTGATTTATAATGTATAAAGCTGTTGGAGTAGCGATCCATTCCCTGGCGTGAATTCCGGCATCAATAAAAATAGTCGGATTTTGACGTTGTCTGTGACCAATACTGAAAAATTGATTAAATAAAATATCAAATTTTGCTCTATTTTCAAAAAAGAAAAAATGAATAGTTTTGTTACATTTTGTTTTTGTACTCTGAACAGCTAATTGTAAAATAAAATAAAGTAAAGCCCTCATATTCTGGTTCAGAGCAAGGACCTAAAAAGTCTAGAAAGTTAATCAACGATCCCTATAAACAATCCAGTTTAATAGAGAAAAAAAAAACATCAATTTCATAAGTATTCATGCTAAGTAGAAAAAATCGTAATTGTAATAGTATTAAATTTAATACGTTAAAACATATACGGTTCATCGTAAAGTTGTCAAGTTTTTAAGTATTTTGAGCATATGTTCATACGATTTTTGGTGCAAATGTGGAATATTTATTTGTGATGGGACATTTCAATTTAAAAATGACCGACAATCTGGTTTCTAAAGTAACCTGAAACACACACGGTTATGAAATGAGAAGACAAATAATTTATATATGATTCGGCCTGCATGGAATATCAACCTTAGCTGTTGCTAAATTCTGCAACTAAGATATTTTATTTTGTCATAAAAAAATCAAATGTATATTTTTAAGTTGTGGATAAAAATGGTTAAATCGTATACGTTCAATAGGTAGGCCCTACTGTTTTTTCTCCATCCTACACACTGGGATTTTTAAAATTTATTCCATTCAAACAAAAATTAGGGAAAATGTAGGACTGTGGCTCCCAAATAAAAAAAACGAATTTGGTCAAGGTCGGATAAGCTGTTTTAGCTAAACAGTGTCTATTTGAAAATAAAAATATTAGGAGTTGCGCGATGTGTGGTATACCAGAGTGGAAATTTCATTATTGCAATTTTCTATAATTATGCATTGTTTCAACCTAAGCTATTTCATATTTCATGATCCAAAGTACAAACTGCATAATATGTTCCTGTTACCTTCTGGCATTTGTATTTTGTGAAATTGGTCTATCGTTTTTCAGGATGACGATGACGCCGCGTTGTTGGCGATTTTTTGTTCACTCTTGTCTTGTGTGCTACGGAAAATACATCTCCTCATTCAATGTTTATTTAAGTTTTATTTTTTTATATTATTTAAGGGTTACAAACAGTAAAAACTAAAACACAAATTTAAAATTATATAATTTTGTGAAATTTGTTTATTATCTATATATATATATATATATATATATATATATATATATATATATATATATATATATATATATATATATATATATATATATATATATATATATATATATATATGTACGAGATCACTTTCGGTCTGCCATTTGTTTATTTATTAGCTGATTATTTTGAAACTGGCCCGAGCTGTTAAACTACCAAAATGCCATTTTGTGACGATTACTTCAGATTTTTGCGACTTCCGGTTTGACCGGAAATGACCCTAACTTTCGATTTTTAAATGAGACATTCTATATATTTTTCAATATTTCGAATTTATGGATCATTTTACGTTCGATAGTACTAGTTTTGTTGCGATTTTGGTAACGAAAAAGAATTTATCACGATATTTAATTTTTAGTCTAGAGGGTGTACATTGTTAGAAAAATACATTTTTATTTTTTTCATTACTTTCTTGCTTTTCAGAAATGTTTTAAGCCGGAAAAATCAATTTTTGGTTAATAACTTAGTTATGTCAAATACAACTACCCCATTTTCTAATCACGGTTAAATGGAGTTTTTCAAAACGCATAGAATAAGATAACACAATCATACATGTTGTTTGAGTTTTTTTGTAATTTATTTATTTTTGCCTCCAATAACTATAAAGGACATTGCTTAACATACACCCACCTAAGTAAGTATGCCATTACAAAATAGATAAAAAAGAAATTTTGTTAATGTTTATTTATGACCTAAACTACTCTAAAACTAGTTTTTAACCATAAAATATTTTTAACTAACCACCAATAAGATTTTCAAAATGTCCTCCCTGAGCAGCTCTACATTGCCTAATACGGAACACATTTTATTCTACAACATTTTGTAGCATTTGCGGAGTAACGCTTTGAAATGCTTCTCGTATTCTATGTTCCAATACTTCAAGTGTTGCTGTTGGTGTCTGGTATACACGATTTTTTATGTACCCCCATAAAAAAAAGTCCAGCGGAGTGAGGTCTGGCGATCTTGGTGGCCACTGGATCGCTCCATTTGTGGCTATATATCGCTGTCCAAATCTTTGCTCCAAATAAACAATCACAACTCGTGCATTATGGGGTGGAGCCCCATCTTTTTGGAAGTAAATGTCCCGATTTAAAGCCAACGGAATGTCTTCTAAAAACCCCTCAATTTCGTTTTGCAAAAACTGTAGGTATCTTTCTCCTGTTAAAGGTCCTTGAAAGAAAATTGGCCAATTATCCTGGTTCCCAATATCCCAGCCCAAACATTTACTCCGAATCTTTCTTGAAAATTTTCAACATTTAATCTACGCTCATTTTGCATAGACCCAATATCTTGTATTTTGTCGATTGAACATACCATTGTTTGTAAATCGTGACTCATCTGTGTATAATATCGTTAATGAAAAATTATTTGGGCCATTATTTTCCAACAACCAATTAGCGTATTGAAACATTCTTTCGAAATCACCTCGTACAAATACTGGTGTAGTTGATGCTTGAAGGAGCAATACTTATACTTTTTTAATATTTTCCAAACTGATTGGTGACTAATGTTTAGTTCTTGAGCAATTTCTCTGGTTGAAGCTGTTGAATTTTGTTCCACAAAACCTAATACGTTTATTTCTGTCTCCTTGTCAATAATAAATCTATTTCTTTGTTTATGGGGCACTTCTCTCATTTTTCTAACTAAATAATTAATGTACTGCCTTGACGGATGGCGATGCCGATCAGGATATACCATTCGATACACACGTTCAGCTTAATAGGCACTTTTGCCGCACTGACCGTATATTATTAAAATATCGACTTGCTTACTTCTAGTGAATAACATTTTTGTTTAAAAGTCACGAAAGTCAGTTAATCAAATTTGAAGAAAAACTTAAATTTTGTAGATTTTAGAATTGCTTTAATTTACGTTGATTTGTGTATATTATTTCATTTTAATATTGTGATATATTGAGCAACCATGACTGATAACGGAATACAAAATGTCCCTGAGACACCCGAAATTGAACCGTATAAATTATCTGAAATATTTTCGATAATTCCTGAATACGATGGTGATCAAATTTTTCTCCGAACATTTCTCAATGCTTGTGATTGTGCTTACAATATGTCTACACGCGATCAAAAAGATTTATTAGTAATCCACATAAAAAATAAATTACGTGCAAGAGCAGCGCAGCTAATAAGCTCTCGCAATCCTATTTCTTACTTAGAAATAAAACAACTTTTAAATTGTCACTTCGGAGATACGCGAGACTTGTCTTCTTTAATACAAGACTTACAACGTATCAAACAATTACCAAATGAGAATCCTTTAACCTTCCTCAACCGACTTCAGGTGATAAATGCAAAAATGCGCGCTAATATACAAAAGTCTAATCTCACCCCACAACAGAAACAAGCTCAAATAACCCTGATCGAATCCATGTCCCTGAGCACCCTCTTAACTGGTCTCGAACCCCGTATTGGACATATAATTCGTGCCAGTAACCCAAGAGATCTTCTTGAAGCCCAAATACGTATTCGACGTGAACTTCAATTGCCCTATTTCGAATCTCAAAAAGTTTCAAAACCGAACCCACCAAAACCATTCAATCAACCTTTGAAAAAACCAAACTTTCAAACACAAAAATGTTTTAAATGTGGACGTATTGGTCATTCAGCAAATCAATGCCATGCCAATAACGGACAACCACGTCCCAATTTTTCCCAAAACTCAAATTTTCAGTGACCTCAATTTGCCCCGCAAACAAATTCTTTTCAGTCACACAGACCAAACATGCAACAACAAAGAAGCCCAAATACGCAAACCCCAAATATTATAAATAACCAATCAAATCAAAATAATTTCCAACGTCAACCGAATTTTAATTATTCTCGACCCTCAGTAATTCAAAAAAATCCCAATTTTAAAGCACACTTAGTTAGCACCGATAACAATCAAGAAACATATTTTAATGACTATTACCAAGACTATCAACAAGATTACCAAGATCCCTGATTCTTTTCTTATGAAGACCCCTCTATTTTATTCGAAAACGAATACGACAATTCTTATGAGAATCCAGATCCCAATTTAAACTTTAACGAGCGAATCGAAGAGCACCAAAATTTTCCAATCGAGGAAAGTCAAAATTTTCTTTTATCCCCAGATCAAAACCATCCACCCAATCAAGAAACAAATCAAATACAAGCCCAAATTGAAACTCTCACGCTAGACGATATGAATCCCTCACTCAATTTCCCCGAACAACTATTTCTTTAAATCCCTTCCTTGCTATAAATCCCAAAAATCTTTACTATATTAAAGACGCAACAAATACTTTCAAACTACTCATAGATTCTGGTGCAGGTATTTCAATTTTCAAAGAAAATACAGTAAAAAACTTTCCAAATCGTTTCCCCGAAAATGCAACAATTCAAGGCATTACCGAACAAAAACTTTTAATAACTGAATCAACCTTGATAAATTTTAACAACGGTGACCCTCACAAAGTCTATATTTACAACTTAGACATTGATTTTGACGGAATTCTAGGCCTTGACTTCCTAGAACACTACGAATGTACAATCGATTTAAAAAATAAACAACTTATTACCAATTTTAAAACACTACCACTGTATAAAGTTGAAGACAACTACTCTTCAACAGAACTCGAAACATACGAGGCAAATAAAAATAAAATAACTATACAAGGTAGAACAGAACAAGTTTTTAAATTAAAATGTCATCTAATCAATACCGATGCTATTTTATCCCGAAAAGAAATAGAAAAGGTACATATCCCAAATGCCCTTGTCCATGTCAATCAAAAAGGCGAATTTTTGACAACAATTATCAATGCGAACGCAATCCCAAAAACAATTGATTTTTCAAATATCGAAATAGAACCATTTTCGATACACACACTTCTTAATTTTAATCTCCCGAATTTCAAATTTCAAATAGAATCCCGACTATTAGATCCCAACTTAGACTTGACCATTTAAACGAAGAAGAAAAAGAATTAATCACAAATCTTTGTGTCAATTTCGAAGACATTTTCTATCTAGAAGGTGACAACCTTTCCTTCACAAGTGAAATCAAACATAAGATAGACACGAATAATACAAAGCCCATTTTTACTAAATCTTATAGATATCCCCAAATACATAAACAAGAGGTTAAAACGCAAGTAAACAACATGTTACAACAAGATATAATTAGACCATCAATTTCTCCCTGGTCATCTCCCGTTTGGGTTATACCGAAAAAAATCGACTCTAGTAATAAACAAAAATGGAGAATCGTAATAGATTATAGAAAATTGAACGAATCCACTGTTAATGATAAATATTCACTTCCTAATATCACAGATTTACTTGACCAACTTGGACAGTGTCAATATTTCACTCTTGATCTCGCTTCTGGTTTCCATCAGATAGAGATAGATTCTAAAGATATTTCAAAAACAGCGTTCTCAGTAGAAAACGGTCATTATGAATTTTTACGAATGCCCTTCGGACTAAAGAATGCCCCATCTACATTCCAACGTGTAATGGACAATATTCTTTTAGGAATCTTAAATGAACGATGTCTTGTCTATATGGACGATATTATAGTTTATTCCGCTACAATTGACGTACATATCCATCGATTACGCGAAGTTTTCAAACGACTAAGAAAAGCTAATCTTAAAATACAACCAGACAAATGCGAATTTTTACGCAAAGAAGTAGCATATTTTGGACACGTAATAACTAAAGACGGTGTTAAAACAAATCCAGCAAAAATTGAATGTATTCAAAATTTTCCCCAACCAAAAAATCCTAAAGATATAAAATCTTTCCTTGGCTTAGCAGGCTATTATCGACGATTCATCCCTAATTTTGCGAAAATTTCTAAACCACTTACTCGTTTACTTAAAAAAGAAATAAAATTTGACTTTGATTCTGATTGCAAAGAATCTTTTGACGAACTGAAAAAATTGCTAATTTTCGATCCAATTCTTATATACTTAAATTTTGACGAACCATTTCTTTTGACCACAGAAGCTAGTGCTTTTGCAATAGGCGTTGTGTTATCACAAGGACCTGTAGGAAAAGATTTACCAATTGGCTATGCATCTAGAACCCTATGTAAAGCCGAAACAAATTATTCAACTATTGGACGTGAACTCCTTGCAATCGTATGGCAAAAACTCGAAGAATATGAGTATGAAATAATTTACAAACCCGGTAAGATCAATAAAAACGCAGACGCATTATCAAGAATTAAAATTAATCATTTTAATCAATGCGCAAAATTCCAATCAAAACTCTCTATTTTTGCGACAAATCAAGACGATGATGAAAAATCTAATAACTCAAATTTAAATTTCGATGATGAAAAAATAACCGAAGGTTACAACACATTTGCTAATATGTACGAAACAAAATCTTTAATTGATTATTCAAAAATTGAAACTTCAAACGAACAACTTCTAAATAAATCACATAAAAACATAATAACCTTTTTTCAACACAAGAATTTAGGAGAATTACATCATGAAATATTAGAAGACATTTTTGAAGAAAATGCAGATTTTTCAATACAAAGACTAAATATTTTCTCTAGTAAAACAGTTAAAAATCGGAAATATTACATAATTCCTTTGTTACTCGATCCAGAAAATGTAGTCCAACATCTTTTCTATATTATTTATACAGGACAAAACGAATTTCACCTTTCGTCAACATATTTTCTTAGAAATAGAGACCTTTCTATTCTTGAAATATTTTCTTTTATCTTTGCAGACAAAGATATTAAAATATGTATTTGTCAAAATATTGTAACCATCCCAGATAAAGACCAAATAACAATTATATTGGAACAATACCATTTAGGCAAAAGTAATTTACATCGCGGAATTAACGAAACTTTAAGACGCATCAATGAAAAATATAATTGGCCCAGAATGATTAAAGATGTAGAAAATTTTATAAAAAGTTGTGAAACGTGTCAAAAAATTAAAATATGCCGAAAAAATTTAAGCAACCCTTTAGTGATAACAGAAACACTGAAAACACCATTTGAACGAATAAATATCGATATATTTAAATATCCATCTAAGAACTATGCTTTGACAATACGAGACGAACTTACTAAATTTACCCAAGCTTATCCAATTGAAGATAAAACGGCAAAAACTATCGTTAACACTATTATTTTATTTTTCCAACATTATGGTACCCCACTACGAATCCATTGTGATTATGGCCGTGAATTTAATAATACACTAATGAAAGACCTATGTGAACTATACGACATAAAAATAACATTTTCTAGTGTAGGTCATCCCCAATCAAACGGCTTTCTAGAAAGATTTCACGCTACACTTAGCGAAATGATAAGAGCTAATCAAACCGAAAACCCACATGAACATCCGTTCAACGTACTTCCGTATGCTATTATTTGTTACAATAACACGAAAAATAAAACCCACGGTTTTACGCCCTTTGAACTAATTTTTGTACATACTTCTTCTAGACCCCCTGACATCCTATATAATGAGAAAACCCTTATATCAAAATACATACGTGGTTTAAACAATCCTATGCAATTTCTTTATAAATCTGCTCATGATAAAACGAAACAACAAAAAGAAAAAGCAAAAGAACGTTTTGATCAACATGTTCCCAAACATCCTCATGAATATAAAATAGGTGAAAAAGTATATGTACGCGAATCCTAAATTAAAGATAAAGCTCAAAACAAATTTAATGGCCCTTTCGAAATTCTCGAAATTTATCAAAACTCAGCCCTCTTATTAAATCCTAATACTAAACAAAAATCTAAAATAAATTTTGATAGATTAAAACCATACAACGAGCAAATTTCTCTTCCAGGACCATCCTCGGACTGTCATCAGTCGTCCAGTCCCAATACTCCATAAGTCCAATTAATAACACAATAGGAGTCTTCTTTCATGAAGAAGCAAAAATAAGAATCTCTAATGACAAATGGACATTACTTGTATATAAAGACTTAGAACCAATTAAGGATACAATTGTAAATAATGATAGAATTTTAGAAAACCTTATAAAGAATATCAACGAAGACAACACATATTAGTCTCCTTAGACAAATATCAGGAGCTGTTAATCAAAAATATACAGAGATAATGGCAGATATTAAAAAATATATTCTTAGAGAAAAACGTGGAATTTTTAATAGTATAGGAACATTTTGGAAAACAATTACAGGAAACTTAGATGCCTCCGATAGCGAATATTTTAATGACTGTATAAAAAAAATAACACATGATGAATATCAAATCGAAAATCTTCTTAAAAATCAAATCTCAGTAACTACCTCAGTAATAAAAGAATTTAATTCAACTATTCAGAAACTCAAAATTGACGAAGAAACATTCAATAATGTTATTATAGAAATTCGAAAATCAATACTGGATATTTCTGACGATCTGAAATATTATTCCTCTCAAATAGAAATATTAAATATTTGCGAACTATTAATGGAAAGTTATTCATTTCTTGAAAATTCTTTGAATGATATAAATTCAATTGTTTTCGCCCGTTTACGAATTTTACACAGTTCAATTATTACACCTTTTGACTTAATAGAATCACTAAAGCACATATCTCAATCATTGCAAAGAAATAATTTACCTTTGTTAATTCACCCTTCAAGTGTGGCTCAGTATCTCGAAATCATAGAACTAAAGGCATATCAATATGATTCAAAAATAATCTTTGTTCTCGAAATCCCATTAGTTGATCTAGAAAAATATTTTCTCTTTCATTTATATCCAATACCAATTTTGGATAATCGAACAGGTCTTCACCACATTCTTTCAATAACAAATAATTTAATTGCGCGAAACGATGATTCATTATAATATATCACAATTCGCAACTTGGAGTCATGCAAATCTTTGAGCAGCCGAACACTAATATGTTCCAACATCCTGCCATATCCAATAGACAGTGATGTTGTTTGTGAAGCCCAGTTACTGCGATTAATCAATCGCCTTCCAAGAACGTGCCAAGTTTCAGTTATCCTAGCCAAAGACTATCATGTGCAAGAACTTAATCAAAACTCCTGGTTAGTTGCCGTTGCAGACCCTCTACCTGTGTCTATTAAATGTGGTACCCAAACAATCAGTACCAACGCCGTAATCAAACTTCAACCAGAGTGCAGTGAATTTATTGGCAGCACCAAAGTTCTAGCGAAGAAATTTGTAAATATTTATGATAATGTTACCTACAGCAACGTTCCAATCCAAATTCCATATGATTGCTGCAGTCATTATCCTGAGAAGATTCATATACCAGACTTGAAGCCTCTTAAGTTACATGACATTGACACAGAAAACTTAAATATCGCTCAACATAAATTAAATGAATATTCTGATCAGTTGGACAGACTAATCAATCAACCATTCGTAAAGAAACATATCGGTTGGTTTACGATCCTGACCATAACTCTGATCATCAGTCTAATTATCCTGTACATATTTTGTAAATGTAATAGAAGAAAACCTAAAAACCTCAGTATTGGAATTGTCAATGTCAATAGTGGTGACTACCCACCTTCTCCACCAAGGTCCAGAATAAATTTTGTACAATGGAGAAGAATATTTTCAAAAAGGCGTCCAAACATACATGTTGGTGAACCAACAGAAGAATCTGAAGAAATGGAACTTAACCTGAACAAACATTCAGCTTGAAAGTTGCTTCCACGTACCAACTTTCATCTTGATGGGGGAGTTGTTATATCTATTCTCACCAGCTATTTCATCATACAAGTTATGCTAACCTTGGTTCCCAGACTATCAGCTATCACCCGCCAACGCAGTTATTCAGAAAGTCAAGCTTATCTCAGTAACAAAGTATCACATATCAGTTAACGACGTAGATCATCCTATTCTCATAAACAGCAGGTGGTACTTGTTTACGAAAACAAGTCTATACCAAGAAAGCTTCATCAGCAGAACCCACGTCCTGATCCAAGTGTTCAAGAACGAAGTAAGCAGTTCCCACTGAGTCAGCATAACGAAACATATAAATAGTTATTTTTCTTTGTATACAGTTCAGTTCAGTACAGTTCAGTCTAGCTTGAATTCATTTTGTTAAATATTACTCTTTGCAAGTTCAAATGTATATATTATAATTTGTATTATTTTTGAGTAATAAAAATAATTTTTTAAAAAGTAATTTGGCAAGAAAGTGATTTAACATATATATATATATATATATATATATATATATATATATATATATATATATATATAAAGTAATAATAAAATAAAATTTCAAAATGTTTAAGAATGTGAAGAATAAAGTATCTTTATTTTTAAAGATAAGCATACAAGTGTGGCGACTGAATGTCTCCCACATTTGTCTGCCAAAGTTAAAATTTGCGCATATCAAACTGTATATATTTGTTTTTCTTTTCATTGTTACTGCATAACATACTGTACATATTTATTTTATTGTACATTTACTTTTTTAATCTAGGCTAATTATCTACTGCTATTGAGAAATGAAACAATTTGTAGGTACTTAGTTTTCTGTACATAATTGTGGGAATTTCCATCGGCATTTAGAGTCTAATTTAGTTTTAAGGTTCTTGTATGCTATCCGTTAATTTTTATTTTTACAACACTTCTTTGTACGATTTTAAAATATGTTGTTGCACGTTCAATAATAGGAACCATCACCGATAGTAAACTGTTTATTGCATTTAGGGTTTATGATAGGAAAATACCGAAACGACCCTTCTTAGTAAAGCTTTGTCCAAATTCCCATTTTACTATCTGTAATGAATGTTTTTATTTTGACCATGAGAAAGTTTACGTAGATAGAAAAAACCCCCTTTTGTCAACGAATAGGACCAATCAAAGCGAGGAATTTTGGCACAGGGGGTGGAATTTTATGTTTCTTGAGATTTGTATTAATATTAGAGGAGGACTCTGTTTTTGGACTTGCAAGAAGTCGGATGTGAATTTTGTTGTTCTAGTTGAATAGACTTATTTTTTTTCGTTTTAACAGTGTTTCAATAAACTCTCACAGTTGATATAAAAAAGGAATGTATTGGATATATAGCTAATCAAGCACACACATACGTTCCTAAACAAGTAATTAAAAAAAGTTGTTTAGCCTTTATTTTTATATCCATATATGAAATCAGTAGCTTCTTATTCGAAATCCGACTTCTTCCAAAACTCTTGGATTTTAAGATTGCCCTGTGTACTAAATTTGGAAAACGAGCACTCGAAGCCACTTGCGATGCCACAAATTAAATACTAAATATGTTGATAAGAAAAGCTTAGACAAACCCATTATTAAATTAATATCGGTCATTCCTTTATGATTTTAGTTCAAGAATGTAGCTGGCTAATTTATTGCAAGTATCATAGAAAGTTAAAAGTGTCTAAGACATAGGCAAGTACCGATATAGAAAAAATATCAAAAAATCTGAGTAGAATTGAAAAAGTATTAAATTTCATTAATTTTTTTTGCTCTAGAAGCTAACATTTGTTAAGTAAGCACTTTATATACCACTTTCGGTTAACCGCAAGTATTACTTTTACGATATTAATACACACTATAATTCAAGCAAACCTAAAATATCTTATTAGATATACTTATTTTCTTTAGGCTACAAGGGCAATATTTATCGCCATATAGAATCGGCAGAACTGTCATAAGTATGCAGCTTTAAGGTACATTATATCCTCGGTCATGATTTACAACCCTGGCCCGCGCCACACCTTCAAGCTGCCAACTCTCGGATTACGACCCAAACTTTGCTCTTTATTAAGTAACCAAGTGTGTATCTGCACCAACTTCCCTTTTCCAGCCCACTAACTAACGTGAATGGTTTGGCGCATGATGTAAATCTATATTACACTTACATATACCCTTCGGTACAAATATGTTGGCGATCTGACACACAAACCCGGCGTTCTTAGCCGAAAATCTGACCACTGAGCCAAGTCTGCCTCCTGTAGGTAATTTATTAAAATATTTTATATTTTAAGAAATAGATCTAACAAAACCAGTTATATAAAAATGTTATATACTGATATTGGTGCTATCTGAATTATTTTATCAGTACTTCAGATAATTACTTACTGTATTAACAGTAGATCCCTTCCTTCGTATGAGCGTCCAATAGATTCAAGACTCACTATATGAGGATGTTGCCTTTCCAGACTTTGTAAATACTCTAGAACCTAAAAGAACATGATTGATGTTGGATAATGTACATGGTTTTCATTTAAAATTTGACACCTAGTTACAGCTCTAACTATAGGAGATACAAAAAAAGCTTCTAGGTTTTTTCTTGGACTATCTTTTAGGAATATAAAAAATTAAAATTAAAAAGTGAATATAACACATATATTTTTAAGGCCATACCTGGGATGCTTTATTTGAAATATAGCTCTGACGATATTGCCATGGTTTTGTCTACTGAAATATCAAGAGCGTGACGTGAATATACATTATGTCAGTTTACAGACACAGAAATATCATGAGAGAGATATTTTGCGTGAGATTCGAATAATGACCCCTGAGTATAATTTGCTTCATTAAATAGGTATCTTTTTCCTGATTATAAATATGTTACGTTTGAAACTTTAATATTTAAACATACCTGAAAATAAAATAAATGAAAAAAATATTTTTTTAAAAGCTTTTTTAAGAATATTTTTTTACAGTTATTTGATTTTGTAGGTACTTTTTATCATTATTTTTTAAGCACCCTGTATAAGATATTCACGACTGAATACCCTAATATTGTATTGTCATCGGATTTATGTATGTATATCAAATCTCAGTCAATTCCTATAACGGGAACGGTCTTGTACATTTTAGCATTATTTTTTACGCACCCTGTATAAGACATTCACGATTGGACACCATAATATTGTATTGTCTTCGGGTTTATGTATGTATACCAAAATTTAGTATTCCATTGCCATTACTTATGTGTTAAAAGTTAGAATGCTTTTTTCCTCAGATATTTATTATCAGCAAGAAAAGTTCTATTAATGAAACATTAAAATATATATTTTGTGTCTATATCTCTACTCTTTGAACATTTTTTTGGTATTTTCTATTCTTAAAAGATTATACAAGAAAAACTTTTGTATCTAAAGTTTTTTGTAACTCTTATAGTTATAGCTCTAGTAGTTCGATTGAATGAAACAATAATATGCAGAGATCTCATAAAAAATATTTTGTGTCTATAGGTACAGAAAGTTCGGTAAGTATATGATATATTTTTGAAAGCGTATAGGGAAATTAGAAATAGATCTATTTTGAAACAGAAAAAAATCTTAAAGTGTCCCTTAACGGAGACACAGGCCCTCAAAAGGGCAGCAATTTACCTTTTCGACTTTTGATCCGATTTGTATAATTTATTGAAATTTCAATATTGGGAAGTCAGGAACGGACTTGCAACTACACTTGTTGGACCAAAATTTTGACAAGTGTCATTTTAAAGGGTTAAAAATTGATTTTTTAAATATTATGGCCATTCCTCTTTAAAAAAAGATACTCTACATTTGTTTCGTCTTTTTTTCTTTCCTAAAAATGTAGGTGTTTGTATAATACGTTACTGAAATAATAAACCAGAATTCTACAATAAAATACCATCGTTGATTCATTGAGCTCACAAGAATTAAGTAATGGAGCATTATTTTACAGCGAATATGCAGACATGTTTCTAGCTTATAGACCAGAAATGGGTAATTGTGTGGAGGCAAGAAAAATTTATTCTGAAAGATTTCCAAATACCTCACCAAACAACTTTTGAAAGGCTGAACCGTAGCTTAAGAGAAACAGGAAAAAAGTCAAGTGATATAAAAAAATCGCTCGTTTTTTTATGGCATCGTGGTAGAAAAGGGCTACCAATAAGAATAAGTAACCGTTAGTTAGAGAAGGAAATTCTGGATGAGATTGCTGATTTTAAATTAATTTTGATATTGTTTTGTTCACGGACGAAGCTGGTTTCACCCGGGATGGAGTAACAAGTTGCCATAATTTCCATAATCTGCCATGAAGAAAAACTCCATGTATTAGTACAGACAGGGCACTGACGCCTGGCCGGGAATTATTGGGAATTTTTATAGTACATTAACACGATTTTATAAGTGATTTTTTTCTAGTCCCCGCTGCTTATATTGTGTTAACAAAAAAACAGAATGACTTTTTTTAGTCGCTAAATGATGATGTGGTTGTTTGAATCCCACCCACCAGGAAGGCATTCTAAATATGCCACTAGGCCACCGAGGTGGCCCTATATTGGATTTTTCTTCATTGTCAAATTTAAAGAGGCTTGCATATTCCAGTTAACCAGGGAAGACCTGACGACAAGAATGTTATTTGACCTGTTATACGAAAACCTGTTTTCTTTTTCGAAAACTACTAATTTTATCGAAACAACTAATGTTTAAAAATATTATTTAAAAAAAGACAGCCTTCCCGGACACCCTGTACTTCTACTTTTCGCTATATTTTTTTGAGTTTTATGTTCTTAAAAGATGATACAACAACAATCCTACAAGATCTGTATTTAAAGTTTTCTGTATCCCTTATAGTTAAAGCTTTAGGTAGCTCTCAGAATAAATGAAAACCTTGTACAGCTTGTCTAAAATAAGATGCCTTATCTGGAGAATCGTAAAAGATAGAGAAACATTTAAAGACAAGCATTCCTTTGTTTCTCTTGACATTTTTATTTATTTTGTTTTTATTTATACAGGGTGTTTCATTTTTCCTGTGCTGATATAAACTCTCTTATGTTAAATAGAACTCCCTATATATTATTACATGTTGTGATAGTTAGTATATATATATATATATATATATATATATATATATATATATATATACATAATTCAACGTTTCGGATTTATTGACATTTTTATCTATTTCCAAATTTAGCTGTTTTAAAGTTTTTAATTTTTTACTTGAGCCAGAAAAAAGTTAGAGATTCATCCTATTTACAGTCTCAGTTACTTCTCAAGTTTTAAAACTTAAAAAAGAAGTTAGAACGTTGCCATGTTTCTTGTAATAGTAATTTTGTAAATGCAACCCCTTGTATGTTATAATTCATTTTAAAAAATCATTAAAAACGATTTTAACGATAAACAACAATATGGGATTACAAATTTGGATTTGAGATTACGGGATTTCAGACTTGTTGACGATCACTTGACCATGTAACTTATTTTTTCATTTGCAAAGCTTTCCCATTGTGTAATTTAAGAAAAGAAATATTTATGACCTAACAGTAATTACAGATAATACTTTATTCACCCTTTACTATTATCTTAATAACAGTTTGGTTAACTAGAATCAAAAAGACGAAAAATTTGCACTTTTGTATGGTTTGTAAGTAGTTGAATGTAAAAAAAAATTAAACTTGTCTTTTGTAGTTATAAGTTAATTCAGATATTTCGACCTAACATAGATCTCTTAGGAAACCATGTTAAACATATTTTTAGATTAAATTTGTATTAAATTTTGCTTAAATTTACACTTACTAATTATATCTTATTATAAAAATCGTAGTATAGGAAATATTTAAGTTAAATTACAGAAGAATAAACAATTGTTAAATATTAAACAACCCAAAAGCAACTTTTACACAGGCCCGCCTTCTCAGCAAGCAAAGGAGTGTATGTTTCACAACTTTTTGATCGCTTTTCTACAGAGCAATTCTGATTGAGTAATTGAATTTCTTGGGTTATTTTTAAAGCGTAACAAAATTGTGTAAAATACACTCATGTATTGCTCAGAAGGAGGACAGGTGTAAAAGTTGCTTTACGTTAATTTAATATTTAACAGTTGTTTATTCTTAAATCTAAAAGATGGTTGCGCCTTTGCTGCGGGGGCCAGGTATATTTTTTATTGAGCCCAATCAATTTTACATCTTACCCCGTTGGATTATCGAATATAAGGAACTTAAAAAAAATAAGTTGTTTAAAAATAGATGCCAGTAACTTAAGCAAAAAATAAATGAGGAAATCTAGTTACACCATCAGAGTCGTTCTAGAACAAAAGCGATAAAAAACTTATGAATATTTATAGTAGATACGTGTATTGTTCAAACGGGAGGCACGTGCTAAACTTGCCTTAATTTAATTAAAGATTTGAAAGCTAAGATTTTAATTTAAGTCTTTTTATATTATATTACAATTATTAGAAACTAAGGATTTAAAACACATTCAATAAAAACTTAAGCTGAATTAATATCTGAATTCGAATGCATGATCATAAAAGAAAAGTTTCTATCATTTACTGACTCCAGTTAATAAAAAAACTGTTAATATATCTGTCAAGAAGACCAAGAGAGTGGACAAAGTAATATCTGTAATTACTGTTAGTATGTAAATATTATTTTTTTTTAAATTGCACAATTTCACAGCTTTGTTACTATAAAATAAGTTACATGTTGAAGATGATCGTCAATAAGGTTGAAACGCGAAACATTGCAACGTTGTAACTTTTTTAAGTTTTAAAACTGAAGTATTAGACCATACATAGAGGACATTTTTAACTCTCTTTTGTTTCAGTAAAATAAAAAAAAAAAGTTTATTTCTGTTATTTTAAAAATAGATTAAAAACCTGAAGAAAAATGTAAGTAAGGTGTCTTATTTAACATAAGAAAGTTTATATCAATCCGAGAAAAATTAAACAACCTGTATAAATAAAAACAAAATATTGATATAAATAAATATTTTTATTTAAAGTTTTCCTGTATCTTTTATGGTTTTCCATAAAAGATAAGGGGATAGATATTAGACATCTTATTTCAGACACCCTGTATATACAGATAGGTACACATATATAACATGTGAGTTTTATATCTCTGGAGATTAAATAGAAATTCTATTATAGATTTGATTTGAGAAAGTAAAGGATTTTTACTAATTATTTGCAATTATTTATGATACATAAATTAAAATATAATCATTTTATTTAAGAACTTAAATGGAAAAGCATTAAATCCGCTTTTTATTTCTAGTTTGTTGCTAGTCGTGTATTTCTTCTTTTCGTATAATCTGCAAATTTAGTCTATTATGTGCTGTTATTAAAAAATCTATTAAATGTGACTACCTATTTAATAATTTTAATGCTAAAAATGGATTTTTGAAAAAGTTAAATTCTCTAATAAAATTAGGAAACATGTTGGTATTCCTATATCTTGGGAATATGGTTTAAACTACTACTAATTTGTTATAGATAATATAGGATTTTTATTATGTTATTAAACTACCTACTGAATAGCTGAAATATGTAAGAGAGACACAAAAGAAATCATTATTTACTATCATTTTCGATTGTATTACCTCATTATGGGAGGGGTAATCGTCAAACAATGCTCTCGTAGCCTTTAACGAGGAATTCCGTTTTATGAATTCGGCGTATTCTTGATCCAGAATCCTAAAAATAGAACGAAATATTATTTGAACTATACTGACAGTTATTTTCAACCTGTTTGTTAACCAACGGTCTTCCAAAATTGATTCTGAACGTTTTCCTTAATATATATACCGTTATTATAGAAAATTTCGGCACTGAACTAATAAAATGTATAAATATACTGTTTCATTTTTCATCGACAGTAGTAGTCTTGTAGGTGTTCTTAGAGAGTTTTTTAATAATATCAATAAAAAAAACAAAAAAAAAAGATCTTGTACATGTGTATGTTGGCACAGCACAGCCAAAGAAAACCAATTCACATTAAATATGCTTAGAACTTCTATGATTTTCTATAGTCTGGGTAAAATATATTCTATAAATTGAGTTCACAGTCTCTTCTAATACATTCAAGTAATCGTGGGTATACATATCTACAATAATTTGAATAGATTTTTGGTTACGGAACCACACTGGGTGTACATTAACTCTTGAAATTATTTTAAAATGTATTTGTGAGCCACAAATCTATCATTTATACGATGTGTAATATTTTGGAGTTGAGACACCATCACAGTCTTGGTTAGCTAAACGGACACTTTTTAATTGCATGCCCTTCATAACCGAACACATAGTGCCTCATCTTCCATCAAACGAATCTCGTAAATTCGAAATGTATCCTTTGGTTGATTTTTTTAAAACGAGTAATGGATATTTTATTTATTGATTTGCAAATAAGAAAAGCTATTACTGTTCAGACGCACTTTATATTTCTGCAGAGTCCTTATGTTATTAAATTACGCCGCCACTGTGATATACGCTATAGATCATTTTGGGATATATTGTAGTTTCTTAAATAAATATGTAATTAGGGAATTTTCTCGACAACATTTCACCGACGGAAAATTTCCCGACAATAATAAAATTCGAAATCCTTTTTACCTTTTTACTGGCATTTATGGGCAAAGCAGGTCTAAGGGACCCTACATACGACACCTGCAATTACAGATCATTGTAATATAATATAAAGACATAATAAATTATGTGTACTGCACAAATACTTATTATATGGGAAAAAACAATAATTAGAACATACCTGAATTAACAGCCGGCCCACAGTGGATCGAAGCATAGGGAAATCGGGACATTGGACATAATTTTTATGCTATTCGTCCCATTTCGATGATTTTGATTTTATTGGAAAGCTGAGGCGTTATACTCTCATAGACATTCATAGAAAATATGACATTTGTTCAATATTCAAGATGGCGGACATCCTAAAATTTGATTCAATGTATATTTTTAAATGCATAACCATAAACATATAAAATCGATAAAATCGCTTCATATAAGTATAAAGAATGTAGGTATTTAATATTAGAAGTGTTGAACTAGTGGCGGATCTAGGCTAATATCAAGGGGGGGGGGGTTCTGAGCCCCAAAGTCTCACCCAACTAAAAACAGAATGATACATTTTCAGTTATAGGAAATTTAGAAAGAATGTCAAAGTTTCTATGTCAGGTTGGGTTCAAGGGGGAAACTTTGACATTCTTTCTAAATTTCCTATAACGTAGGCGGGACGGGAGGCCCTGTATCCCCCCTCCCATACATACGCTCTTGAGACATTGAATGGCTATCGATAATTAATTAATCGCTAGCCGTTCTATGAAGACATTCACTGTAAAACCCGATATTTTCCTAAAGCATATTATTTTGAGAAATCGATGTTAAAATGCGGTCAATAATTATAAAGGACAAAAAAAAAAGATTGATTTGAATATCTTCAGTTGACGTATTACCAATATTAGAATCCACATTCATAAAATTTGGCCATAAGAAAATCCGATCCAACCATGTCCTATGATTTTTAGAAAATCTTTCCTCGGTTCTATTAGACTGATTCCATTTATTTAGCAGAATGCTGCAGTATTTTCTTAAACAATCTTTCAGGATCAAAATGGTGCTCTCCGTTGGTGTAATTTTTTTTGTTTTGATAACATGCTTAAGTAAACTATCACAATAACTTATTTTAATTTTATTAGATCTAAAATACATAAATAAATCGCGATTTGATGTCAATGCATCCATATTAACTTTTTAAATATTCCACTACCAAGAACTTTAACACATGTCAAAAAATGAACTAGACGCCATTTTTAAAAACAAATGAGTGCAATAACTGCAAACGAAGATTTCCAGGATGACGCGATCAACACGCGGCATGTCACGGAACTCGCTAAATACGCTTACTTGACCCCTTTCCAAATAAATTAAAATTCATATTTCTTGCAAGGGGGCAAGTTGGGGCAAGAAATGTTGATGCTCGTAAATAGGTGAATGGGTCTGCTTATTATTCCAGTTGTTTGCAAGCCATGCGGTTTTAAGCATTTTTTTAAAAGTCAACCAATATATATATTTTTTTAATTTTTGACTTAATACACTTCAGTTGAGCACGCCACTGAGAAAAAAAAGTATCAATGAAAACCGTCATCATATTTTTACTTCTTGACAAATATCTTTACTGTAAATTATTAAATAATACAATTCAATTACATTCATATATTTTAATTTGGCCCACGGATTTAACTAAATATTTCTTTATGTTTTAATAAATTTTTAATTCCCTTCAAAATCATGTTTTTTTTTATGTATAACAAGTGATTCAACAGCTTTCATGGTGCTTTTCCAGTGGCCTGGGGTGTTTGTGAAACGAATATTCTATTGGATTTCAAAAGCTTTTAATTTTGGAAAACAACCCAATGTCCCTATATAACACTGATTCGATCCACTGTGCGGCCGGACACGCTTATTAGACCCACCTTGACCAGATAAGGCTTATACGACCAAAGATACATTAAATTCCAAGGTCTTTAAGTTTTTTTATTTGGAAAATGCGTGAGCCTCCTAAAATGACTGTTGAATTTTATCTTAGTGGAAATGGGAAGAAAAAGTTGTTGCTTGATGATTATATGTATCAAAAAGACAAAGGGAGGACCTTTTTTTAAGTGTTTTTTTACTACTAAAAAAGGTACAATGCTCAAATTACAACGCTTGGAGAAACTGTTTTTAAAAAAAGTGGGGAGCATGACCACATTGCAGATGCCAGAGAAGTGGAAAAAACAAAACTTCGCGATCGCAATCGCGATAAATACCCAAGACGTACCACTTCTTGTCACCTCAACTGCACTGCCGTACTAAGCGCAGAAGCGGTAACTGCACGTTTAAGGGAAATTGACATTTGTGCGTTATATGAAACTAGGTTAAAATTTCTATCTTTTCCCAAGGTATTAAAGCGGTATCTTTCAAGTTTATGATTAAAAAATACAGATTATTTTTAGCGGTATCCACAAATTTGAACATTACTTACTAAAATTCTATGGTATTTAGCGGTAAGCAACACATACTAAGGTATTGTGGCCGTATTTACAGCAGTTACCGCTGAAATGCCTTAGTAAATTGTAGTTACCCCTAGAAAGCCTTAGGATAAGCATTTTTACCGCGAAAACGCCTAATATGCTTAGAGTGTTTTATTGACAACTTTCCAGAGCTGTTTGAAGTTTTATTTAAATAAGTAATCAATAATAAATCAATAAAAAGTGAATTAACATTTAATTTATACAAAAAATTTGCATGTTTGTGGTATTGTGGTGTAAAACAATTTCATGTGTTAATAAAATTAGGGTAAGTTTGAAGGGATGATAATATTTTTAGTAGTTATTTCTAACCTCACTTTTTCTGCAGAATGGGTTCAAAATGAACAAACCTGATAATGAAAAATGCCGGGGCTGTTTTTCAAAGTTATGTTGAAGTAGATACTGCCAAGGAGGATAAAAAAATCTGTGCAAAAGTGCCTGAAGGTCTCTAATAACGGAACATCTGCAGGCGTGTTATTCTATCAGGCAACTTTACTTGAAAATCCAGTTCCAGTTGATATGGATTGTCTTACTGATATTACTCCAGTTACATTTCCTCATTGCAACGATAATACTGGTGTCATGACTGCAGCATCAAATGAATTAACATTGGGTAAGTCAGTATTACTTTTTTATATCACCTTAGTTAAAAAGAATAGGTACAGGGTGTGCCAAAAATATTGCGGATTTGATCTTTGTTTTAATCAACAGATTTTAAAACACGAACGACATTATATACAAAAATTTGAATTTTTGCTATATTATTTGTTGTTTGTTTTGTATTGCACTCACGTAACAAAAATAGGAAGACTGAAAAATTATGTCTTAGTTTTTTGCGTCTTTATAATAATATTATAAACAATTTTTTAATTGCCATAAATACAGATTTAAAATAGAAAAAGTCAACTGCGTCCTCTGGGATTCGAACTTAGGGCCTGAATTGGATGGGTTTGCTGGGAATCGAACCAAAAATTTGGGTCATCAGGGCCTGAGTTAAATCCCAGCAGAAAAAGCTGACTTTTTGAATTTTAAATTCTTCTGAATGCTAATTAAAAATTTCTTCATAAAAATTATGTTGTTTCAGATATTTCTTTTTTTCTTGATAGATCAAGAAAATACTTATGAAAAAACATTTTTGGTACTTGCCAATGTTATCCCGGATAACAGCTGCACAGTTGCTGTAAATAGTTTAGTGGTAGAGAATATTACTGAAATTCAATCCAATGTTAAAATAGGAGACTTGTCAAATCAAAGAAATGAAGTGGAAGATTTTCAAACCGTACCAAGGTTTGAAGAAAATTTAAATAAGCCTAAACCTGGTAATATTGAAAGGAGAGAGAGAGCAGCGACCGTGATGACGACCCTGATTATCAACCTGAAGTTGATGATATCAATTCACATGCCTGTAACAATAAATAAGATTTTCCTCTTATTGCTGAAGAAGTAGAGAACGAGGACAGTGACAGCAATATTGAAATTACTGAAACAGAATATACGAAAAAAGGAGCTTTAAGAAAAAGAAAAAAGTTTAAATATTCATTAACTGAAAGAAAAGCGAAGAAGCTGAAGAAGATAAAAAAAAACACAAGGTTCTTGGAGGATGTGGAAAAACTTGTAAAAAAAAATGTGAACAGAATATCACAAATGAAAGAAGAATTGACATAAGCAGTTTTGGAATTTGAACCGACATGACCAAAAAAATTTTGTGATATGTTGCATTGTAACTAGTGGAATAAAACGAAAAACTACCGGAGAATAGTCGCGTAGATCGTCAACGAACAAGTACTATCTGAAAAACGAAGAAGGACGGTCTATTTGGGTTATAAAAGAAGCAACGACAAAATTATAGAAAGCATGATGAAGAAAAACAAAAATATAGTTACCCCTAGGAAGAATAAGAGGAGTGGAAAGTCCACCAAATAAAAAAAAATTAGACTTTGGTTATTCAACACATTGAATCATTCAAGCCAAGAATATCACATTATAGACGCGAACAGGCTCCTCTTCGCAAATGCTTACCCAGTGATATGTCTGGTCAAATTTTATATAACGACTTTATTTCAAAAAATCCGAATTTTTGCTTTTACGATTTCTATCGATCGGTTCTGCGTAAAAACAACATATCGTTTGTAAAATTGGGTCATGAAGAATGTGAACATTGCGAACATTTTAATTTATATAACCATGCGAAGAGTAATCTTGTTGCAGACTGTAATACCTGTGAGAATTGAAGGATTCATATTAAGAAAGCCGAGTTAGCTAGGATGAATTATAGAAGTGATGCTGAGAAGCCTGCCTCAGAAAATGAAGCAATTTTCTCAGTTGTCTTACAAAAGATCATAATGTTGCCCAGGGGTGAGATGTTTAAGACTGTTATATTTACAGGTAGATTGGTTGCTTACAATGAAAGTTTTGTGCCAGTGGGGTCACAGAATCAAAATTTGAGACCGACGGCCATAATTTGGCATGAAGCTATAAGAGGACGTAAAAAAGAGGATAAAATTAGCACCTTTTATAAGTTCTTTTTGAAGCAGAGAGACAGAACCAGAACAGTGCTCTGGTTAGATAACTGTACAGCTCAAAACAAAAATTGGGCATTCCTCACCTTCCTAATTTATATTGTAAATCCTTCTAATATTGCTGCCACAGAAATTGTTGTAAATTACTTTAAGCCTGGACATACGTTCATGTCGGCGGATTCATTCCACCATCAGGTGGAACAATCCATGAAAAGATTTCATAAAATTTATGATTTTAATGATTTTAAAAAGGCAGTTTCGAATGCAAATTCTTCTAAAGTGAATGTCCTAGAGATAGATCTTAAAGACTTTTTTGACTGGAAAGATTTTAGTTCCAAATTTAAACTGAAACAGGAAAAGGTTTATTTACAAAATATAGTTCAAATTGTTGCTGAGAGGTAAAATGAATTTATTTTATAAAAATGCTTATGAGGGGCAACTTTTACCGCTCAATTTTTTAAATTAAAAAATTTTAAAATCTGGTATTCCAAATCCCAATCAACAGTCAACATATAGGGGCATTTCCTATAGAAGGCGTAATGGGATTATTAATCTTATTAAAGGTGCCACAGCATAATACCAAGTAACAGAATTTAGTTTTGGGACAATATTCCATTAGAGAACGGTGAGCCTGCCGAGAACGAACATGATTTTTGAAACTTTGTTTTTTGTTTTTAGAATGGTAAGTAGTTTAGGTTTATAAGTATTTTCTATAAAAGGCATATTCTGTTGAAAAATTTAATAAAACCAGTTATAAGTATACATTTTTTATTATTTAAATACAATGTTTTTAATTTGTAATCAATAATACTGTACTATACTTCTTACTGTGTTAGTAGATACCTCAAAATGCCTTAGTAAAATACTATGAAAAAAATGTTTGAAAAAGCAGTATCTGCATTCTAAATAATTAAAACGTTTAAATTCATATAGATTTCATAGAAATTACACTAGTAATTTAAAATTAAGTTACTGTACAAATTTTGGTATTAATATGTCATCAAACTGAGTTGGCACATCTTATTAACATAAAACTACCAATATCTCGCGACCGCCATCACGTTAGTTGCCGCTTTTGCCCTTAGTACGGCAGTGCATCTATTGAACTTAGCCAGCCTACCGCAACGTATTTACAACATGACAAGAACTATAAGAAATATTCGTACAATGGAAGAAACTGCTCCGTCTTTACCATTCCATCAAAGAAATATTGCTTCTACAGAAGAATACACTTCAAAATGGAGAACCATTTCTGCTGGAGATAGAATGCTGATTTTTAGCACGAAAAGAAATATTTCACTGCTAGCTGAGAGCACATATTGGTAAGCGGATGGGATATTTAAAACAGTGCCACATTTATGTGACTATGTTTTGTCAATACACGAGCTGAAAGACATATTTCTATTTCATTAGTGTATGTGATATTATCAAAAAATACCAAAAATACCTACATTCGTTTGCAGAAAAAGTTAACAGAATGTATGCCTAGTGTGGCACCAAGTACCATCCTCACGGATTTTGAAACTTACATAATAAGTGATGTTGCCGAAGAATTTCCAGCTTCAAAACTGCGTGGATGCTTCTTCCATTTTTCACAGTGCATCCTTAGAAGAATTCAATCAGAAGGTCTAAGGAGCCAGTACGAAACGCATTTGTGCCCCTAGTAAATTTAGTAGAGGCGTTTAAAACCGTTTGCGAAGAGAATATGTTACCCGAGAATGCGCAGCCAATTGTAGACTACTTCAAGGACTCTTGGACTACCAAAAACAAATAATTTTATAGAAGGATTGCACAGAGCGTTTGAGTTGCAAGTTTCAGTAGATCATCCCTATATACGGAAGTTCATCAAACTAATACAATGTGAACAAAGTCTACATGAGCTTCAGATAGAGCAATACGTAGGAGGCGCTAAAGGCCCCCCTGCTCGTAAATATAACCGTGATTGTGCTGAGCGAATAGCAGCCCTTGTAAGGAATTATAACGAAATAACCCTTTCTGATTACTTGCATGGTATAGCCTACAACTTAATTTCCTGAGGAGAGTAAAAGCAGAAAAAAAATTAAAAAATCAGTTAAAAAGAAAAAAAAAATGGAAATAAAACGAAATTAAAAAAAATTGTTATCGGGCAAATTTCCTAGACCCATGTTATATACTTACGTTTGTACATTTTCTGCCAAAACTTTATACTCTAAGCCTTCTAACGTGAAGTTATTTAGGGCCTCTTCAAAATATGATTGGACCTCCGGTGATGCCATAATATCCATTGGTTGTCCAAGCACTCTCGAGTCTTTGAAAAAATCAAAATTGTGGTCATTATGCAGCTGGTTAAGAATTTCTGCTTGAAGAGGGGTCTTCGGTGTCACTTTATATACCTTGAAACTGAAATTTTGTAATCAGAGATATTTTATTTTGGTAATTCAATTCATACAGAATGTCGGAATCCTACTTCTACGTATCACTTTTTTAGATAGTTATAGTTAACAGATACTAATAAAAGTGTATTAGATAAAATCTTTAGACAAAAAATATAAGTAGTTCAAGCGAGTCTGGGGATTCAGTAGATATAACATTATAATATTTTTATTATGTTACGAAATTTCTATGATATATTTTGTCATTTCATTTCAAATTATAAAATCCACCTGAATAAGATACTTGTATCGGAACATTTTTCGTGAGCATGTCGTACTATAGCCGAAATTAACATTAAGTTTAAGGTTTAATAAGGGTATAAGAAATGTCCATCAAGTATTGGCTATTTAAATTAAATTTAATCTTATTAACACATTAATATTTCTACGCAAATTGTCATAACGATAGTAAAATTAATGACAAAGTCATCATTAATATAATTTCTTTTGGAATACTTTTTCGCGTATCGAAATAATTGTGACGAAAATATCGTAATATAGTCAAAACTAATATCATAGGCATTTCATTGCACAAAATACATTATTCAGAATATTCTATGTATGCATGAGTGCAGGAAGGTTTTAATTTAAAGGGATGCAAAATCAAATATAATAATGATTGCATGAGTGTAAACATCAATTTACAATAATTGCTAATTTTTGGAAATAAAATATTTGGTTTGGCATCCATAAAACTATAAAAACTAGTGAATAAAAAAACCCTGACTTAAAATTTTAATTCAACACATTTATTTCGAAAAATGTTTGTGTGACAACTTTCTAGGGGGAAGTGGACAGACTATTATTTTCCTTAATTCAAACCTTTCTTATCCCGTAGAGGCATGTCACGTTTTTTAAATCTCAAAAATAAAACATACGGATTCATTACCAACAAAAAAATTGGTAAAAAACTGCAATGTTTATTTCACAACCATTGAACATTATGTTTGCTTAAACGGTTGGGTTAATTTAAAGTAGGCTTTTTTGACAGGTTCTGTAGCCTTTAAACTAAATTTGTTACCTTACTTTTTTTTAATTTATATGATGCAAGTACAGCTGGCATAATGTTACGGGCACGTAATCTATGTTGGTTTTAAAAAAATGAATTTTCACGAATATTATTGCCGGCGTGCTCTTTGGGCTACTCGTCGTTTATTGTTATTACTTTATATAAAAAAATATTTGAAGTTTACAATCAATTAAAAAAAAATAAATCTGATGTCGGCTTTTTCTCCCGATATATTGTTTCTATGCTTAATGGTTAAAGGCCAAATATAAATTTGGTTCGAAACAGCCAAAAATCCAAACCTCCTCCTCCTCCTCCAGGTCTCGAAAAGCACTAAGATAAAAAAATAGAAACCCGGTCTTAGATTTTTCATTTAACAGATATAGGCCAATAACTAAATTTCAGTTTTTATCTTATAAGTGACAAACCGACCACCATATCTGCAATAAGTAAATGGCTGCATTTGCATTGCGCGCCTTTTTACATTTTTAGTGGTATAACTTTTTCCCGTTACTCGCACGGTTTTCCAATTTAGGATGATTTTTCCTACCTATCAAAAGATTTTCAAAAAACTCCAATTTTAATTGCGGCAACGCCCAAACCATAATTTTTAAAAATACAAAAATGTTTGTTTCAAGTTATTTAACTTTAGTTACTACAAAAATATGTGAAAAAATAATAGATTTCCCAAAAACTGCAAAAACAAAAAAAGGGTCAAATATGTTAGCCGGGGGGAGGGTCAAAAATATTCTCGTAAAATAAAAATTTTAAGCTTCGAAAAAAATGGTCAAGGTCGTCAACAAAATAGACCATGTCAAACTTTTAAGACGGAATTTGTTTCCTTATTTTTTTCGTACTCAGTCTTCAAAAATACGTCCGATACCAATTTTTTTTTTGGCAAATCGAAACTTTCAATGAGTGCTCCATTTCATTCATGTAGGAAAAAGTGGGAAAAACATAAAAAAAAAGGACCGTCTGGGCTACTAACCACTCGCCGAACCTGAATCTGTAAACCGTTTTTTTTTGTTCCGTTGACGATCTGTCAAAATAACAGCTGTTAAATTTGGACAGAAAAAAAATGTAATTTACATGTTCCTGGGAAAATTGTACGTCCAGCTGGCAACTTTGTTTTTTAATAATGTAGAATTTACTAAACTCAATAGGCGATTCTATAAAGCCCCTCTTTTTGTTGCCACCAATCCAAAATCTTATTAAACATTTTCTATTCACTACAACTCTCAATTCAATTTTTACAATTATTATTATTAACTTTTTTGCATTTTCATTTTAATGAATGTATTATTCGAGTTCTTTTTGTCTAAAGTATTTTTTTCTTTGTTTTTAAGCACAGACTGATTTTCCGATTAATTTTGTATTAAAATACAATTAGAATTTGAATTGTCAATCTATACATTTTAGTACTACAATATGGTAAACAAATTTCTTTACGATGATCTGAGTCATTTATATTCCGGATTTTTCCGGAACTTTGTTTATTTTTTCTATATTTAGATATTGCCGCACTTATGCACACATATGAAACATAATTCAACAACCCATATAAATATACTAACATAAACTTTGCTTCTTAAAGTCGCTCAGTATTAAAAATTTGAAAATAAACTAATTCAAACAGCACATAGTCGTTTTGTACTAAGAATGCAATTCGAAAAACAAATGTTCCGGAATTAAACATTAATATAAAAAACAGGATGTTTTAAGGTAATTAGTGATATTTCTGCTTCTGAGTGAACACAAATGTTTTAGAAAAAATCTATTCAGTAAAGCTGAAAGTAGAAAAATGTAAAATGCTTTTTCTTTTACCAGAAAAATTAGTTGCCAGTGAAAGCAAAATATTTCTTATTATGCTTTTTTGGAGATTTTATTGTTTGCTAGCACTCAGTAGAGTAAATTTTTTTAGCTGCATTATTTTACTTAGTTTGACTGATTCTGAAACCAATTACATACCCATCATATCCTTCGCCACTTACACCGTATACCGCGAGAGTCACTAAAATAAAATAACGTGCAACTGCCGTCATTTTGAAGTGTTCCATATGACGGCATCTTTCCTAGTTTTATAACAATATTTATCTAACTGATTATACGCGTCATGAAGTTTCTCATAAGAGCTTAGTTTAAATCTTGATTGATTTCAATATTAACAAGAAAACTTATTAATATCAAACCTTAATTTCCTTAATTCACCTGTATCACATTATCCATCATGTTAACATTATCACATATGAAAAGGATGAGATTATGAGCCTACATTTTTATAAATCAAAAATTGAGTTTTACTTTCTAAATTTCTATATGCTACATCTCTCAACCATAATTGCATTGTCTTTGCTTTAAATAATCCTCAACGTTTCGATGAGTTATGTATCTTCGATCGATACAAAGTGTAAACTAAGATTTAAATCTAAAACCACTACCCTATATGAGAGAGTAGTGTGCAGTCATGCGTGAAAGTTAGGCGCGAAAGCGTGAATTGATTGTTAGGCGTAACTAACTGGGTTTCTAAACAGCTGATATATCGATACAGGGCTGTAAATGTCAGTTTAGGCAATCTTGAATTAGTTCTACATCACTTAAATATATGTTTCTCTGTATTATTACATCATTTTTAATCAGAGTTGATCGGTGACCATGCAAAAATTTGTTGGTAGATCTCCATAGACAAAAGGATGGGCCTCCCTGCTGTAGAAGAATATGACAGTGAAATTTCGAGATACTTCGGTCTAGAGCACATAGTAACTTGTTAACAAACAAAATGGTCGACAATTGTGAATATGTAGTTTTTGTCCACTTAAAGTATTCTGTGAAATATTTAGTTAATATATTTAAGTTGACCTGCTATTTTTAAACTATTTTACTTATTTAACGAATAATCATTTTCATAACCAGGGAGTTTCCCTCGTTAGGAAAGTGAAGTGTTCCCACTTTAGATCTACTTCTATTTAATTGTGAAATAAAATGTAATAAATTTTTACTTTCCTTAATTCATTCATCATGAAGAAACTTGCAATATATGCAAAGTGTATCTAATGTCAATTGAGTCAACATAAAAACTAAATATCCGTCAACAGTCGGCGATTTCATTGTGAAGCATGGGCGGCGTGATATATATATATATATATATATATATATATATATATATATATATATATATGTATGTATGTGTATATATATATATATATATATATATATATATATATATATATATATTCTACAATTACACAGAGGAAAAGGAAGGGGATAAAAATTTGAAAGTTTCGTTAAAGATCGAGCAGGTAATATTTCATTTTGGAAGGGTATGGGGTATATATATTTCAATTTTAAAACGTATTTGATTTTGAGAGGTTGAGGTAAATAGTGGCTAAAAGTTCAAAGAGGTTTTTGAATTTGCATATTGCATATTTCAAATTTCAAATCACTGTGATGAGTAGTTTTTGAGCTATGCCGCGAACTGACAGGCAGATAGACGTATCGACGGAATTGATAAAACATATTTTTTGGCATCTAGGGAAGCTAAAACCTTAAAATATGTAAAACCTGAGAGACTGATTTTTTCACGGTTACAAATATTTTATTTGGCCGCTATTTTGTTCCGCCATCTTGAATTAGAACAACAGTTTTAGGAGCTTATCTATACCACAATTAGCTATGGCAAACATTTTGAAATCAGTCCATTAAGTAGTTTTTTCAGGCTGGATTTTTAAATTCATTAAGCCGTCATTTTGTTTCACTATCTTGTATTCCTACAAGAAATTTACCGGTTTATTTCTACAAGATGCAAAATTTGAGATAAGTTGGATCACTGTTTTTTTAATATTTTTTTTAACATTTTACTAGCACGCCATTTTGTTATGCTATGTTGGATTTTTACCATCATCCCCATATGACTCTTAATTTTTGACTAAAATTTGAGGTTGATCTGATGAGTAGTTTTTAAGCTATGCCGCGAACTGACATACAGACAGACAAACCCACGGAATTGATAAAACGTATTTCTTTGACATCTAGGAGCGCTAACCTGAAAATATGTAAAACTGAGAGATTGGTTTTTTCACGGTTACACATATTTTATTTGGCCCTCATTTTGTTCCGCCATCTTGCATTCGAACCACAGTTTTACTAGTTCATCTTTATACCACAATTAGTTATGGCACACAATTTGAAATTAGTCCGTTAAGTTGTTTTTCAGGCTGAATTTTTAAATATTTTATTAAGGCGCTAATTTGTTCCGCCATCTTGGATTCGTACCAAATCCAATTGATAATACTACTTGATCTTTGTACGAAATTTGAAATAAGTTGGATGAGTGATTTTTAGTAATAACTTTTTTAAAATTTCAACAGGCCACCATTTTGTTTTGGCCATATATATATAATAAAATCTCAAGTCAATCTGATGAGTAGTTTCTAAGCAATGTCGCGAACTGTCAGACAGATAGTCAAACGGACAGATGAACTGACGGAATTGATAAAACATATTTTTTGGCATCTAGAGGATCTAAAACCTGAAAATATCTAAAACCTGAGAAATTGATTTTTTTCACGATTACAAATATTTTATTTGGCTACCATTTTGTTTCGTCATTTTGAATTAGTATATGCAAAGTGTATCTAATGTCAATTGAGTCAACATAAAAACTAAATATCCGTCAACAGTCGGCGATTTCATTGTGAAGCATGGGCGGCGTGATATATATATATATATATATATATATATATATATATATATATATATATATATATATATATATATATATATATATATATATATATATATATATATATATATATATATATATATATATATATATATATATATATATATATATATATATATATATACGGTATATATATATATATATATATATATATATATATATATATATATATATATATATATATATATATATATATATATATATATATATATATATATATATATATATATATATATATATATACATATATATATATATATATATATATATATATATATATATATATATATATATATATATTTACTCTACAATTACACAGAGCAGGTAATATTTCATTTTGGAAGGGTATGGGGTATATATATTTCAATTTTAAAACGTATTTGATTTTGAGAGGTTGAGGTAAATAGTGGCTAAAAGTCAAATACTTCGTAAAAAATTGAATCGTTCAAAGAGGTTTTTGAATTTGCATATTGCATATTTCAAATTTCAAATCACTGTTATGAGTAGTTTTTGAGCTATGCCGCGAACTGACAGGCAGATAGACGTATCGACGGAATTGATAAAACATATTTTTTGGCATCTAGAGGAGCTAAAACCTGAAAATATCTAAAACCTGAGAAATTGATTTTTTTCACGATTACAAATATTTTATTTGGCTACCATTTTGTTCCGTCATTTTGAATTAGTACTACAATTTTACTAGTTATTCTCTATACGACAATTAGTTATGGCACACAATTTGAAAATGAAATTAAGTATTTTTTTAATGCTGAATTTTTAAATATTTTGTTAAGCCGCCATTTTGTTCCGCCATACAGGATTCATACCAAAATTTTATCAGTTGTCTATATAATACTTGTGCAAAATTTTAGGGAAATTGGGTAAGTAGTTTTTTACTAATATTTTTTTTAACATTTCCCTACGTCGCCATTTTGTTTTGCCATATTCGATTTTTACCAAAATGTTATCAGGTCATCCCGATAAGTCATCCAGATAAACCGACGCAATTGAGAAAAAATGTTTATCTAGGAACCCTGAAACATAAAGATCAGAAAAAATCTCGAAGGGTAATTTTATCATGATTACAATACTTCCCTTTTACAAGGTAAGTAAAAACATTGAATAAAATAAAGAGAAATTTTTATTCTACGGCATTGACACTGACCCGAGATCTCTGAACAAGTGCAGGCGACGCAAATATTTTAAAATATACCTTTTTTGTGCATTTTTTGTTAAATCAACGTCTCCAAAAATCTAACCAATTGAATACGGATATAACCAATCAAAGTGCTTAAATCTAATACTACCTCTAATAATGTGTCCACGTTAACTGTGTCAGGAAGGTCCGCTGTTTGTAAGGGACCTTCAACTGAATAAGAATAAATTTATTCGATATAAGTGGTGTAGTAAATTGAGCGTACCCCAAATTTTCCGCTGTCTCAATTGACTTTAGATATACTATAAATACTTAACTGGAACTTCACTCGTACGTTGTAATTCTTCCTCTAATTAAGGAAAATGAAAGGCAGCACAATTAAAATATTTATATATAGTGAACTCCTTCTTAACGGACTTCTCTGAGCAACGGACAATTCCCGTTACCGGAGAGTTTCCAATGCACCGACCACTAATATCTACATTTCAATGTGTTCAAATATTCATCAAAAGTATAAGCAACGTACACAGACAGTAAATTTTGATAAAATATTTGAAATGAATAATCCAACGAACAGATGGATGGCTATTTTTATATTCTTATTTTATTTGTATTGCATTAAAATAGAAAAAAAAAACACCATTTTAGGTATTTTTAATGTCAGACGGTCCTATCTGTCCTTAATGAAATCTTAACAGAAAATACAAATAGGCAAAAGGGGTACTTATTGAGACCTTAAAGTTAATTAGTATAATACTTTAAAAAAATAAATTATTCGTTCACTAAAACATTGTAGTTTTGAAATTGTGTCTATGCTATCAACATATCTTCAAACAAGAGAATATACTTGAGCCTTAAAGAAAAAGCCGGAGTAGTTCATTATGCCCAGAAATATAAACCTAATGTTGCCGGTGATATTTAAAAAAAAAGCGTGCGATCTGAATAAACGGCTTGCTGAATCCGAAAAAAATGATTACGACTGGTTTTGGATAGTTTGGTCCAAGAATATTCCAGTCTCCGATACAAAAATAAAAGAAAAGGCACTAGCGGTTGCATGGGAACTAGAACTTGAATCCAACGCCTCACGTGGGTGCTTGAAGAAGTTCAGCAAATGACAACATTTATTTGAAATCAATTTATGTAAAGCAACATCTGTAGATTTGGTTCAGGTCTTTGATTCTAAAAGGAAACAGTTAGTTACAATTATAAGTAATTAATATAGACGAAACAGGATTTTTTCAAGCCTTGACGAACAACATGTGGTAGACCAAAATGAAAAGACTTCTGGCGCAAATCTTCAAAAGAAAAATTCGAATATGGATGAGGAAAAAATAAAACCTCGTGGTTACTGGAAAAAGCAAGAATCTTCGCTGTTTTAGGGAAGCAAACGTAAACCAACTGTCTAAAGAATGCTATAATAACAAGAAATCATAGATGACAAGGGAAATAATAAGAAACCGGTTAACCAACTTTGACAAAAAGGTAAAATAGAAAAGTACATTCGTTTTTAGACAACGCTCATCCATAAGTTGCTCAGAAAAATGTAAAATTAATATTTCTATTACGTTGTAAAGGCTTTAATCTCTTTCGCAGCTGCTTGGAAAAATGTCCAAGATAAAACTATCAGCAACTGCTTCCGTTAATCTGGTTTCGGCGAATTTAATGGCGAAGATGTTTGCCACTATCAGAACTATGTAAGAAAACGAATATTTTTTTTCTACTGCCCGAAAACCCTGACATAAGTATAGAGTGTATTCGTGAGTTCAAAACGTACAAAAATATTTGACAGTGACATTGATCAGGATGAGTAAATTATTAGTACGAATATTACAAACATTAATCCTTTCACTGCGGGCTATAGTCTTATTATGTGCGAATATAGAATATTCAATGCAAACTACGATATTTCGGAATATAACGTTTACTTATTACTAATTAACTATAAAAAAAGTTTTCTGTTAGTTGTTTTTTGTAAAACGCACATTTTTACAAATCTTTACCGCTGTGCGGAAAACGCACTTGTGCGTTTGAGTATATATCGCTTATTTATAGGACTAATGTTAACAAAACTTAATATTAAAGCATAAACAACGTAAAAAAAGAGAATACAACTGGTTATTCATAAAAAAAAGAAATGAAAAACATTATACTTTTCGATTACTATGGCTTTTCAGCCGTATTAACTAAAAAGCGACAAATCCGGAAACGAATATTGATTGTCGTAAGTTCAAGTGTTATATGCGATTAAAAGTTCAGACACTTCCTAAAAATGCGAGAGTTATACCGGCATTGGAAATGTGTGTAAACGTACGACGCTCTTGCGCGTCCTACGCACATTATAGAGTTGCAAGAGAAAGGGTTAACGAGGATATAAAAAGCTGACGGATATCGAAAACTATTTTTTCTTGTCTGGGGAGAGAGAAAAAATCTCAGAGGTCGCGTGTAAAGGGAAAAAACCCAAATTGGTAAAAATAAATTTACTGCTTTAAGCAAACATCAATTGACGGGTTTTTTAAAGAATAATACATCCCACAATGGACACCTTCCCTTGCATGACGACCCTGTTGTAGAGAGAATTCACAGTATTACTATTACTAAATAACAACTCAACTAAGGCTTCACTTTCCTTGATAACAAAGGAATGAGTAATAAATGAGTTTTTTTTATAGGGGAAAGTCGCATAACAACAGAGAACTAATACAAAAACTATCGAGGTGGCCCGATGACCTTTAGTTAGTTAGACCTAGGCTTTCTTGGTTTTCTTCTTATACTGGTGTTTTGATTCTATTCCTATATGGCAACTTTCAACTCTACCAGTTGACTTAAAATGTTTTTCATTTAGTTAACGAAAATATCGCTGCCCTTTTATTAATAAAATAGTTGGAGGAATAATTAATTCAATTGTTTCCATAGGCTATTTTATAATATAGGCTTTATTAGGTTATGTTAAAACTTTTTATAAAAATATACCATTTATATTTTTATCAACAAAATTGCGTTAAAAATAAAAAATATAAATAAGAAAATGCTTGTAGGTGATAAATTTATAAAAATAAATAGTTTAGTATAGGTTTGCTTACATTCGATTAGGAAAATAAGTATTAAGGTAGTAAAAAAATAAAAAAGAATTGACGGTAATAGTTAATATTGAAATTTGACATATAGCTAAGAATAAAAAAAGCAACTTCTTTTCCCATGTTTTATGTATTATTGATTTACGGTGATTGCTCATCAAATTAAGTAAAACTCTAGTTATTCAGTATATATTCCAATACCCGTAATCAAATTATTGTTCTTAAACCAATAAATTCAAAGAAATAAGGGAATTTTTCCCATACATACAATTAGTTTGTTAATATAATTTTGTCTCACGATAATAGCCTAAAAATAGGTTACTTTTATTATATATACATTTTTATGATTATTTAGTTAATACATAATCTTAGTTAAATTCCGCACTAAAATTGAATAAATGCCTGCGGCATGTACAATTCATGTTTAATACATACAAGATAGGTACTCTCCTGTTAATTTTTATTTCCACGGCTACACTTTTGCTATTAACCAGGCTATTTTCTTAAAAATAGGTGGTAATGTCAGATGAAGGGTAGTCCCTAGCTTAGTCTGGCTGAGTCATAGCAGGGGAACACCGCGAAACATACCTTTTCCACCACCTGGGGACGGGTCTAGTAGTTATTTCCCAAAAACATCCAATTTTATCAGGAATTAAAAAACAGAAGTGGTTGTCAGCCAAATACATCTTATTCAATATTAACCTCAGATTTCCATGTCCAAACATTGCCCTGACAAAAGTTACACAACTGCTTCGGCCTAATGTTGTGTCTTGAATACCTGATTTAAAATTAAGCGTTTTATGACTTCGAGTATAATGGATGGAATTAGTTGCGTAACCAGCATATAATTTTTTCACATATAGTCAATATTTTCCCTGAGATAAGATAAAATGTCATAATATTGTAATTCAGGAAATGCTATAACTTCCTGAATGACTTGTTTTGCAAATGTATCGACATTTCTTTTTATGCCTGTGAGACCTTTACCCCAAACAACGGATAGTTTAACCTTCATTTGTGTCAATTTTCCCAGTTTGTCATGTGTATTCAAAATAAGTGGGTTTTTAAAAATGTTTCTAAGCCTATTTTTAATTGCCTTAAGGCAAGACATAGAATTGGACAGGATTACATATCCCAACCGCGGGTTAGGTTAATTTACAATATAATCCAGAGCCTAGCAAATGGCGTTAGTCTCTGCGAAAAATATCGATTAATCTGTAATTACCCTGGTACACACTGACATGATTTATACCAGGAATGTAAAATGTAAAACCAACAGAATACGATGACTTAGGTACATCTGTGTATATTGCAGCGGCGGAAAGAGTGTTAAAGATGTCATTAACTACATAATTATTTTTACGGGCAGATTCAGTATATTGTGGAAAATCAATACTCACATCGCATAAAAGAATATCAAAATCCCTACTAAAAAAATGAAGCTTGTCGAATTTGACTAGATATTCACAAAAACTTGTTGTGTTAGTAAAGGCAGCAGCCAAAGGTGGACAATTTTTCTGAATATAGTACCTGAAAGTTAGATTGTCGATAGCAACACCGTTGACTTTGCTTATAAGAAAATTGTTATTTTGGTATATGTTTTTAATTTAAAAATTAGTCTGCTAAATATCGCCCTCTTAAATGTAGGGTGGTTAGCCATTTGGCGTAAAGCCTTGTGCTGGAGGAGATCTACTTTTGTTAAGCGAGACTTGGTTGCTGACCCACAAAAATACGTGCAAAATCAATTACTGATCTAGCATAAGCTCTATAGAACATGAATGCTATTTTACGTTCGGCTCCCCATATTTTTTACTAATAGTTTTTAAATTGTTTATGTGGTCTTCCCATGTCAATTTCTGATCAAGAAAAACAAGTACCGAAAACTTTTTTCCAAGAAATATCAATATTTACTTGGTGATATGGTAAGAACATTATTAAAGAAATATGCCTGACATGATTCCAAAGTTTAACTTAAGTGTTGGGTACAGTCTTCCAGGTGTCTTTTGGTCAAGTATACACAAAAATCATCTGAATATTGTAAAATATTGGTTCCTAGAATACGATTGTGAAGATCTGCAGTATAGATATCAAAGAGGAAGGGACCTAAGACCAAACCTTGTAATAGCCTGTACTTTAGGTCCAATTAATTTATCATCAAGTCTGACAAAAACGCTTCTATACATAAAAGGTTTTACTATATTGCGTGCCAAAAATTCAGGAATACCAATTTTCCAATAAGAATATTCAGGTTAACGCTGTCATACGCATTAGAAATGTCTCGGCAGACAGCGCCTAGATAATGATTATCTGCAGAGCCTTTCTGTATATCTAGTGTTAGATGTTCAACGCTGTTCATAACACTTTTACACCTCCGAAAACCAAAAACAGTTGCATGTACCAACATCGAATACTCCGTCCACCATTCCAATCGAGTCTTTACTATTCGCTCTAATGTCTTAAAAACACACGACATTAGAGATATAAGATTCATTAGGTTTGCCTTGGTTGTTAATAGGAATAACAACTATGTTTTTAAAAATTTCACAGTTATGCCCATTTCTCAGAATTGTAAACAAATAAAAATTTGGGCAATTTCAGGCAATGACTGTATCATGAAGTATGTTATATCACCGGAGACGTATCGTCAAATTTTTTAATGCTAATGTTAAATTCACCGATAGTTATTTGTTTAGCAAGGGGTGATTGGTAAAAACTAAATTATCAGGAACTGAATTGCAGATTGAGTCTGGAGTTATATTTCCCAGAAATGAGTGAGATGAGAAGATATGAGAAAGCTAATATAATTTTGAATACCTCTCGGCACCTTTAGGAACTGAAACCTTTCACGACCTTGCACATGTGGGCGACGCGGCCTTGCCCTTAGTTAAAAATATTATTCCATTTATTCGTAAATCTTAAAAGCAAAATAGTATTGGGCTTTTGATCGTGATATACATATCTTGTCACAAAGTCCTTTTACTAAAATTTGGTAATATTCCAAAATTTACATCTCAATCATTATTATTTGAATTTATTTTTCACGTTGAAAATGTTATGTTCACCAAAATAATTGGCAGCACAGCTTTTAAACACGCAAATTAAGTAATGGACTGTGTGACAAGATATCCAATACATGACTATTTCGCTTTTAAGATTTATGATCATTATGTGCAGTATTTCAAATGGGTTGAAATGTCAGTTTTCGTCGCACGATATACTCTTTATATTTTAGTATCTTACATATCTTAGAACCCCAGAGGGCCATTCTGTTGAAGGCCTTTTCCTTTATTGGTTAAAATATGATTTATAGATTCAATAAAATGTTTGCGTATTTTCGAATACGTCTGCATACTTACTTAAACATAAGTCTAAAGTGTAGAAGGTAAAATGGAAAATTCTCCCTTTCGTTTATTTTTAAGTTGCATACATGCTTGAGGGGAACTATTTTCGACTTTAATTAATTTAAAACAGTAATATATTATTTATAATTGCAAACGTCAGATGTCAATAGATCATTTTTAAATATGCAACAATGTATACGAATCATACAACAGTAATTTGAGTTGAATTTTATTACGATTTTATCTATGTGGGTGTTTGTAACGAAAAAAATCACTATTCTTGATAGGTAATTGCTTTTACTGAGAAATTGATAGATAAGTTATCTTAATCAATCAAATATGTTTTGTATCTTTTGTCATTTTTAGTAAATTTATCAGCAGTGATTAGCACATTTCTTAACCGCGTCGATATCCGGTAGAAGTAGGTATCCAATACAAATTTGGTAGGAATTCTGTATAATTATATATTATATTATATAATTAGTTGATTAAGACTTTATATAGAAAATAACATGTTTTGATTTCCCGTTAAAATGAGTTTTTTTTATTTTGGTTGCTTATTCTGTAGTTAAAAAATCTCTCTTGATTTATAGAATTATATCACTTCCAAAAAGATCAATGTTTTGGAAAGTAATATGATATCAATTCCCCCTATTAATAATTTTAATGTATATTTTGAGGTTTTCGATAAAAAAACGGCAATCATATAGAAAATATAAAGTTGCTTTATATACTTATTTGCAAGCTCTACAGAGATAAATGGGACTTATCTCTGTATTGTAAGGATTTCTTTTAGCTGACATTGTCTACTTAGAATTTTTTTATGCAAAGGTTTCTCTTGGACGACTTAATTTAATAAGTTCTTTGCAAGTTTGAAACTACATAATCATCTCCAAATGAATTGAATTTTAATATCGTTTGAAACATTGTACACTTTAGAAAAAATACTTATATATCATCGTAAGAGGCAAACCGCATGGAGATTTCAGTTTTAAATCCGTCCACATTCCTTATAATAATATAACATTATCTCTGATAATCACAAATCACTTAAGATAAAAGTGAAATTAGCTCCCTTTAAAATTTTATGCAGTAATTGTCTTAACATTCATTCTAACAGATATATTTAAAATTTCTTTTTTACTACTGTTTTTTTTAATTCTGTAAATAAGTACAGGGTGTCCCAACTCTATTTTTATACAAAATATTCGCCCCTGTATATGTTATAAAACACCTTTAAACAAAACATTGTTGGTTCCTAAATTACTTTTACTACCTACAACTTTGTGAATACAGCTTGTCTGAAAGGTATTTAACAACTTTTTTGTTTAAATTGAACACCCTGCATAATATTGTTTAATTAAATGGTGCTCTTTTGGTCTCTAAAAAAATTCGAGAAAACTGAGAAAAAAATTTCTATAAGAGGCTATTGACTCCATATATAGTGAAAATATTCCGTCTCTTTCTAAAATATTGCCTCTTATTGCCTCTTTTCTGAGGTTAAAACATTTAAAATATCCTAAGCATGAATATATAAGATCGGGTTTCACGTTCAATGTAAACGGTAACCTTTACCCCGATTGAAGTTTTTTTATGTTTAAAAATTTCAATAGATTCTCTAATTTTTCGTTTGTAAAATCCTAGAATCGACACTAGAACCTTGGTTTCTGTTACATTTATTATATGGACACTGGTATGATGGTGTTCGGCTAGTGTTCAGCTACAGCAAATAGAACAATTTGTTTTTTTTACTACATCGTTTATATTCTTAAAGTCTGACACACAATGAGCATCCTATTTCTTCTACATACATTTTTCTAGAGAAGCAAGGAATTTAATATACTCATTCTGTTTGAAAAGGTATTTCACGAATTAAATAGAGTTGGTACACCCACTATATGTAAACGCGTTTATGCCTTTTGTATTTTCTAACATTTAAATTGGTATTATTTACAATAAACTTTAAAATTGAATTTACTTCTATTATATAAATGGTCATATTCCAATCACATTATATTATGAAATAAAATCTACAATAAATTTCATCATTTTCCACTGCATCACTTGTAGGCATTATTTATGCTTCCTGAAATCTCCAGTTATTCGCTAATCTTCTTGTTTATATGAACATTAGCAGGTATTATAATAATTATCTGATAATAATAATAATAATAGTAAAAATACAACCACAGGAATACTGTGAAACAACACGTTGGATAAAAATAATAATAGTAATAATAACAAATACTTAAGATTTCAACAAGCTAGACTACTCCAGGATAAGCAAGGAGAGACAATATGAAAGATCGGTACCTTCAAAGAGTGTGAGCTCTTTACAGCAATTAATACCTATGCTGTGCCCGTGCTGACCTACAGTTTCGGAATCTTAAAATTGACTAACACGGAACTAGAGGGACTACAATGAACTACGCGCCTAATTATGACCACTTACAAATCACGCCACCGAAGGTCATCAACTCTCCGAATGACCTTACCACGAAGAGAAGGTGGAAGATCCCTTGTTGAGTAGACCAATTCGCATTCCTGACAACTACAAAAATTGAGAGATTTCTTCATCAAAAAGGCACAAACATCAAGCCTCCACCGCTTAGTAACCTTAAGTGACAACTCGTATTCTCCACTCAATCTCGCAAGAGACAACATCATTCTAAAGTCACTTTTAGATCCCGACAAACAAGAACAGTGCGCTCAAATTATCCAACAGGTGGCTGAAGGATGGACAACTCTTCCTCGAGACAGAAGGATTTGTATTGGCAATATAGGACCGAACAACAACAACACGAAATTACATGAAATTCATCATCAAGGACTGGTCTGTTGAATTCGATAAGTATCGAATATGTAGCGAGAGATCAGATACTATACAGCATATAACATCTGGCTGCACTTACCTAGCAAACACGGACTACCTCCAGCAACATAACCAGGTGTGTAACATTATACACCAGAAGCTTGCTTGAATCAATACGGGCTCCTGAACACCTGAAAATAATGCCTTCAAACTGTACTACGATCGGGCAATTATCACCAACAGACGGGTGACAAATAATTTGCCTGATGTGTGTACTGTTAAATAAGGAAACAAAGACAGCTTATTTGGTAGATATCGCTGTAACCAACAATAACAATGTGTTGAATACATATTAAGAGAAAAAGACCAAATATGTGGAGCTGGCTATCGAGATACAGGAGATGTGGTGAATGAATAAGGAGCATGTGATACCGATCTTCGTATTATCAACTTGACTAGTTCCAAAAACACTAGAACACAATCTAAAATGATAGGACTGCAAACTAACACTTTCAACGACATCCAGAAGGCAGTCCTGCTCAGTATTTGCCACATAGTGAGAAAATTCTTGCAGGACAACACACAGAAGTAATAGAAACCAACCTACCTTGTTTGATACATGCATCCGGGGATGGGCTTGGAACTTAACATTTGCTGAGAAATTGATTGTCAATTTCGATAATAATAATAATAATACTTCAAAATACAAGAGTTCTAACCACACACACCACAACTTCTTACGTTCTGGACGCGTGTTTCGCTAACCATGTTAGCATCATCAGCAGATGATAAAAACTAAAGTAACTTATCCTAACCGAGGCTATTTATAGATAAATGTGGTCACACTTGGTTGCACCCGACTGCTCCTTTGTCAAGTAAACAATAGAGGGCACTATAGGGACTAGGTCCTCTGTCTTTATTTAGTGCTTTCTTACCACATTTACCTATTTCTATACTCTCAAATGCATCCAATAATCTATTATTAGATACATTTTTAATCAACTTAAGATTATTTATTCCTATTTGGTGATTGTTTTCCAAAGCATATTGGGCAACGCTTGACTTTTCTGTTCTTCCGTATCTTAAATGTGCCATGTGTTCTTTAAAACGAATGTTTATGGAGCGTTTAGATTGTCCAATATATTTTAGACCGCAGTCATTATAGCTAATTTCATACATTTCCTTCAAGTCGACTTTGTCTTTAGAGTTCCCAAGGAGATTTTTCAAACTGTTCTCCGTTTGTAGGCTACTCTAAATCCTACGTTTTTAAATACTTCTTCTAGACCTCTCGTATATCTGGGATCATATAGGATTACTATGAACTTATTGGGAGCCTCAGGTGCTTGAAGAGTAGTGGCATCTTTTAACATTTTCTTATGCTTATGTCTATTTACTAATGTATGTACAAAATAATCATTATATCCATTACTTTTAGCTATATTTTTAATCCGATTCATTTCATTATTAAAATGTTCTTTACTTAATGAAAAATTGACTAACCTGTGAGTTAAGAAATGAAATGCTGTCATTTTGTGTTGACGGCAATGAAATGAGTCGGATGTTATATACCTGTCAGTATTAGTAAATTTCCTATAAATATTCAATTTCTAATAACTAAAGTGTCAAGAAAAGGTAATTGCCCATTGTTCTCCTTTTCGTACGTAAAATTAATGGCAGGATATTTATTGTTTAATGTTTCTGAGAAAGTGTTCTGTTTTAATATCAAAAATAGCAAATATATCGTCTACGTATCTATACCACAACCTTGGGAAATACTTGAGTTCTTTTTTGAATTGGGTTTCTAATCTACCCATAAACAAATTTGCAAGTTGTTTATAATATTTATTGTTGAACTGAAAAAAATTTTGATTCATACATAATTTTGTGAGAAGCAAATATTCATCAATAATTTCTTTCTTGAAATTATTGATTCCAAGTAGTTCCTTTAGGTACTCTCAAGCTTGTGGTATAGGTACACTAGGAAACAATGAGCTTACATCAAAAGATATTAAAATTTCACCTTCTTTTAAGTGAACATCCTTAATTTTATCTAAGAATTCTAACGAGGTAGTAACCTCAAAGTTATCGTACGAGATATTTAATTTGCTGAATTCTTCTACTAACCATATTTAAATATTGTACGTTGGTGATCCAACAGCTGGAACAATAGGTCTCATGGACTTCCCAGGTTTATGGATTTTGGGAAGGCAATACAGTTTAGATAACTGTAGGTTACTATGTGTTGGTTTAATTTTTAGATTATCGGACACAAGGTTTTTACACTGTTTTAAGGTGTTTTTTACTTCTGTTATCATTTTTGATAACGGATTTTTCTCAATTAAATCGTAAGGACCAGTTTGAATCAAATTGTCTACTCTTTCAAGATAATCTGTTTTGTCTAGTATAACCACCTTATTTCCTTTGTCAGCTTTTAAATAAAACAAATTCTTTTCTCTTTAGTCCCTGGATAACTTCAGTATTTTTACGAGAAACATATTTTGACTTGTTTTTGGCAAAAGATTCAACTTTCCCAGTAATGGGTGATTGTTTAGGGATCTTGACTGAAATGAATTTAGGGAAAACTGAAAAAGACGCATGATTTTATAAACCAAATCTAATCTTAGTACAGTACTTACAATAAAAGTTTTGTTCCGTTGACCGTGAAGCTAATAATAATACTAATAATAATAATAATGTAATAATAATAATGGCCGGAACTGAATAGCCACAACATACAAACTAACGGAGAACACAGACCCTTATTACCATTATACATCAATATCCATACTTGAAAATGAAGACTACAAGTTCTACTGGGACATTGACATCCACATAGATAAAACAATCCCCGCAAACCTGATATCACCTTTCAATTCAAAAAAGCAAAAATCACTTATTTAATTGACATGGCTATTCCCAACGATGAGAATATCCAAGCGAAATACAGTGAGAAGATCGCCAACTACACCGACTTAGCAATGAAAATAAAAAGGCAGTGGAAACAAGAAAAAGTTATCATTGTTCCTGTCGTCATATCAGTAACAGGCTTCACCCCAACAACGTTTACACCGCACTTAGCTCAATTAGGACTTAATACAGACATTCACAGTAACATCCAGAAATCAGTCATTTTGAAAACATGTAACATCGTTAGATCTTTTCTTAATATACAATAGTTCTTTTTTTTCCCTTTTCCTTTTTTTTCTGTTTTTTTGTACTGAGTTCGTATAATCCCGTCAGTATAGAATACAACCACAGGATAACTGTGAGACAACAGAAGAAAAAAAAATAATATTAAAAATAATAATAATAATAACATACTTCATATCAACAAGAGACAAAGGAAAGCACACCCTACGATGGCAACAATCAACAATGAAACCATAGATAACATGTTCAAAGAAGAAATCTACAGATACCTAGGCTTCCATCAAAGAACCAAAATTACCCACACTCATATCAAATCAGAGCTCAAGACGGAATTTAAAACCAGACTCACAAAACTACTAAAATAAAACTGAACTCCAGAAATATAACGAAAGCTATTAACACCTTCGTCATACCTACTCTTACATATTCGTTTGGTATCATTAAATGGTCACACTTAGACATAGAAAACATTCACATTCTCATATGCTCTGAATTCACTAAGCACAGGAAGTTACATCTCAACTCATGCAAGGAAAGATTCATCATCGAGAGAAAAGAAGAAGGGAGGGGAATTATAGATATACAATTGCTAAATAAAAAACAAATTTACGAACTCAGAAAATTATTCCACAACACACAAACTAATCTCCACAATGCAATAGTGAAGGCAGACAAGAATTATATACCGCTCCACATGTCTCAAACGAGTCACGCAGCGGACGCACACAGTCAGATCCAATCACGACTAGAAAAGATGAACGCTTGGTTTAAAAAACTACTCTACGGAAGACTACATAAAGTAAGACCCCATACATAAAAAGCTTTCATATATGTGGTTACAAGAAGGGCAGCTGTTTCCCGGCTTCCTGCTTGCCATCCAGGTCAAAGTCAAAGCCACTAGAAGCTACTAAAAGCACATCATCGAGGACACAACTATTGAAGACGATAGGTGCAGGAGACTGAACTGAATACACCGCGAGACACAACTCAGCAGCGAAGGTCGTTCATCGAGCATCAGCAACATACAAACGGAGAACGCAGACCCTTACTACCATTATACACCAACATTCATACTTGAAAACGAAGACTACAAGCTCTACTGGGACATTGACATCCATACAGATTAAACAATCCCAATAATAACAACAAATATTTAATAATTTAAATATTAAAGGTGATACAAGAATTGAAATGAAGAGGGAGTTGTATATTTTACCAGTATTATATGATAAACTCCTTTCGATTTCAGAATTCTTATAAAGAAGTAGCGTTTGACCCTTGAATCGAATATTTATGTTTATAATAAAGAATTCCATGACCAAAATTAATTAAATGCGTCTGTGTCTTGACGTCTATACTGAACCAGTTTGGTTCAATTCGTAAGATATTGTTTCACATTTTCAAATTCCGTATGTAAGGCAAGAATTTTGTACCTTTTGGATTTTATTTTTCAGTGCATGTGTTAAACAGTTTCCGTAAATCACGTCGCCATGGAAAAATATAGACAGCACAAGAGAGTCACACACACAGCAATCATGGCGATGAACATATATTATTTTCAGTCTCACATAAGCACGTTAAAATCAATTCGATACGTGGTATTCAAATCTCATCGATGTGTCAAATATTAAAACGAGAATTCGCGTAGTATCTTTAGTTTCTAACGAAATATCATTCATCTTTATACTAATTTCACTTTTTTAAATATTTATGTTATTTTTGGGACCGAACAATACTAAACAAATGTTTTGTCGGTTTGAAAATAAGAAGTGTTTTAAAGAAATCGACCCAAGATGCTTTAAATCACTGTTTAATGTCTGATAAGAATCAATAACGTTATTTCTGTTTAGTACACTTGTATAATGCTCGTGTAGTATTAAACACTAGATTTCTGAAAAATATTGTGGATACCAGAAGTATAAATTGCTTATAGCAAAGCACCAAGCTCCTAAGGTATTTCAGTACTTTCAGGCAGCTTCACAGAAAGCCTTATCATTTAATCCTCTGTGTATCGAAGGCTATAGAGAAGACTAGCAAGGCCAAAACCGTGACATGATCTCGATCTGTAGCTTTAAAAATATCATCGCTATTATTTGTTAGTGTAGTAGAGCAGCCATGACCCCTCCGGAGAAGTTAACCATGTGAGTGAGGAATGGAAGAATAAATGGACAACACAGTTTAATGAATGTTTAAACTCTCAATAATAATATAGTCATTTGACTTAATTTGGATTATAATGTTCAATACGCAGATATCGGAGACTGTAGTATAGTTTAAAGTACAGTGTCTTTAATAATTTTTGTATTATAGTCAAGCATATAGTTTGAAAGCGATTAGGAAATTGGTACTGAAGGTAAAAAATAATAGTTAATTTCATCATAGGTTTTTTAAGGTCTCTAAAATTTTAACATTTTTTTCTGAACTTTTTTAAAAGTAATTATTTTACTCCTGCCAAACATTGTTCGTTAGAGACAGCTTTGCATTTAAAAAAGCTTTATTATTTTTTTATGGTAAAATTTGTTAAATTACGTAGCGAGTCATAATATGTTTAAATTTTCATTTATACATTTTACTTTTCCTTTTAAATCAAATATCAAAAATATTGCGCCACGGTATTGACACCGAACACAAGTATTGATTTGCCAATTGATTATAAATCATAATTTACATACTGAGCATCATTAATACTTTTTATTTTGCTATAATTTATATAATTGATTTATTTTTTTTGCGGCATTAGAAGTTTTCAAAAAAAAACTCGGGATTAGAGACTCTTCGTTCCGGTTACATGTCACTGTTTATAATGGTTATCACTAAATACCAAAACAAGGCCAGTTAAGGTACTTGATGTATCTGTAATACACTCTATTACATCATTAGAAAATAAATTCAGATAATCTACATTGAAGTTGCTCACATAAACACTACAGAGTTTATCACATTGAATGAAGAAACGAATCGGCAACAAAGAGTAATGTGGTGCGTTCACATAGTCAGTACCATATAGTACTTATTGTTATATTAGTGAGTTTATTAAACTTAATCATTGAAAGGCGCACTACTATGTTTTATTGGAGCAACACTCCAAGCATCACAATACCTACACCTGAACTTAAAATATTTGCTTTGTACTTTTTTTAGAATAGTAATAAGTTTTATGTATTAAAGTCACTAAATATTATTAGAAAGAAAAATCCTACGACTTTTTTTGTTTTACCAAAAACACACAAAAATAATATATGTATTTATTTCCTTAAATCTGAAAGTAAAGAAAATATATTTTATTGGTATGGCAAAATAACTCAAAAAATAATACTAACGAAATGAACTGCGTGCTATGTTTATTTTAAAAAACGCTTTACAAAAAGATTTTCGAGCTGGGTCATTTAATCAATAGAAAATAATATTTTGTAATATTTTTTGTTTTCAGGTTCATTATAATCTATCAAATAAGTTATGTTTTTTTTATTCGTGTTAAGATATTCCCTTATCTTATTTGGATTTTTTTTCAGCAAAAGTGATTACAGTCCCTCCGCTGCATTGTAAGCAATATCACATAAACCTTCACATTTAAGTAAGAATAATAGTATCTAATCAGCAAAAATACTCTCGATTTTACAATGATAACATATGTGATAACAATATCGAAACTATACATCTATCTTTGAGAGCAATCGCATATTTATCTCTCTGAAAACATTATGTACTATCATCCTGCTGTGGTGATCATGCACCCGTCGATTCACAGGAAGAAGGGTGTTTCTTATATAAAAAGGTTTGAAATAAGGTTTTTTGGTACACATATAAGTTTTAGTGTATTGAACCCTCCTAATACGAGAAAAGTTGCATCATGATGGCAGCCACCCCTCACCGCGCACGGAAGGGGGGGACTGCTCAATAACTGCAGAACTAACCCTGAAACTTTACAGCTGACCAATATTTAATAAATAAAATAACATTTACTTAACCTTAGGTACTATACATCTAGTCAAATATTAAATAGCCCAAGAAACCCTAAATCAAAAATAGTTAAAAAAATCAGTTCATCAATCAGTCATAAAGTAAACGCTGTAGCAAGTTACATATAGAAGTTTAAGTAAATTAAATATACATAGCGATAAATCTATAAATAAAATATCAATGAAATCGTAGTAAGAAAAATAAAATAAAATACAATTTAAATCCAAAACAACAAAAAGTTAAAACAATTTAAGTTTACGGAAAAGAAATATATTAGATGTCGAAAATCCGCAATGCTGAGTCAAATGGTAGCAGTATTCGCTTTTTTAATATGGATTTATAGAATGAAAACCTTTCTATGTTAAACATGCTTTTATTATTAGTTTGAAAATAGGGTCTCGTAAGTCTTTAGAATCTTTATACGTTATATAGAGAAATCTGTACTGAATTTTCACGGGATAAGTGAATCTTAAATTGGGCCCCCCTTAAAAGATTTGCGGGTCTGATAATTGTCGTCACTTGCATGTATATGGAATAGATGTGTATCCTTCTATGTATATCTCAAACCTGATAAAGAATAAATAACGACGGAAGAGTCAAAACGCTAGCCGCATTAAAATGAAGTCTACTGTGCTCAAGAGAGTCCAGTCTACTAATAACTCTAAGCGCCCATTCCTGAAGTCTAAAAGCCCTGACGGGCGGCCCCAGCAGAACAGCCCCACAAGGTTATTAGATAAATGAGATTCGCGTGAGATAGGGCGAAGTTTTTAGAGCACTAGATGGATTTTTATTAGAATTGTCTTAAAAGAAATATTACAATAGACGGTGTTTTGCAGAATATATAAATTAAAACACCAAAATGACGCAAATGAGTTCGAGAAGCAGAGAATACTAGTTTGGGTTTTTTTTATTGCACCTTCAAAAGATTGACGCTCACCATGAGTCAGCTAGCATCATAGCAATATTCATATTTGCCTCTAGACTCGATTCTTTAGGTCATGTCATATGTTAAACATATTGCAAACTATGGTGTATTTTAATCTAAATCTGGAGATAGGAGTTTTTCATAGACTAATCGACTAATAGACTAATTCTTAAATAGGGGGAGTTTTTAAGTCTTTCGGGCACTAATAATTTTAGGAACATAATTTTCAAAATATTCAGTTCCATTGCACGGAATTTTCGTTTAGAAATATATTTAGTTCATCTTGCAAAATCTAACCAGGTTAATTTAGCAAGCTTTTCATTACCATACCTATTTACTGAATATATTGTATAGGGCTTACTAACGCACAAATTACGATGGACAAATTCCGTTACACCCCTAAATTTTTGGTATCGAAAATTCCATTTTACCAAGAAAAGTTTATATATTTCAATTTATGGACGTAGAACGTTATTAATAAATAACTAACTTCACTATATGTGGTGAAATTCGTTACGAGAGATGTTCCGGGTAAAGGCCAATTTACCGGTTTTTTTTTAATGGAGTTTATTCAGTTTCGTATTGTTAGCTTTATCCGTGTAACATCCGAATATACTTTTTAAAACTCTAAATTAGTAGCTAAAATAGATGTTCGGTCTTTCTTGATAAAATTCATACATTGAAAAAATCAATTTTTTTCAAAATTTTGCGTTCCGTTAACCTTAATATAATTATAAAATATTTGATTACCCTATACACAATAATTTTTATAGGACCTGCAAATTTTGGGCTCCCGGCCCGTTTGGCTAAAGGGGCCCCTAAATCCACTTACATAATCTAATTATAAATATTTCTAACACGACAAACAAGACCGTATTCAGGGTTCATGAGGCCTAAGTAGGCTTTAAGTATTTAGGGCCCCTGAACCGTGCAAGGTTTTGCGAGGCCTCTCTTCACTTGGGCTCCATTATTATAGGGCTCATGGTATTAATGTGGCTATTAAGGATATAACAACGCTACTGTATAGGACTCCGACGAGACGTGATGGATATAGAACCTTTTTTCGTTCGTAGGCATCCATAAACAGAAATGTACCATAAGAACAACATGTCGTTGATTTTGAAGTGATATTTGTATTATTTATTATTTTATTTTTATATTTTAACATTTTCTTCTCTCTCGTTAGTCCCCAGCCTGATGTCACCTTACTGAAAAGGCAGCAAGCAAAATTGCAACAGGGACTGTGTGGAAATGTCATCAAAAACTGGTAGATGTTGCTTAAGCAAACTTAGTTTCTAGCTGATAGGTAAAAGAACACCCGCAGTATAGAGGCAACAAAAAAGCTGATAAACTGGAGACGACAACGCTCATTCTAAATATATTTTGGAATTAGGGTCCCCTACTTATGGTACAAATTATTCTTCTTTTTTATTCGATTTTATTCGAAATATCATACCTTTTCCTGATATTGTCTAGCTCCTGCTAATTTTGCAGACAAATACTTTTATTTTTGCTGTGAAGCTTTTTGGGATAATGTTTTTGTTATATGTCTTATAGTAAGAACGATGCTTGGAAATATCTGTTTCAGAATTAGTACCACCGTCTCTGCACTCTGCCCATAGTTGAAAAATACACTTCATTAACACATTCCGCATTATGTGCGGGCGATGCTCACAATGACGCCTTATGGCCACGGACCTATACAAATTGACCGATAGTATTTATCAGATTCAGCAATTACAAGTGGCAAACCATGGCCGAAAAAATGACAACGTTTTATCAGTTGTTTAATAGAAAAGAGTGTTATCGGAAATAATCCAGCTGTAGAGTACCTTTTTTTCTTTATTTATTAAAAAAGAAATACATATAGCATATTGTTTTATAATATATATTCAAAGCTACCATGGGCGGCTTAGACCATACGTTGAGACATGTAATTCTCTTAAATATGTTTGTCAGCCAATTTAATGTTAGAGTATATTCAAAACCAAGATGCATATTAGGAAAACATAACCACCTGTGATCCCGATCAATATTGCGTGTTCTATTGTAATGTTCACCATCACTGGTGGTTTTTATCCTAATATCCTATCCTGGTTTTAACAGATATTTATAATATAATAGTTTAAGCGAGGAATTGGTAGTAGTTAGAGGTAGAATAATTATTACCAGTTTTCAAATAAGCTGGAGGTAATACAATTTAAAGGTCCTTTTAAAAGCCCTGCCAAACTGAACTGGGGTGAAATTCCTAGCATTACCACTACAGTTACCTATTCAAGACAATCTTGATTAAAATGTCTTGTTAGTAAAAATCAATTCAAATTCCTCAAAATAAGATAAAAATTTTAATTTTTTAATTACATTTTATCCATCTCAGCTTAATATTTTTAAATAAATTGACCATTTCTTGTTGAAAATTACTTGATTTTCTCTATCCGTAAATGCACTAAATTGTCTTAAATGGCTGGAGTTTAGTAAATCGAAAAGATAATTCATTTTGTCAATAAAACTTCTAGTATTATTTGCGGCCGCTGCGCGCTCGTTAGATTTTAAAATCTTTATATGTGTTTAATGCGACTGTAACAGAATGGCTAAATACTTGTGATGCCAACTTTACTTTTATCTTTTGAAACCCCCAAATTCCAGGTTTTAGTCAAATCTATACAAAGGACAAAATTTATCTGCCAAGTTGACGGCTCCCTTTTCAATTTTTTAATATTGACTGAAAATGAATAATTTGCTCTCTTAAAAATCTTCAGATACTGATTTTCAGTCGAATCTATACAAATGACAGAATTCGTCCGCCATGTTGACCGAGCCATTTTGAATTTTTAAATCTAGACATTTTGCACTACTAAATACTCTAAATTTCTATTGAAAGATACCAACTACAGGGCCTAAGATCAGAAATTCCCTTAAACGTAGATTACCAACTAACTTCCGCGCAAAGCCTACTAAATGCCCTACCATACCTGATAATTTCCCGCAATTCCTTACAATGCACCGCAATCTCCCATAATGCATTCCAATGGCTCAACAATTCACAGGCATTTTTCCCGTGTGTACTATAACATGCCTACGTGATTTACATCTCTCTTGGAAGTGAACAAAAATTTTTTAAAACTCAGTAAAGGATAGATAAGATTCAAAAGTAATATTATTAATAATACTAGCAATAATAAAATTATTGCTGTGTTATGTAATATGCGAACATGATCAAGGTAGAATTTTGCGCTGAATAAACCTAGTCTGGAATAATATAATACGATATTTTAATGGTAATCGTAATCGCTATCGCATAATATGTGTTCATAAAAATTAATACCTTACTGCCAGTTTTACCTTTGCAACCCGCTACAGAGCAATGAGTCAATGAGAATTCAATAAAATAATTTCAATAATCTTATAATAAACCTAAACTACTAACAAAAACAGTAAAAAACCTTATTACATATAAAACTTGCTCCGCCTTTTATAAACCGTTAGCACGCCACCTTGGCAATATTGCCGTGTAATTCTTCAGATTCTACTTGTTCTTGCCTGATAGTGATACATGTTTAAACATGCGTTAAAGTTTTAATCATTTTTGAGCTGCACCAAAAAAAAACCTATTAAACAACTGATAAAAGCATCGAACATAAAGTTTATGTTCTGTTAAAAGGTTGCCTGTGCGCAAGCTCACATCAGCTCCGGTCGGTGAAAAATTGACTATATGGTTTACTACTTTTGATTGCTGTAAATAATATCGGCCCATTTGTATAGGTCGGTGCAGTGACGTATTTAAGGGGAGCGTTGGGTGTTAAACCCCCCCTCCTACCAAGACCCACTTTTATTTAAGCTAAAAACATAGAAGTAGTATAAAGTAAAGAAAGAGCCCTTTTGTCAGGATTGGCGGGTAAAAACCCCCTCCCCAAAGCCAGTTTTACTTATAGCTAAAATAGTAATGATAGTTTTTTTTTGGATGTCCGTATTATTTACGCTAGAGTTCACTTTTGAACAAAACAGAAAATGATGACTTTTTTTTGGTTGTTCAAATTTTTCTTCCTCTCCAAATACCCCTCCCCCCACAAGCAATGTCTATGTACGACACTGGGTATTATCACATACAAAATAAAATATCATAAATGAATGCTCACTGTCAATAGAGAAATTATTGATGTGTCATGTCTTGAACAGAAACAAATGAACATTAAATATTAACAAAACGAATTACAAATTGCCGATTAAATGAAAAAAAAAAGACAATCAATATGCTTGTAATATGCCACGACATTTGAGAACTGGTTTTCTACCGGTGCGTCGCATCGGTTTATAACTTTTAGGAAAGCAGTCGATCACTGAACGGAGAAGGGCAACGAATTCATCCTAAGCTATTTTGTAAAATGAGATTGTTTAATTGTTCAAAGCTTCAAAGAACAAAAGAATTTGATTGTGAGCTGTTGACCCTGAACTGAATCCTTACGTTTTGTATTTAATTATTAACGCACATTCAATCTGGTTGTCGAGAACAGAAGCAAACCTTAAAATATATCGATTGTCATTTATAAATTTTAAGTAACTTAAACATTTATAGGCCATTTAATTTTCAAGTTATTGATAAAGATTTACTTTTCTAAAGATTAGTGTTACTTTCTAAATATACAAAGCTTTGCATGACTAATAAATAGATAGCTTTTATAGTTGGGATGAGAGAATATAGCCCATTTTGATCAATATTTGGAAGATTCGGCAAGTTGTTACTAGATTGCGCTAGTTGTTACTAGTTTGTGTTTTAGAAGTTCGAACCGTAACAGTTCCTACAAACAAATTGAACAAAAAGTATAAATAATTCGAAAACATGCGCTTTTTTTTTAATTATTTCACTTCTACTTTACTTATACTAAAATTTAAAGAAACTTCAAAATTCGCCTACAATCCCGAAAACTGCAAAATATTCTTTCCATAGTCTTTAAACCGAATTCTTTAGTTTTTACATTTTCGGGATAATAAATGGATTTATTTGATGCGTTTTAGGTTGGTTGTTTCTTTTGGTCTATTAAATTTTAAATTTGTGACTTAGCTAGTAAAGATTTGATATTTCAATTACTAAGTTCTTCAGTAGAGTAAGAATTTTTTTCTATAGATATATTAGTGGTATTTGATAGCAACGCATAATGAACATAAACCATTGAATTTTTTAAAATTATTTAAGGGATTTGTTATATTTTTATTATTTTATGATTTTATATGTTACGTGACGTATATGTAAAGTACATTAGGTATGCAGGTATGTATTTAAAAAAAATTAACGGATGGAGAATCGAGTCTTGTAATATTATAACGTGACAAATATTCTATGCGACTGTAAGTTAAAACTTAATTCATTTAATCTCGTTTAAAGTCTCATTGAATATTGTATACCAAAATTGATTATATACTATAGTATTTTTTATTCTACAATAGTATTATGCATATTACATTTTAGGTGTGGGCCGAAGATATTGTATTAAAAAATGTGTGTACAAAAATAATATGTTTACAGAAATTGAAAACAAAGATCTATACTATTAGTATGAGATACTCATATGATATAGTAAATTTAATTCATCTTGAGCAAATTATACTCGCCGTCTACCATGCCTTCTCTCAGCTTCCAGCATTCATTCACGTTATTCTATAACCAGTCAATTTATTCATCGCTTCTAAGCTTGTGCTTCCATTCTTCAATTATATTCAGTATGTCTCTATACTACTGTTCTTATAGCAATTTTTTTTTCTTTTCCTTATTTATGTTCATAAATTATTTCCTAAATTCTTGGTTGTATAAGATAATAATTGCTCGTAATTTATTTGTTTATTTCTTTCAATATAGCATAGATTTATATAATCTAATACCACAATAAACATCAGTGAGTTAAGTATAATTAAATATCGAAACCAAACTTTGTTTTTTCTGGCAAAATTCCAAAAATGAATATTCGAATTCTTGTATCAGCGGTGACTTGGTTAGTCCGATAACGGAAGCTAATCAATGTCAAGCATCATCGAGCGCGGCTAGTACTTTGATGGATGACCACCTAGGGAAGACCTTACACCGTCTTAAGACAATATGAGGATGCAATAACGGCCGTGGCAGTGATAATGCGTCCCCTTTAAAGATACAGAGTAGTGAGAATGGACATAGAGCCTCCAAAATCGTTTGACTTAAAGAAAAATGAATTGCCACATTTTATCTTAGTTTTTTTATGGTCTATCTCGGGGTGCTAATATTCCATCTTATAAAAGAAAATAATATTTGGTTTGTACGTATGTTAACTTTTAATTAGACCAAAAATTAGTACTAGAAGAAAAAACAGGAAGTCCAAACGATAAAAAAGACTCCTTCTAGTGGAAGATAAAAAGCAATACATTCTATCTTTGATATTAGCATCTCATAAGATAATGCTTTTTGTGAGCAGCCGCGACTTTGTCGTTTGTAAACATTAATGTTTTCAACCTTGCCGGTATATTCTCTTTGAACTCTTCATTAAACCAGTTTAAAGTTTTATAATAAAATTATTAACAAAAAATAGGCTAGTTTTTATATTCGATTTGGAAATCGGAAAAGCCCAAGGCCCAAACATTTGTGGAATCGAGCCTGGTACTACAAGAAAGAGGCACAGTTTATGAAAATAAATACATCCATTAAATTAAGCAACATATATAGGTCCCTCGAATCACTTAACTCATTAGCATTTTGTTTTGCAAATTGATTAGATAAAAATCAAATCAGCCTTTTGTGCCCCAAAACCTAAGTAAAACAAAACCTTTTTTAACTTCCATGGTATTCAATGGGAGGAAGTGAAAAAGAACATTGAACTGTCATTTGCTTTGAGCCTTACCGTATCTTTGACGTAGTGTATGACGTAATAAGAAATACTTTAAATTTAAAGTGAATACTTTTTCTGATGCCTTTGTCTTATTTATGTCTGTTTACTGGGAGTTCATGCGTTAATTATTTTGTTGAAAAACTATTTCGAAAAATATATTTGCGGAGGCAAATTCTTTTCGTTTTTATAATCAATATGATTTCCACCGATTTACAGCTAACTATATTTTTAGTTGAATAACTTATAGCATTATTAAAAATGATATTATAGTATATCATAAATTACGTTTTTTCAAATGAAAGCAATTGCAGATTCAAGCAAATAGTTTAGAGTATTAAGATAGTAGGTGCAAATCTCGCTAAACATATTTAAGAAGCTATGCGGTAATTTGTATTTATATATTAATTTCGATACTGTAGATTCTTATCTCACCGTGACTGTAAACCATTAAGTTTTCGAATTTTTTTTTCAAAATAATTTTTCTAAATATTATTTTTTGAAAAAAGGTTTCATTCAAAAAACGTGATAAATAAACCTAAAAAGGAATTTGCCAAATTTAGATAATTGTAGAAGTGAAATTAAAATAAATATCTTTTGAATTACCCTTCATATATCGAAAAGCGTAAATTGCTACCCTGCTCTCAAATTTTAAAACTGTTTTTTTATAATAATCTTAAACAAAACGAGTTACTAATTTATTTTAAGGGACTCGAAATTACAAAACTTGAAATCAGCTAATCTCATAAAGTGGTCCGCAACACCGCATTTTGTATTTTTAAACTCATGTTAATGTTTATAAACGAATTATAATGATAACCTGACAATTAAAAAAAAATCAGTATGTAGAAGTATTTTGTTTTTTATCTAATACAGTTGCAAGTAATAAATATTTTATAGAAAATAATATGTTTCTTAATTACTAAAAAACAAACTTTATACAGGAGGCTATAATTTCAAATTATGAATTATCATATGTTTGAATTGTTCACATGGATATATTCTAATTATAATAAAACACAAAATTTAAGCAAACATGCTACATATAAATAAAAGTGTATTGCTCTACAATAACGTATTCAACTTTCCCAATGGTCCCTTCTACAGAGATAATAATAAGTCGTGCATCACCCACTGTTTTCATATAAGATTCAATACAATCAAACTATTCTTTAAAACACGTATGGTATTTAATCATTAACAGACGACTATCACAATGATTAAAAAGATGTTAAGAATAAACTATAACCAGAATATTAACCTGTAATCACACTATCTACTAAGTATTAAGAATTTGTGTAGCGAGTTCTTATATTGGACTAACATTGATGCTCTGCTACATAAATTCTTACTACTCTGGAGAGGTAATGAGTTACAATATTATTTTATTAACTTTTTCTTTTCAGACTTTAATTCAATGTGCAACAGGACAGCATTCTATAACCGCTGCTTTTTTCTGTTTATACTTTTGACCTTAATATTTCTATTAAATCCTGATGTTCAATATATCTTTATGTCAATGATACTGAATTATCGATTCAAATATCATTCAAGGTGCTAACAAAATTAATGCTGACTTAAATTCAATGCTTCATATGGCTGGCGCACATAATTTAATATTAATTGGGGCAAAAACTCAAGTTTTACTTTTTGGAGGAATCGTTCACAAATGTTGATTTTAAAATATTTTAGAATGCTACAGAATTGTAGTTTGTCGATTGTGCAAAGAATTTGGGTTTGATGTTGGATTCTAATCTAAGATTTAAATCTTAAGTAGTTAGTTTAGTTAAAAAGTCATATTGGAAATTAAGTAATTTGTATCTTAATAAAGAAATTCTCAGTACAACTGTTAAACTAAAACTTTGCGATACTTTAATCGCTATATTGTCTTATTGTAATGCTAGCTCCGAGCCAGCAATTCTTAACACCAAGTATAAAGAGTCTCTTTAAAGGATTCAAAACTTGTATACGGTGTGCTTTTAATCTTAGACAGTTTCATGACATTAGTTATGATCTACGATATAATAATACTTGTGATGTAATTTTGTATTATATATACATTATATATATTAATTTAATAGAATTTTCTATAATGCATTTTTATTTTTACGAATATAATAAAAACATTTATTATTATTATTATTATTATTCACCCCCCCCCCGCCTATTAACGAACGGATATCAAACAGTTGAATTGTAAGGTCTGTCCTTAGAACATCGAGCACTTTACTTGCCCCAGTTTCGGCAGCGTTATCAATTAATGTTGTGGATGATTGTTTAAATAATTAGAGTGATGGGTTATCGTTTTTTCTATGTCCAAAAGACAGCAGGTACGTGTTATTGATTTTGGTACTAATATTGCTTAAATATCTCCATTTCAGACTGAGACCGAGACTGATCCGGATTCATTATCGGTGTCGCGAGCCCCTACTGATTACATTTTTCATCTCATTTGTTAGCATTGTGTTCCCAAATTGCTGTCTGTTGTCAGGGTGACGGCTTGTTTCCAGCATTCCGGACCAGACGCGCTAGATTCTTTTGGTCCGTCATTTGAATTTACATGGGTTGCGTTTTATAAATAGGTAATAATAGTACATTCTGTTGTTTCGCTATTGCGTTAAAGCCATTGGTTTAAACTCTGTGTAACAGTTTAATTTTGTTATAAGTGCATTTCATTTAATAGTTTAATTTTGTTATAAGTGCATTTCATTGTATGATTAATTTAATATTATAATCTACTACTTTAGTATTAAGTTTAGTGATTAATATGTACGCCTTGTTGGTTTGATTTACTTAGATATTAGTAGTTTTCTTATTAGAAGCGGTTACATTGTTCATATTTAAGCGAAATATAAATTCAACACCTTTTGCAGCAAATTTCGGTACACACAGTGTCACCTCTCGATAAGTAGTTAATTTTGTACATATATCTGAACTCAAGATATAAAGGAATAATTTTCAGTAAATGGTATAAGTCTAGCGTTCGTTCATAGATGTCGTCAAAAAAAAAATCAGTTCAAATATAATTGTTGGATTTATTTAATTTTGCCGAATTTAATAATTATATACTGTATAAGAAAAAGTTCAAATAGAACTTTAGACAAACTATTTATTTCCCATATATTTTACAGAGTAAATATAAATTAAATTTTATTAATTTTGAAAACCTGTTTTCGAGTCCTTTATACAAGTCTTGGGATTTTCGTTTTCTTTGGCTAGATATGCTGCATTTTTAGATTCGAGCGTGTATTTTGTATAACTCTTCTGTCGCTGTAAAAAAAAAAAAAAAAATCATTAGTACCCCAATAAATTCTTTGATATAAAGTTGATATTATGTATTAATATTGAACTGTAAATACTTGTATAAAAAAAAGGTTGCCTTGATAAATATTTATTTTCAGATATACATAGGATTATTTTTAGACTATAGATACTATATATACACCACTTCATACTTTCTCTTAAATCTACATTTTATTATTCGTGTTTCCTTTTGCTGTGAATATGTAACATATAAAGGTATTTTCATTTAAGTTAGACATAAATAACCCAAAAGTATTTCTCGATTCAATATTAATATTCTTACCTTTTTTTTTTCCTGAGACTATATAAACTACAGCCTTCTTATAATTTCTATCAATGTTTGACCGACTTTTGTTTGTCCATAGTTGCATAATTACTTGGAGCCTATTATAAACTGAAATTTCGTTACGTCTGCGTCTGATGCATTTCCTAAAATAGATAGTTAATAATTGTGTGAATAAATTCCTGTTTTATGGTTAAATAATGAGTTTATACAGTTGGGAAAATTCTATTAAATTAAACTCAACTTACGTTTCATTTTTATGGCTTTTAACTACTGCTGCATTAGCACATCATTTTTTTTGACTCTTTGGTACTCTACTCCGGACTAATATTTGACTTTTCTGAGTGGTTCTTTTCCATTAGTACTAGAGTAATTAATTAAATATTATTTGTTTATTTACATTTCCATTTCGCCTAGGCGTTGCTTTTAAATTTCAGGTTAGTTGTTTCTGTCAATGTTACTATTGTGCCGTCTCGGAACTTTTCGGATCTATTCGGCTAAGACTTCCATATTAACTTATTCTCGGAACCCTCCATCCGGTACTTTCTCATATCCAGAGCGCAGGCATCTTTTTCGCTGTTGCCAAGTGTATTCCTGCATTATTTCCTGTATCTTTCTCAACCAATGGAGAGTCGTTTTTCTTGTCTAACATGTTAATCATATCCTTGTTTTATTCCGTCTATGTGCTCTTCTGGCAAGGTTGTTAGCACCTGACATATTCTAGCCAATGGTATTCCGTCACCTTAGTCAACCAAAGTTCTAGATGGAAAGGAAGCTGGGGGAACACATTTTTCACTTTTCTGGTCACCTGCAGATAAACCACAGGTCTTCAGCGCGGGTCTGAGGAAATAATCCAGGAAAATCTTGGAAATCCGTTAGCGGGATTTTTCCTCAACACCGCAATAGTTTTTCGGGCACATTGTAGTTTGCACTGTGAGTGTTATTTTTCGTGCTAGAAAATCTCTCTAAGAGAGGATTTGACCTGAAGATTGGACCAGACCGCCATTTTCCATGCCCTTGTACTAGACACGTGAAACCACTTTTTGACTAGAACTGAGTGACTTTATTGGATAGGGTTCAAGTCAGGGGCCAACTGTTAGTCACGGTCCTAATTTCAAGTCAGGGGCCAACTGTTAGTCACAGAATTTCAATTTCAAGCAAGTCACAAACTTAACTTCAAGACTCGGGACTAATCCCATGTCACGGGCCTAGTTTGAAGTTAAGAGCGTCTCAGGGTGCTGCTGGATTTGGTGACACTTATTGTTTACTTTTTTCTTTATACAGTAACTGATAACATACTTATTGTTTATGTATTTTTTTTTTCTTTTATACAGTAACAGATAAATAGATTTTTTTTTTTACTATATTGGTGTGTTTTATTTAGCTCACTCTTTTTCTTTTAAAGTATCAAGAGGAAGCAAGTGCCGCGAAGATCAAGGGGCTTTCCAATTTAAGCCGTTATAAATTGGTGGCGCTCATTTCTTTTTTTTCTCCTTTAAGATTTCTTAAGTTTTCCCACGCCCTACTCTCCGGGTTAATTGAGCTAGGGCATCTACATTGAACGCTCTGTTGACGAGCTGTAATCTTGATACCCTTTTGTGATCGGAATAATTTCAAATAAAACAGTAATAATAATTATTATTAAATAAGAGCGTAGCAATCTTGTACCTTGGTTTTGAGAAAATCCAGGGCGACAATTTGGCGCCCAAACGTGTAGGGCTCTTTTAAAATTCTTTTACTTTCTTTTACTGATTTGCTTTTGCTGCTCTTTTTACTTTTAATTTTTTTTGAGCTTTTGAACTTAATGATTTTTTTTTTTCTGTAAATTGCATTGTTTTTCCCTGTGAGCTAAATAGACACCTTTTTGTTTACTAACCCTATTAATTTATTTTTTTTTTGCTTTATCGCTGATATTTGGTATTTGATTATTTATTTGCATATATTTGATTATTTGAGTGATATTTATGATATTTGCGTATTTGATTTAGTTTTTATATTTGAATGGTTATTTGCCTTTAGTAAGTGTTTATGATTATTGACTTAGATTACAATTTTTTTGGCTTACTGCTCTATTTTTTTTTGCTTTGATATATTTGTTATCTCTTTTGCTTTTCGTTATATTTATTGTTTTTATCTTGCGTTTCTTTTGTTAATATTGTCACGATGGATTATAATATGCAAATCGGCTACCTAAAAAAAGACATGTTAATCTATGAACTGTCGGTTCGTGGAATTCCATCCGATGATAGTAAAACTGTGGACGAGTTACGTTCTGCCTTACGACCTGTTTTCAATCTTGAGAAAAAGGGCAAATTATTGACTTATCCTGCTTATAAACTAGATTTTAATGAAGAACGCGAATATATAACAAAAACCTTAAAAGAATTACAAGATTCAATCACCACAATCTCTGGTGAAAATGCTAAAAATACTTTTGATAGGATTCAAACGCGGTTAGTCCATCTTTTAAATCGTGTAGATCGCATCTCTGTAGAAAAATTAAATAAGGAATCGATAAAAGATCAAGCGTCTTTAATGGGCGAAATCCTCAGTACTCTTGACAAACTAGAACAAACATCAAAAAGCGATCCTACCTTAAGTAAAATCTTTAGTAAATTTCAAATATCTGACTCTGATTCGGATTCGTCCTCTGGTACAAGTGCCACTCTAATAAAAATAAAGCGTCAGTATCATCGCGTAAACAGTCTACGCCAAAGCATAAGCCTTCAGCTGTTTTCACTCACCCCTCGAGTACAAAAACTCAAAGAGTTGAAAAGTGGGGTCTTAAATTTACAGGTGACACTAAACATCTATCAGTTTATAATTTTTTGGAACGTGTCTCTGAATTGCGAATTGCTCGTGGTATTTCAGAAAAGGAATTGTTTGAGTCAGCTATTGATTTATTTTCGGGTCGCGCATTAAACTGGTTCCGCGCTAATTGCTCACGTTTTACTGATTAAAAAAGTTTATCAGATTTACTTTGCAGGCATTTTGAACCCCCCGATTATCGTTCTCGATTGTTTAAAGAAATTTTAGATAGAACTCAGGATCCGTCTGAAAGCATAGTAGATTATTTGTCAAGTATGAGTGCTTTGTTTAGGCGTTATGGTGGTATGTCGGAAGACGTTCAATTAGATATTATCTCTCGAAATTTATCTCCTTTTTATACTACTCAACTTAATGTGGTTAACTCTTTAGAGGAACTCGTGACAGAGTGTCTTAAACTGGAAGCTAAGAAATATCGTGCTGATCATTATGTTCCACCTTCTAGAAAACGCCATAATCTGGTTGAACCAGATTTTGCTTTCATAGCTTCTGGCGATTATTCTCCATATAATCCTGTAGCATATGTTGCTTCTGATTCATCCACCTCAACAGCAACTCCACTTCCCTATACAAATAGTACCCCTGTTGTCGAGGTTATTCAACAGCCTCCAATTGTTCCCCCACCCAATCGACCTTCTATCACTTGTTGGAATTGTGGAAGAACGACAGCTACAGATTTTGCATCGACTTCCGCCGTCTTAATGAAAAGACGAAGAAAGATTCCTATCCAATTTCTTATATTTCAGCCATTTTAGATCGGCTCCGAGATGCACGATTTATTAGTTCCATCGACATTAAGTCTGCCTTCTGGCAGGTTCCTATTAGTGAGTCTTCTCGAAAACTTACCGCCTTCACTGTCCCTGGCAGAAACCTTTATCAGTTTCGCCGCATGCCTTTTGGGCTAACTAATGCGCCAGCTACCTGGCAACGTATTGTGGACCGAGTTCTGGGAGTTGACTTAGAAAATAACGTCATGGTCTATTTGGACGACATAATAATTATTTCGAAGACATTTCAAGAACATTTGAGAATCTTGAGTCTTGTTTTTGACAGATTGAGGGAAGCTGGTCTAGTGGTGTCTCGGGAAAAGTGTAATTTCTGTAAACCTGAACTAAAGTATCTTGGATACATCGTGGATGCTCGAGGACTGAGACCAGATCCAGAAAAAGTACAGGCAATAGTGAATATACCACCCCCTCGTAATATCACCGAAATTCGCAGGTTCGTTGGGACTGCTTCATGGTACAGACGTTTTGTACCCAATTTTTCAACTGTATTAGCCCCTGTCAGTCGGCTTACTAAGAAAAATGTTAAATGGGAATGGACAACTGATTGTCAACAGTCTTTTAACACCATAAAAGAAGCTCTTGTTACAGCTCCAGTTCTTACCTGTCCCGATTTCAATAGAACTTTTACTCTCCAGACAGATGCTTCATTCTTTGGCTTGGGTGCTGTTTTAACTCAACAGTTTGACGATGGTGAAAAGGTCATTGCTTACTTATCCCGCTCTCTTACCAAACAGGAGATGAAGCTAACCGTTACTGAAAAGGAGTGTCTTGCCGTTATTTGGAGTGTCGAAAAACTTAGGCATTATTTGGAAGGTGTTCATTTTAAAGTCATAACCGATCATCATTCGTTATTGTGGTTGCATAACCTTAAAGATCCATAAGGTCGTCTTGCCCATTGGGCTCTCCGCCTTCAACCTTATGACTTTCAACTAATACACCGCAAAGGTAAAGAACATATAGTACCTGGTTTTCTTTCACGTTCTGTCCCAGTTAGTACTGACACAGTCGCTAGTGTCAATGAGATCGAATCATCTTTAGATTTTTCTAGAACATCAGACAGATGGTACCGTGGAATGTTGGCGAGGTTAGAGGATCACCCTGAAAAATATCCTTGTTGGCGAGTGGAAAACGGCAATTTGTATAAATTTGTCAAGTCAGCTAATCCTAACTTTCCAGATCATTCTAGTTGTTGGAAGATCGTCGTTCCCAAAGATAGGCGAAAGGAAGTGTTCCATCGTTGCCATGATAACCCAGCTGCGGGTCATGTTGGAATTTTTAAGACATTTTGGAAGGTGGCCGAAAGGTTTCATTGGCCAAAAATGAGGGCCGATGTGGCTAAGTATGTTCGCTCTTGTAGAATTTGTGCTCAGAACAAAATAGAGCAAAAACCTCCGGCAGGTTTAATGGGTAATCGTCCTGAAATCAAAGAGCCTTGGCAGTCTATCAGCCTTGACTACATTGGGCCATTACCTCGTTCAAAACAAGGCAATACACACATTTTAGTAGTGACAGACTATTTCAGCAAGTTTGTCGAACTTTTTCCTTCCAAATCCGCTACCGCTAAGTCCTTGATAAAATTTGTTGAAGATCGAATTTTTCTCGTCTATGGAGCTCCTCAATTTCTAACTTGCGACAATGGGACTCAAATGAAATTTAAAGAATTCCAATCTCTTTGTGACAAATATAAAGTTAAAATATTTTACACCGCATCGTATTACCCTAGAGCTGATCACACCGAGCGAGTTAATCGTGTTGTAAAAACCATGCTTCGTTCTTATGTACAACAAAATAATCACCAAACTTGGGAAGATAACTTATCTTCAATTGCTTGCGCTATTCGCACGTCTCGTCACGAAACAACAGGTAATACACCTTTTCTAGTTAATTTTGGTAGGGAACATAAACTCTTCGGTCAAGATTTTTCAGACAGCATTAATAGACCCGATACTGAAAACCAGGACTACGTTAGAAAACGAGTTGAATCATTTCAAAGGCTGTTTCAAATAATTCGTAAAAAAATTGAAACCTCTCGGCTTAAAGGTAAACATCATTATAATTTGCGTAGACGTCCTGTTAGTTATACTATTGGCCAACAGGTTTGGCGTAAAAATAAAAGTTTATCTGACGCCGCGAATTATTTTAGCGCTAAATTATCTCCCGAATTTATAGGTCCTTTTATTATTAAAAGAAAAACTGGAACTTGTACATATGAGCTCGCAGATGAATTTGGTGTAAGTAAAGGTATTTGGCACGTTCAAGATCTTAAACCGGTGCTAATCCAATCTGAATCCGATTGTCCATCTAATTAATTTAGAAAGATCAAAACAATATTTTTTTTTTATTCACCATATATTTTATACTGCGTATTATTATAGTTTCTATTTTTTTTTCCTTTTCTCTTTGTAATTTTAAGTTTAGGGTTAGAAACACTTATAATGTAAGACTCGATCAGAAATTAATGCTTTTGATTCTTTTAAAATTCACCAATTTTAACTGTTTTCCCAGACTTGATTTATACCCCGATTGTGACTTTGTTTAACATGGCGTGTCTCCTTTGTATACCAGGCCATTTCTTGCCATAGCAGGGAGCGGTAGTACTGCTATTGTTATTTAGTTTCTGGACAAACTTATTTCTTAGAATAGGATAACATGGTTGTCTTTAGTGGTTTATTGAATAACTTTTCTTTTAATTTGTTTATCTTGTCAGTTTGTCAACCTTTGTTTTTAGGTTGTTTTGGCCTTAAAGGTCATCACCATGATTACATGGATCTCACAGCTTAGAATTTACCTTTTGTCGTCCCTGTATTCTGGAATTTGTGCCCTGCGGCCTGGGCCTAAGAATTTGGTCGCGGCGGGAAACTGTCAGTGGTAAAAGCCCACTAAATGTCCACACCGTTAAAACTTCGGCTTCCCATCAACCAAGATCACCGATGGGATATTTCTGGAGTTTGTGCCCTGCGGCCCGGTCCTAAGAATTTGGTCGCGGAGGGAAACTGTCAGTGGTAAAAGCCTACTAAATGTCCACACCGTTAAAAGCTTCGGCTTCCCATCAACCAATATCATCGATGGGATATTTCTGGGATTTGTGCCCCGCGGCCTCAGCTTTAGAATTCGGTCGCGGCGGGAAACTGTCAGTGGTAAAAGCCCACTAAATGTCCACACCGTTAAAACATTCGGCTTCCTATCAACCAAGATCATCGATGGGTTATTTTTTTTTGAATCTGGTCGCGACGATGACGAGTTCCACTCCCTGATTTTGACTAATGTTTTGCTTTTATTATTGGCTTATGATTATTATTGGTTTAGCTTTTCTACCTTTTGGCTTTATTTTGGTGTAGCTATATTATCTTAGTTAATTGCCCCTAACATTAGTTATGTTTTATTTTGCTAAGTTATTGCCGCTAGGATCGGTTTTCTTAGTAAATTTCCATATTATTTGGGATTTGATATATGCATTTTGTTGTTTCAGTATTCATTTTGCTAAGTTATTGCCGATAGGTCGGTTTTCTTAGCTAATTACCTTATTATTTGGGATTTAAGATATTGGAACTTATGCAAATTTGCATTTCGTAACTAAATTGTTGGACGCTAAGCGACGCCAAACTTAGTTTTCTTTATTTTGATTATGGCATATATATTTATGCTAGTTACGTTTATTATTACCCATTTAAGTTTTTTTTGGTTTTGATATTTGATATTTTGGCTTTTGTATATTTTGGTTATACTGGATTTGACTTTTTGTGCTTGCGCAAGTTTGCACATCATGATTATGACTTTTGACCCTATTGTGACTATTTTTATTAAATTTTTTTGGTGCGGCCTTTTTTTCTATAAAAGGCTAAGTGTTGTTGGGTGCTATCAAATTCTGATTTCGACGTTTTCTTGTGTGCTATTCAGTGCAGAAGGCGACAGATCACCTGGAAGGGCTAGTTAGAGGTGGCTGGTGTTTGGCCCCTGGCAGTCTCAGTGAGCGGCCATAGAGCCCAGGGAGGATACCACCACGTCGGCTAGAATATGCAAAAAGTATAATGTGAATAGTTAATTGACATCTGGCCGTTATTACCTAACATCTTGTTCACATATTACCCCGTGTATATTTTCCTGAGCTCCAGTTGACCTATTAGAATTCAGCCAGTTGGTGGCAGTGGCAACATTCGGAACACCCTATTAGCTTTTTTGTTCAGTTTTTTTGGTCTGCACGGTACATAGTCGCCTGCGGCTACTGTATCTTTCAGTTTGGTCGAGTTAAATCGAACTCCCTTTTGTTTGGTGGGACTTTTGGGTAACAACACTTTTTTTATTTTTTGTGAATTTAAATTAATATTTACGCTTTTTGTTTTTCCTGCCTCCTGGTTCCCTAGTCAGATAGAGTTGAAGAGTGACCTGAGGGTGTGCTCGATGCAAGCCAGTGAACGAGGTGCCCCACACTTATTTGGGTGTCACGCAACTCTGACCACACTCCAATCCAACAACTTTATTGGAGTAGAAATTGTTTTGATCGCTCTTCTTGGGGAATTCCGAAACTCTGAAAGGCGAAGTGGCCAGGAATTTCTTATTTGTTTCGTTTCCTTTTGAATAAAATTTCTTAATTTTATTAGCGTTGTTATATCGATATTGGTACTGTTTTTGTACTTGAAATTTGTAATCTGATCTATTACCTTTGTGGTTGAATAGGCAATTTGTCGCGATTCCCGTATATTTTTTTTTTTTTGAGTTATGGTTGTTAGTTAATTATTTTTTTTATATATTAGTGTGCCATCAGTGGTTATTGGCGTTATGATTTGATTTAAGTGGTACCATTTCTAATTGGTTTAAATTAGTTTCTAAAAGAAGTTTTTTATTTTTCTCTTATACTAGTTTCCCTTCTTTGTCATTTCCTTCGTAGCTTATCTTACTCGACAGTTTTTATAGGAGAGTAGTTGGTTTGAACATCTTTCTCAGTGAGCTTCGAAGCATAGTATGGCAAAAGACTGGGAAAATATATTTTATTTTACTTTACCTTTTATGGATATTATTTTTTAATTTAGCTCTGATCGTCGGTCAACTTTTCTTATAAGTTTCCCTCCTTTCCTTGGTGAGGGGGAGTTGTAACAGTTTAATTTTGTTATAAGTGCATTTCATTTAATAGTTTAATTTTGTTATAAGTGCATTTCATTGTATGATTAATTTAATATTATAATCTACTACTTTAGTATTAAGTTTAGTGATTAATATGTACGCCTTGTTGGTTGGATTTACTTAGATATTAGTAGTTTTCTTATTAGAAGCGGTTACATTGTTCATATTTAAGCGAAATATAAATTCAACACCTTTTGCAGCAAATTTCGGTACACACAGTGTCACGTCTCGATAAGTAATTAATTTTGTACATATATCTGAACTCAAGATATAAAGGAATAATTTTCAGTAAATGGTATAAGTTTAGCGTTCGTTCATAGATGTCGCCAAAAAAAAAATCAGTTCAAATATAATTGTTGGATTTATTTAATTTTGCCGAATTTAATAATTATATACTGTATAAGAAAAAGTTCAAATAGAACTTTAGACAAACTATTTATTTCCCATATATTTTACAGAGTAGATATAAATTAAATTTTATTAATTTTGAAAACCTGTTTTCGAGTCCTTTATACAAGTCTTGGGATTTTCGTTTTCTTTGGCTAGATATGCTGCATTTTTAGATTCGAGCGTGTATTTTGTATAACTCTTCTGTCGCTGTAAAAAAAAACCAAATCATTAGTACCCCAATAAATTCTTTGATATAAAGTTGATATTATGTATTAATATTGAACTGTAAATACTTGTATAAAAAAAAGGTTGCCTTGATAAATATTTCTTTTCAGATATACATAGGATTATTTTTAGACTATAGATACTATATATACACCACTTCATACTTTCTATTAAATCTACATTTTATTATTCGTGTTTCCTTTTGCTGTGAATATGTAACATATAAAGGTATTTTCATTTAAGTTAGACATAAATAACCCAAAAATATTTCTCGATTCAATATTAATATTCTTACCTTTTTTTTTCCTGAGACTATATAAACTACAGCCTTCTTATAATTTCTATCAATGTTTGACCGACTTTTGTTTGTCCATAGTTGCATAATTACTTGGAGCCTATTATAAACTGAAATTTCATTACGTCTGCGTCTGATGCATTTCCTAAAATAGATAGTTAATAATTGTGTGAATAAATTCCTGTTTTTTGGTTAAATAATGAGTTTATACAGTTGGGAAAATTCTAATAAATTAAACTCAACTTACGTTTCATTTTTATGGCATTTAACCACTCCTGCATTAGCACATCATTTTTTTTGACTCTTTGGTACTCTACTCCGGACTAATATTTGACTTTTCTGAGAGGTCCTTTTCCATTAGTACTAGAGTAATTAATTAAATATTATTTGTTTATTTACATTTCCATTTCGCCTAGGCGTTGCTTTTAAATTTCAGGTTAGTTGTTTCTGTCAATGTTATTATTGCGTCGTCTCGGAACTTTTCGGATCTATTCGGCTAAGACTTCCATATTAACTTATTGTCGGAACCCTCCATCCGGTACTTCCTCATATCCAGAGCGCAGACATCTTTTTCGCTGTTGCCAAGTGTATTCCTGCATTATTTCCTGTATCTTTCTCAACCAATGGAGAGTCGTTTTTCTTGTCTCACATGTTAATCATATCCTTGTTTTATTCCGTCTATGTGCTCTTTTGGCAAGGTGTTAGCACCTGCCATATTCTAGCCAATGGTATTCCGCCACCTTAGTTAACCAAAGTTCTAGATGGAAAGGAAGCTGGGGGAACACATTTTTCACTTTTCTGGTCACCTGCAGATAAAGCACAGGTCTTCAGCGCGGGTCTGAGGAAATAATCCAGGAAAATCTTGGAAATCCGTTAGCGGGATTTTTCCTCAACACCGCAATAGTTTTTCAGGCACATTGTAGTTTGCACTGTGAGTGTTATTTTTCGTGCTAGAAAATCTCTCTAAGAGAGGATTTGACCTGAAGATTGGACCAGACCGCCATTTTCCATGCCCTTGTACTTGGCACGTGAAACCACTTTTTGACTAGAACTGAGTGACCCTATTGGATAGGGTTCAAGTCAGGGGCCAACTGTTAGTCACGGTCCTAATTTCAAGTCAGGGGCCAACTGTTAGTCACAGACAATTTCAAGCCACAAACTTTACTTTAAGACTCGGGACTAATCCCATGTCACGGGCCTAGTTTGAAGTTAAGAGCGCTAGGTGCTGCTGGATTTGGTGACACTTGTTTACTTTTTTCTTTATACAGTAACTGATAACATACTTATTGTTTATGTATTTTTTTTTCTTTTATACAGTAACAGATAAATAGATTTTTTTTTCTTAACTTCATTGGTGTGTTTTATTTAGCTCACTCTTTTTCTTTTAAAGTATCAAGAGGAAGCAAGTGCCGCGAAGATCAAGGGGCTTTCCAATTTAAGCCGTTATAAATTGGTGGCGCTCATTTCTTTTTTTTTTCCTTTAAGATTTCTTAAGTTTTCCCTCGCCCTACTCTCCGGGTTAATTGAGCTAAGGCATCTACATTGCATGCTCTGTTGACCACGAGCTGTAATCTTGATACCTTTTTGTGATCGGAATAATTTCAAATAAAACAGTAATAATAATTATTATTAAATAAGAGCGTAGCAATCTTGTACCTTGGTTTTGAGAAAATCAAGGGTGACATCTGTTTTTTTTTAGTATTTTATGACTTCTAGGTTCATTTTATTTTAAAATAGAAACATGCCTGAGGAAGAAAAAATTGCTGAAAGGATTAACATTTTTAAACAAACAAAATTTTTGAAGTCCTTTTATGTTTTACTTCGTGAATCACATATTGGATTGAGTTCAGCAAAACTCAAACTGACTTGGAGTCATTGGACAGTGAAAATGATCATCACCAGCAGCATATAAACTTCAAGAATGAATGTTTTTGACTCCGCTGAAACTACCAATTTAGGTATTTATTAATGGGTGTTTTATGAAAATTTCACAGCAAAATATGCCACCTTAAAATATTATAGTTTCATAACCCAGTGATGCAGAAAACAAAATTACAAATTAATCTAGAACTACCTAAATTTTATGGTTGTTATGATAAATGGTTGCAGTTTGCAGACATCTACAAATGTCTAATATACAATAGTACGTCTTTTATTTAAACTGTCTTAAAGGCGACGCATTAAATATATTTAATGCTCTCCAAGTTTCTGAAACAGACTATAATGAAGCTTGGCACCTTTTGTGCAAGTTTTATGAAAATAAAGAGAAACTCACACGAAGGCTATTTTTGAGCATAAGGAATCTCTTTTATTGTTGCATAACTTAATAGACACTCGCATGCAAGACTTGAGTTCTCACGAGTTCTTGGGTTTACGTGTTCTATCTTGGAACACCATAATGACTTTTCAGATAACCTCCAACTAGGAGAGAATGGGAAGTTTTCCCATGAACAAGGTCCACTAATCTCCTTCTTTCAACAACTTTCTCTATTTTTAAACGGAGATGTCAAGGTTTAAAAGATCTATTTTCTAGCTTCGAGTAAACCATAGTCAGTCTGGTTATAAGTCTGATCAATTCGCAAACAAATCTAATAATGTTTCCAATACAATATTAGGTTATGATTTTAATTGCATTTGATGTAAAAAATTGGCAAATTTCCTTTACCCGGAACGTCCTTCGTTTTGAATCTTTTCTTTTATTAGGAATAGTGAAGTGTAACCCAATTTTGTTTTACCATGTTGGATTCGAATTTTTGTCAGTTTTTTTGTAAAATTACAAATTTCCCAAAACTATTTAATCACACTTTCTAGTTGACTAGCTTAGGTTAAATTATCGTAGTTGGATATTTTTTACTTTTGATTTTATAGCCTCGTTTTGCCGGCATAATTTTTTCTTTTCAGTCTAATTTATTATAATTTTGGTTTTGTTTAGGTTTAATTATTATGTTTGACAAATTTTTGTTGGATGGCATTTTTGATTTGGGTTCTAATATTTCTAAATCAGATGGTTTCGTTGACTTCATGGTATCCTTATTTCCAAAATTCTTCATCGTTTGTCTCAGTTGTACTATTTCTTCTTTGTCATCTGTCATACTTTGAATTTTTAAGTAAGCTATTGAATTTAGCAACAAAGTGTGTATTTTTAAAAGCTTTAACCTTTCATAATAAATTATTTATGTTTTTACATTTTTTTAATAACATATTTTCATCTTTAATTTTAGATATTTTTCTTTTTTAATATTTAAAATCAATTCTTTAATTAACTTTCAACACTTTTGCTTAAAAATCATTTGTTACAGAATACACATCTAATAGAATACGTTTCTTTTGTTAAATTCCATTGAACAATTTAGGCACTTTTCTAAATCACTAGATTCTTGTAAGTTCATTGCAATTGTACATTCTGCTTCGATTTGATCTTGAGTACAAATGTTAAACGTTTTTAAGCATTGTTGCCAATTATTGTCTTTTGGATATTTTAAGGTCAAGTAAAAATTCTCCTCATTAAATTTGACTGTGACAATTTCTTTTTTCTTTTCGATCTCATTATTTTACATTCCTTCTTTAAACAAATCCTAAAAGGTCTTTTTTTTTTTCGTTTTATTTATAAATTGTTTTATCTAAAACTGATTTATAAATATGATGCTATTTGTGATAACTTTATATCAGTTCAGGTATAATAATAATAGAAAATACACCCGAAGATTTTTTAATACGCAGTTTCAACAAATTGATAAATACATTAAATAAATATATTGAAGTTAATGAAAGGTATTTTTAACATTTGCTGCATTAAACTGTTTCTAATAATCTACTAAGCCATTCCTCCATAGAGAACGGTACCCTAGGTCTCTTTATAGGAAAACGTCACATACGAATAAGTATTTTAATTTTAGCTCTCACCATCATTCATCTCAGAAACAGTTATTTATCAATTCAGTAGTCTTTAAGGCTCTTTCTAAGGCATGTGATGCAAATTTATTTTCGAATGAAGCAGACAAACTGACTGAAGCTTTAAAATCAAACAGATATCGCACTGCAAAAATTAGGCATTTGATTAAATGTTACAATAACCCAGACCTCAACCAGCATTGGATAGTCAACCCTCAAGTAGTGCAGTATTAACATTCATAAAGGGTACCACAACATTCCTTTACAAATAGAAAGTGTTTATAAAACTCCAGTTTCTGCTGTAACGTATATAGGATAGGGGAAATTAGATGGTCTGTGTCTACTAGACCTAAGAAGCATGAAAGATGTAAGAGTAAAAAACAAACTATTTAATCCGCTGTCGCGCTGAATACCAGAATTTAACAAGAACACATGATCAATTTCGGGATATTGTACAAGGAAGATTATAGAGTCTATAAAAAAAATTAATCACCCTGAAAATTTCAATACAGACACGGGCTACATGCTACATTAAGGGTGGAAACCAATCATTACAGTGAATCACGCATCGCGCGTTAAAAATACCTGGCTCTGCTCTCCGAAGCTTATTCAATGATCTCGTGCAGTGAAGATTCCTGAAGATGTCTACTATTATGATTAAACAGCAATACCAGCTATCGATTATGATGATTTTATAAAACTGTCTGATTGACTGTGTATTTGAAGTATAATCGGTCTTTGGTTAAATCCAGGAGCTTTCTACCCAGTAAAAACTTTATAAGGGACTCGTGAATATATCGGACGGTTTAAGTAAAACGAGGTTCTGTGAGCAGCAGGTACTTATTTTAGAATTTTTTCTTTGTAAGGCTCTTAACGGTTAGTTCCTGAAAAGCAAAATCACAGTAGAAGCAAATTACTGATCACTGAACAGAAATTCACTAATAGAATAGGTGGAATATAAAGCTGTGATTTCGATAACTACTGTGAACTCTAAATGAAATAAATCTAACATTTATATTTAATCCTATAATTACCTTTAATTTGGTGAAACTACTTTTTTGCAAGAACTTTCTTATTTCGTGCCATATATTTTTGTTATAGTTTTGTAAAATGTTTTAAATTTATTAAAAACATTTAATCTTATTTTCCTTAATAGAATCGCTATTTCTGTCTGCATTAAGAGACTGGCAAAATCCCCTTCCTTAATACTTTTCCTGTTAATATGCAAATAAATATCACGCGAAAATACATTACCCTCGCTTCCAGATTTAAACAATACCTCTTTCTGTTGACATTTAAAGCTCGTCAAAGGTTAATCCCGCTTTTGCGATGCGAGGACGTGATCTGTAACTTCAACAGTTGTTCCGTGTTTCGCATCCATTTTATATTTTTGACTCATTAATTTTTATTTATGGGCTTTACGTTTAACAAGTTGAACTTTATATAACTTACATGTTCAGTGAGTAAAAATTGGCTAAAGGTCTTTACAGTTTTATAAATTAAACGGATTTTATATTGATTTAAAAATCCAGTATTATCTATATATTTAAAACACTAAGCCAGATTTTTCAGCAACTTCGTGAAAGAGTTGTACTGCACCAATTTACATGCATTTTATTTTTAAATGCTCGGCTGGTTACCGAGACCTTTCAAAACGAATTTTTTCAATTATTTTATTGCATATTTTTTCTATTGAACCAAAATGTTTTTCTTCAATAACATTTCTGGAAAATGTGGTTTCTATTCTTATAATTCCACTGGAAACTCAGCGCGCCATCTAACGGAAAAGGCAGAACAAGATCTGCCGGGCCAGCTAATTTTTTATAAAATTTTTAGAAATGTTGAATAAATATTCAGAATCCAGTTTTACTAATAATAACATATCAACATTGTAAATCAGTAATCAATAACATGAATTGTATTCACTATGATAGCAATTTTACCAATGAACTTGTTTTGTTGTTGGTAACGGAAATTATATCTATTGTATTTCTTTCCCGAGGCATGTTATTTGAGTCTAAAACGCGAAGATCATGATTTATAATTTCGATAATTTTTGACACAAGTCTGAAATAGAACCCGAACCCTATCGACTTTTAGTCCCATCATTCTCTAGGGATACTATAGCAATACCAAAACCACTTCTGATGACTTATCAAAGTCTGGACATTATTGGTAACTTAGTATTTGGCTAACGGCATCCATTTGAACAGACTACGTTTTATTGCAGGTTGGGTATCTCTTGATATCATGCTATATCGCTTTTTATTCGCGGCCAATTATACTTCTGTATTTTCAGTGTTTATGTACTCGCAAGGAAAGGATATGGATGCCTACCTCGTATATACAACTTGTCGCTATCGATATGCCAAAGGAAATCTTTGTATTGCTGCCGATTCTTGATAATGTCAAGATACCACTTGTCCTCCACTAGAGAGAGGCTGACGAATTCTGATTGCTGATGTCTAACTTAGTTTAAAATTGATACTCATCGATACATTGTCTTTTGAACTACGCATTTCTTTTATATGTATGCTGTAACCGATCCGCCCATCTTGCTATTGGTCCCCGCTAAATCCTCGAATTTAGTAATTTTAAACAGTATTTGTCGTTGAAAACAGTAAATCTGTTTCTACTTTACATTAAAAGTCTCAGAATTAAAAAATACGTCAATTTCTATTATACTATACTGATTACTGAGTTAGGCAGGGTGTTTCATTTAAATTTTAAAAGTCGATTTCTTGCGGATTAATGGAGATATCCAAATTTGGTAAAAACTAGCTTTTTTATTGTGAGAATTGAAATTTTTAAAAGCTAAAACCAAACTATTGTTGGAGCTTTAAAACACTAAATTTTAAATCTACATCTATTTCTAAGACTTTTTTGTTATTTGCACTAAATTTATTGGCATTTGGGGTATAGCGAGTCTTTTCATATTATGTAATAACATTTCTTCGCGTATATTTTGTTTTGTCTTAAATCTTACCTTAAAATAAATTAAACCTATCTAATTTGTTTTTATTACTTAAAAAAGTATGTCTCAAAACATTAATATACTACTATATGATCCCCTATATCTCAGAAACCAACATAGCAATCAATTTTATGCAAATAACAAAATATTCTTAGACATAGACATATATTCGAAATTTAAACTTAATATTTTTGTAAATTTGATATTTTTAAAATTCATGCTATTGTTCAAATAAAAATATATTGCACACAAAATACTATAAATGTTTAACTGAAACTTTTAGTTGAAGCACACCTAAACAAAATGTCCGTGTGTACATGCAAAAAGTATTGTTAATATAAATAAACCATTAGAAAGCTAATTGACTATAAGCTATCTATAAGTTTTTGGTTATATTATTTATATGGTAATAATAACAAAATGTTAAGTTTTTAGGATACAATATTTAAATTTGCGGAAAAAAACAAAAATAGTTTAATTAATTACTATAAACTAAGTTTATGATACATTTCTATAACCTAAGTATCTTTATAAAATCAGCACTATTACTTTTATTACTTCTTTGTTAATGTAAAATAACTTTTAAACTAGATTTTTGGGTGAGCTGAAGAGTTTTTATATTGTATATATTTGTAGGAAATGCACCTCCCGAAACGGAAATGACGTACTTGATAACTAATTCTGCAGGTACAATACATAACGTTTTAAGTCCAGTTCCAAATTAATTTGCCAAACTTGGAGTTAACCTGCTGAATATGTTCTTCGTATTTTACGTTTTTATCAACTAGAACTTCTAGGTACTTTATTTTATTTGTTTCAAAATTATCACAACAGCAGTTCTGGGTTATAGTTTTTAGACAATTATATGAGTGAATTTTTAGTTTTTGAATCTATGGTTGATAAAAATCATGAATACTGTAACACATTAAATGTAATTTGGAAATATGTATAGTTAATACATTCTGTGTAAGCCATTGTACATCAACCTAGAATTCCTTTTTGTTTAGGGCCGGATAAAAAGAAGTTTATTAATATAAAGAGAACCGAACAAAGGTCTCAACACTACCTTGAGAAATCCCACGAGTCACGATTGATAGATGCCCTACCTTTACCTATTTTTGTTTACATTATGCAATTACGTTGATGTTATATGAGTTTGTCACCCAGTGTCACCTTCAAGCCAACTGCGTCTCGAGATGTCCTTGCTTATCAAGATATCAAGTTGCATTCCCAGACGAGATAAACAGCTATGGAGCCGCACAACTAGAAACATCAGCAGAAATGATTCAAGACTGATTCAATATCAAGTTTGAAGTAAACAGCACCTGACACATCGTCAGCGGAATCTAGATCCTGATCGTTGTTTAAGAGGCATCTTTAAGAGTTTACAATTATTTATCACTTATATTGGTCGATAATAGTTATTCATTTCAGTTGTATAATTGCTTTGTGAATAGGAGTGTCTCCAGATTTTAATTCAGTTGGAAACATCCCTTCCATAAAACAGAGTTAAATATATAAGTAAGAGGTCGAAGAATTTCTACTTTGATTTCTTTCATAGCTTTTTAAGATATACCATCTGCACTTTTTAATTTAGATGTCTCTGTTCCTAAGATAAGAGACAAAAACGGATTAGTGTATTGTATAGCACTTTCTGGTAAACGTTTTTCAGAGTTTAATATACTTGTCATGTTTTGATCTACATTTACAAAAAATGCATTAAAAATAGTCCCCTTCTTTGTTATTTTTTCATTTTTATGGTTATTTAAAATAAGAGGTTCTACATTTTTCTGTTATTTTAGTTATTTAGTTTTCTGTATTGTTTTAGAAAATTTTTTAAAAAAATAATCTTTCTTACTTAAAAGGAAGTATTGTAATCGTGAAAAAATCCGAAATTTTTTCAGATCTTTACGTTTCAGGGTCCATAGATGCCGAAAAACATGTTTCCTCAATTCCTTCGATCTCTCTGTCTGTCTGTCGGTCTGTCTGTACCCCCCATAGTTAAAAACTACTTACCCGATTGACTTCATATTTTGGTCAAAAACTAAGAGTTATATGGGGATGACTTGGTAATATTTTGGTAAAAATCCAGTATAGCGAAACAAAATGGCGGTCTATTGAAATGTTATGCTAATTAATTTACCTCAAATTTTAAGCAAAAATCTAGTACTGTGTGGGAATGAACTTCGTACGAATCCAAGATGGCGAATAAAAATGGCTGCTTAATAAAGTATTCTAAAATTCTGCTCCAAAAACTACTTAATGGATTGATTTCAAAATTTGTGCAATCATTATTTGTGGCAGAGTGATAAACTGGTATAATTGTGAAATGCATTAAAGATAGCGGGACAAAATCGCGGATAAATAAAATTTTTGTAGTCATAAAAAAATCACAGTTTTACATGTCTTCACGTTTTAGCATCCCTAAATGCCAAATATAATGTTTTAGAAATTCCGTCCGTATTACTAAAATACTCAGCATACAATTTACCTCAAATTTTGCATAAAAACCAAGTATTACATAGGATGAACTGGTAACATTTTGGTATGAATCGAGTATAGCAAAACAAAATGGACCTAATGAAATATTTAAAAAATCATACTACAAAATTTAATTACTCGTGGCTTATGAGTTTCGCCACAGGTGGCTATATGCTACTCCATGGTAATAGAGTATCAAGTCCGGCGAAGATTTCGGATGTTCTCTTGGTAACCACAAATGCCGGTTTTACTCCTGTTGGTGACAATGGTGTGTTTTTTTGTATTAAGTTTTGCGCTAGTTGTACTCGTCTCTTACCAAGTTGACTGTACAACCTTAAAAAACACGTGTCTATAGGTGGCCAAATTTCAATGTGCTTCAGCGGTCGTCCCGAAAAAAAAACTACTAAATGACTATGTTCCGATCTAAATTAAAGCTGGCTTCCCAATTCCTAATAAAAGGGAAGATTTATAAACAGGGAAGTTTTGAGTAAAGGAATTTTTTTTGCCTTTATCTATTAAAATTTTATTATTTCGTTTGTCTCTAATCCGAAATGATTTTAATCAGCCTTAAGTAATCCAGGGTTTTATTTTTCTTTCACTTGAAGGTATATTTACCTCAGTACATGGTTATAATTGTATCTCCCATTAACATTTGTATTTTTATAGATACCAAAGAAAGGATAAATGCGTAAGTTTTTTCAGATGGCACGTCTCGTCGTAATAGGTCTCTTCTTGCTGATTATAAATATACCAGGTTTTCATACAGATACCCAAGACATTGAAAAAAACTCTGCCATAAGAAGCAATGTATTCATATTGACTCCACTATGTTGAAAGTTTTGTGTCTTTCTCTCACAGATTGCTTTTCTATAAGATTCCTCGAGGGTCTTTAAAGGTAGAGGTATCAAACCTGGTATATTTATAATCAGCAAGAAGAGGCCCCTTTGATGGGTATTAATTTCCGAAACCAAAGTTTGCTGTATCTATTCCACTACCTAGATCTACTTAGATAGATACCTTGAAATGCAGTTTCAATTCAGATTTTATACTAAATTTTTAAGTAATATTAATATATTACCAAACATCAATAACAATTTTAAGAAAACATCAAAAACAAGTAACAAGTATATAACAATTCAATTCAACATTTTAACCATACATTTAACAATTTCGACATAACATTTCAACAATTTAACAATTTAAATTGAACAATTTTAATATAACAACTCAACAATTCAACATAAATTTTAAAATATAGCTTTAATAGCATTAGCGAAACAAATACTTAATGGTTTAGTTTACTTCTTATTTACTATTTACAAGAATTGCTGAAAATGATTTCCGTTTTCTCTAACACATAATTCAGTCAGTTTTGAAATTCGATTAAGAGCATTCAATAATATGATTGATCGCCCCTGTAAATCTCGAAATGCCGTTTCGGTAGCTTCGCGCAGTTCTTCCATTGTTGGGTGGCTGGTTTTATAGACCTTATCTTGTATATAGCCCCATACGAAAAAATGCAGCACCGAAAAATCGGGAGACCGCCCTGGCCACCTTATTGGTCCATTAGTGGCTATCCACTTTTGAGGAAATTGATTTTCAAAAACGGGCGTACTAAATTAGAATTATGTGCAGGTGCGCCATCTTGCTGAAAGAAGATATTATCTAAATGTGCCAGAGAAACGTTATCCAACAACTCCGGTATTACCTCCTGCAATATTTCTAGGTAACGAACCTCCTTCATATATTCGATAAACGAGTTGTGTGCCCAAAATAGTAGCATGCAACACTAAAGCCAAATCGACCTTGTTGCTCCCGCTCAAATACTAAATGTTTATTTTCCTAATGCCAATATGTGGTATTTTGCCGATTAAAAATACCAGCACTTGAGAAGTCTGATCAGACCATATAACCATCCTTGCAAAATTTACATTTTTCTCTAACTTTCAGTTGGAACCAATGGCAAAAACTTAATCGACGTTCGGCATCGCCAGGGTACTAGTGCTGCACTGTTTTTACTTTGTACGGAAAACATTGTATTTCTTTAGTATAGTCTGTGCTCTAGACTTAATAACACCGACTCCTTCAATAGCTCTACATGAAATTGAAGGGTTCACCTCGACATAGGGCACGACGTTGATTTCATCATTTTCGCGATTTTCTTTATTATATGATTTTGGTCGTGGCTGAATAAACGCTCCACAATCATTCAAATTTTTTTTCAGTCTTTAATATATTGTTGCAAAAGGCTGTCGTCCCTCAGAATACCTAAAATTATTATATAAAAAATAAATAATTATCAGAAAAACGATAGTTAGGACAATGGCATCCGTGGAAAATTAATTTAAATACACAGAGGTAAAACACCTACCCCTTCGAATAAATATATCTACCACGCTTTATAATAGATTTTACTAACTACTAGTTAACTATATACCTACATACCTGTTATAATAAAGGGAGGCAGCCTCAATATTATTTTCATTTGACTGTATGTAACAAACTAACATATCATACTTTTCAAAATTTTCATAAATTTGCCTTTCAGCCATTTTTAGCAATAAAGAAAATATAAATGGGAAATTAATAAATGAGTAAATAAATATTAAGAAATGTAAAATAACGAGGTAAAAACTCAACAATTAGGTATTACTTATCAAAACTTGACAGCTTATAAACAATTTATATACAATTGTTTATTTATTTGTTTATCCATGGCCACTTTGATTTTTGTTTAAATTTCCTTAAAGTGTAAAAATTGGGCTTATTTTTTAAAATAAATACCACAAATTATATATATTTGAAAGCTAAAAAAACCCTATCGAACTGTCAACCAATATACAGGTGTCCCATTAAAAAAACATAACATTGGTAAATAACTCAAAAATGGTAGGTGATAATACTACGCCACTGGATTCTACGTAAAAAACTGCGTAATAAGCAGTTTTTACCTTCTCGATATCTCAAACGGTAAGCGAGCTACGAGGGCGGTTCCAAAATGCAGTATTTTCAAAATCACCCTGTATCTCAGAAACGAAGCGGGCGGAGAAATTTTTCTTTGCGGCATCTTTAGTTTCACAAAAATCGAGCCCAGTGTTGCGAAAATCGCAAGTCTCTATTTTTTCAAATAGCCGAGCTACCCCGTAAAAGCATCGAAATTTTGACACCCTGTACATTTATAATAAAAAAACCTGTACACGATAGCCTAATATTTTAAGGATAGCAATAAGTATATCTTTAATAAAACAGTTGTATGAAATATTGGGTTTAAAACATGATTTTAGTTCTTGCATTAAGTTATATTTCAGTTGTTCATAATTTATTTTTTAAATGGTTTGATAAAGACGTTTTGTTGGTTATATTTTCTAAATATGTTTTTTAGAATAATAGTAATGATTAGATATATCAGACTATAAAATTATAGACCCAAATCTATTATACTTATTATACTCGTATATATTATATTTACCGGAGAGTAAATGAAAAAAATGATCAGTACAATTCAATATAGAAGTGCTTGTAGTTTTTGTTGCTCCATTAATGTATCCCAAAAATCCATTCTTTGCCATATTATCAAGATAATTATCTACAAATGTGCTGTTTTTATTCAATAAATCAAGACTTGTATTATCTGCAAGTATATAAACAGTGTTATAATTTTTCTTTGCGGTAACAAGTTCTGGAGTTTGTAAGAAATAGGTTTATATTAGTTAAGGGTTATCTGTAAATACTAATAGTCGGTACTTTTTTTAAGGACACTTAGGGCTCTCGAACGGTTTGAAACAGATCTTCGTATCATTTTTGGTTTTTCGTCTATTAAAGACATTTCCTATGATACACGTTAACAGTGGATAAAATAAAATATCGGTTTAAAACTTTTATGAGTCATTTCTTTTTATAGTCTAATGAACTAAATTGAAAATGGGCGGGATCCAAGTTTGAGAAGTATTTTTTTTTAAATTTTTAAACCTGGTTCTTTGGCCAAAAACAAGGGTCCATTGAATGCGCTCTTGTGACCAAACGGTTCAAGTTTTCGACAAAAGTAAAAAGGTTCTAAAAGAGAATAGATGCCAAGCAAAAATCATATAAACCGATGTCTTCAAAAAAGTGTAAGCAAATTACATTTATTGCCGTTTCTTTTAAAAATGTCGATCTTATTAAATTTGTTTTCGGCTTTTTTTTGCTATAGTTCAGTCAAAAAAAAACGAGACAAGACCAGAGCTTTGTCTCGTCTCGTCTCGATATTGAGTGCCTTCTAGCCTTTTGCTTGAAAAATGCTTTAACCCAATAAACACAATACGTAATTTATCACTACATACAATTTCAGCCTTAATTAATAAAATAATTGTAATGATTATGACATTATAACAAACTATAGACTTTTTATCAAACATCTTGCTGAGAGTGTACTTCAACATTTAATAAATTGATAAAATGATTTATTGACACTTATTTTTGCTACTACTAGTTTGAACTCTTCCGGGGTTACCTGTTATAACTGTGTGGTGTTTGGTATATGAGCTGTATTGTTTGCTAATTGACATTTATAAATTGACCTTAACTTTTCTCCAAGGGTATAGGTAATCTTGACTAAAATAGGCTGATACCAAAGAGAAGGTATGTTCTGATACTACAACAATAATTATAATTAATCTATTCTTGTGCCGATACCTTCAATTGCGTGACAAATATAATAACTCAATAAATGGTCCTTTTGCAGAGAAGAGTATAAACGATTATTAATTTATTTTTGTTATATGTTATTAGAATTTTGTATGTTCTGAAAAGTTATAAAAATAATAAATAGTCAGTTGAAGAAAGATTTTTGTTTTGAAAGGTTTTTCGATTAAATTATAATTGTCTCACCCCAGGTTGTTTGACCAAAAATGGCGTTTCAGGTAATATGAAAATTAGTTTAAAACAAATACTTCTCTTTTCCCAGGGAAGTAAAAATATGCAAAACAAGTTTTTATTTTAATATGTATGTACTACGTACCATAGTCATGTTTAAATATTTAGAGGCATTACTCTTAAATGACGCAAGGAGCAAATGCTTAATACATGCTTCCAAAACCAACGAATGGATTACGTCTATGAACCTTTTCGGAGATGCGTCTAGTTATAGGATCCAGGCAATACCTACTAAACAACGAGGCCTACGCGCTTACGCGTGACGTCATCCCATTTAAGGTACGGGTTATTTACAGGGACATATTTAAATGAGCATTTTTTTTAAGTTCAGTGAATAAACATCAATTTATAGAGTTTATTTTATGAATTTTTGAATCTGTCAAATTTATTCGGTTTCGCTATAGAATTAAAATGCCAAAGGCGACTCTTAAGCGATTACTCGTTTTTTTTTCTGTTACACGACGACGAGGAATGCATTTACGTACGAACTATTATGCACAAGGCACTCCAGAACAATGTGGGACTCGGTAAAGCCCCTACCCACTAAACCCCTCCGTGTTCTTACCCGACAACGTTTGCCCGGATCTACCGCAAAATTTCAAAGCCAATTAGTAATTATCAAAGCCGAGTTATTTGTCAAAATCGGGTAAGGTTTCAAGTCCAGGTAGGTAGCCTGTGGTGAGTCCATATGATCAAGAATATAATAGGTTATTATTTTGTATTGTCAAAATCCGGTACGGTTTCAAGTTTGGGTAAGTAATATATGCCTGTGGAGAGTCTTTATTATCAAAAATACAATAGCTTATTATTTTAACTTGACAAAATCGGGTATGGTTTCAAGCTTGGGTAAGTGGTATATGCCTGTGCTGTGGTGAGTCTATATGATCAAGAATATAATAGGTTGTTATTTGCTAAATTCTTAAAAACATTGTATTTGTGATACCTCCTAGCAATACAAAAATGCGTAACTTGTGTCTGTAGTTTCCTTTTTTTTGTTTTTATTTAATATATTATGATTATGTTTAGAGCAATAATTATTAAGAAATGTATTTGAAATGCTACTAAAAAAGATTTTTGAAAAGTGTATTTTTATTAAAATAACTTAAAAACAACTCACAAGGAAAAGATTTTTTGTTGTAAATATCCAAAAATGTATCTTCAAATTCATCAATTAACTTTTTAAATATAATATATGCGGTTGAAACTACATCTACTACCTGTTCTCGAGGATATAAAAGAGCACCTCGACTTAAGGAATGAATTAAATTATAAGAATCCTCTACAACACAAGTTTCATTGAGAGTTAAGTTTTCTTTGCAAAAAGTACAACTAAACTTTTAAAAACAATATAGCAGCAATATTGCCCAAGTTATTAGGGGACCAGGAGTATATTTAAGTTTAAATAAAGTTATTTTATCTGTATCCTTACCGAAAACCACCTTTTCCTTATAGTTGTCACCAATAGTATATAGGATATTTTAAACGAAAAAAAAAAATAGAACTAGGACCTTTTATGTATTTGATGCTTAATGTTTACGTTTATATGTATGTAATGTGCTATAATTTAATTGAAAAAAACAAACATTTTTAGATAAAAAGGAAACGCAACCACAACAATAAATCTTGAAAAAGCTCAACACAATGTATGAAACGTTGAATTGATGTGAAAAATTTGTGTTTGTATAAATAACCTTTACCCAAGAATATAAAGTACCTACGTATATATATATATATATATATATATATATATATATATATATATATATATATATACATACATATATATATATATATATATATATATATATATATATATATATATATATATATATATATATATATATATATATATATATATATATATATATATATATATGTTTGTTCACTACTCCTGTTATGAAAAGAACAATTTTGCTGTCATTTCACCAGAAAACGCATTTAGCAGTTTCAAAACTTTGCGTTGGGGTATGAATGGAGCAGTGGCGTATTTAGAATGCCTTCCTTTACATTTGACTATTTTGATTTAAAAAAGGTTCTTGCGTTTTGATAGATAACATAACGTAAGCTTAATACTCTAAGAGAAAAGGTTTTGGTTTATATTGTTTTTAAATATTTTGCTTCGCGTCTAAATACCCCACTGGAATAGAGGAATGGAATTTATTTATAAAATTTTTCTTTGTATTTTTTGGGATTTTGGTTTGTTTTTTTTTATTCGTTTGGCGTTTAATTCAAGATTTCTCAGATTATATTGCGCATTTTTGAACTCCAACTCAACATCTAAAAATGTAACAAAATATTTTTTTACGGAAATAAATAAGTTAAACTAGATTTTTTAGCATAATAGTATTATTGAAGTTGTTTTCTGGTTGTCGCTAGCCTCCTCTGCGCTGTCAGCGTTTCGGCAATTAACAATTCGGTTCGGTCGGAAAAGAAAGTATCGATTTTTTAAAGTTAAATATTTGTTTGGGGACAAATTTTTTTAATTATAAAACATTTTCGATAGTTTCATTTATTTTAAGATATGATTTAAGATTAGAGATAAAATGTAGACTAAAATTAAAGTTTATAAAAATATGTTATTATAAATCATTGTGAAACGTTATTCCGCTAAAAACCCGGTATATATCAGAAACCAAATCAATTGGGTGCAAATAATAACAAAGTTTTAGAAATAGACGTATATTTAAAATTCAGACTTTTAATTAATGTTTTGTTTCAGCTTTAAATAATTTTAATGTACTTAATAAAAAAGCTAAATTTTGGAAATCGACGTTTGGAATTTAAATCAAACTCCCTGTATATCTCAGCAACCAGTATAGTAATCAAGTTGGTTAACAAAAATGTCTTAGAAATAGACATTTTCTTTAAATCTAAAAATATTAAAGTTCTTCAAATTGTTTCGTTTTTTTTCTGGCGTCGTAACGCCTATAATAGTTGTAACAACGCCGTTTTTATGTCCGGCCTAGAAAACACTTTTTACCCACCCCTTAAAATTAATACTTGTTGCCAAAATTTTGATATTCCTGTTGATTCCCGAAAAAATGGCGTTTGGAGTTTTAAGTGCAAAATCCTGTATATACACCTTATATATTTTTCTCCGACTAATAAAGTTTAGTGTTTGTTTTGTGTCAAGTTCGTTAAACTTAGTTATTCGAAATATAAGTCTGGCTGATCCCAGATCAAATTGTGTTGACAGTTATTTTAAAAAGATTTGTAATCCCCTTTGCATAGTTTAATAAAACCACTGGCGAGTTGAGGTAATTTCCGGGCCGCCATATCTCAGATGTCCTTCATCACAACAGTGTTCAGACAAGCTTATTTAAATCGCAAAAATTGTAAAATAAGTAGGATTATGTTATTCTCTGATATTTCTGAATGTGAGAAATGATTTTTTTTGTATTCTAATAGAAATAACCACTGCTTAAACAAATTTTGATTAAACCATCTTTTATTGCTCGAGGATTGTCCTGATACTTTCATTTTAAAATAGTCGAGCAGTCATCGCTTTCTCCTAACACTGGAACCTGTGGTGGAAGATAGGTCAAAATACAACCTAACCACACTACACCACACCTTGTTACTTTTCTGTTTCAGAACGTAACAAGTTGTAGTGTAGTGAACTAGTATAACTTGTAGTATTTTGATCTGAGTCATCGCTTTGGTTCCATCACGGAAAATAATTTCAGTAGAGACCAGACCGTGTACTGGTATAACCAGTATTCTCTAAAAAGTTGCGTGAAATGCAGATGTATAATACGGTATTTGGAGAAAGTCGATGGAAACTACGATTCCGCGAGAATCAGAGAATTCAGGACGTTAAGTCGGCAACACGATAATTATTGATACTGCATATATTTTTAAAAAATGTTTTTTTTGAGCTTAAACATTTTATTACTTAAGTTAAATCAAATAGCAGCAAAGCAGTTATGCTCAAGCTCTAAATAAGTTTTAGTATTCTACATAAATATCTATGTAAACTGCTGGCCACTCGAAACAATTCACCAGCCTTTTTTGATAAAATTTGAGTTCGAATATTTTAAAAACGAGACGAGATACTGAGGTGCGGTTTTAAGTTGTATCTTGCAAATTTTATTACATACTAGCGTGTACCCGCCACTTTGTTCGCGTATATGACTATAATGAAAGGGATGTAAAGAAGTACTTAAATCTTCTCATTTGAGTACCTCTTTATAAACCACGTTTGCTATAGCGTTCACTGGCTGTAAAATAGCCAAGCTGCTACGCGAAGTTACTCTAGAGCATGCAACATGGAGTTGACTATGGGAAAAACAAGTCTATTCCAGCTCTACTTGCCATTGAGCTTTGTTAATTGTCGTGGCAACACAAAGCTTTAAAGGAAAATGTACACTTTTAAACTGAAAAGGATAGTCTGACGGAATTAAAGGGATACGTGGTATAAAAATTGTTTCTCCCAGACCAGGGCCAGAAATAATAGTAGACTCTTACATTCTTTTGTAATGTTTTACCTTTTCCATTATACAATTTTGGTGGTTTAAATTTCGAATAAGCATCACTTTTAAAGTTAACTCATGAGAAGGGATTCCTGAAGAGTTTCGAGAGTGTAGGAACTCGATAGGATAATTAACCGCATTTTCTTGGTCTATGACTACATATATTCAGTAGTATGTTAATTGTGGAGCAGTATTTTTTCCAATAAAGCTAGATTTATTTCATCTGCTGTGCTATTTTTTGGAGTTAATATAGCGCGTTCCTTAAACCAAGAAGCGGTTTTATTTTGACAACTTTCGAGTCCACTATAAACATTTAAGGGGTAGTTTCACCTCCTTGGAAACTGAGTTTCAAAGAATCCTTTCTTATCGAACCTCTGCACTCTAAAATCAAGCTATTTGCATAAGCTCAGCTTTCTACGGCAAAAGGTTTGAGAAAGATCGCAAAAATTAATAAATGAATCTTAAAATATGTAATAAAATAAAATAAAATAAAAAGCACGTGTTCAAGTGTTTTTTCGAATAACCATCAGTTTTTAAATACAAAATATAATATTAGAGGGGTGATTTCAGGCCCTTGGACACCATGTCTGGGTTTTTAAAAAATTTTAAAATATGTAAAAGAATAAAATATAAAGCATTTTTTAAATAAAATAAATATATAATATTTAAGGGATGGTTTTACCCTTTTGGACACACTGTATTAATTTTTTAAAAATTCTAAAATAATATGTAAAAAAATAAATTAAAGAACACTGTTCAAGCGTTTTTTCGAAAAACTAACCGGTTTTTAAATAAAAAAATATTGTATTATTTAAGTGCTGGTTTCACCCCTTTGAACACCCTGTATGAATTTTTAAAACATTCTAAAATATGTAAAAAAATAAATTCAAGAACACGTGTTTAAGCGTTTTTTTCGAAAAACTGGCCGTTTTTTTAAATAGAAAATATTGTAATATTTAAGGGGTGCTTTCACCCCCTTGGAATTTGAGTTATAAAAAATCCCTTCTTATCAAACCTTTACAACCTTAAATCAACCTGTATGCCAAAATTCAGCTTTTTACTTCAGGAGGTTTGAGCTGGAGCGTGATGAGTGAGTCAGTCAACTAAGTCTTTTATATATTAGTATATATAGATAGACAACCGATGTTAGGCGTAAAACTTACCTAAGTTAAAAAGTTATTAATACAAAGAGTTAAACAAGATTAGCGTAACCTTGGTGAAATTGTAAAAAACAATTTCAAACTTTTTTAAAATTTTTAATATTTTTTGAGATATGATTTATTTGGCCACCATTTTGTTTCGCCATCTTAAGCTGGATCCAAACTTAAACATTTTAGCCCGAACGAACAGAACGAACTGAATGCGCAGGAACAAGCAAAACGAATAGTCCGAACAAAAATCCGTTGCGTTCGCGCGAATATAAATAATAATAAATGTTCCAGTTGCTTGAAGTGTTTGTTAGTTTGTACCCCTTGATATTTGTTTTTATTGCTTAGTTTTTTCCGAAAAAATAAGAAACGGAACCACTGGTAAAAGTAAAAAATATTGAATTTCAAGATAAAAAAACATGAATACTGACTTAGCAGTAGCTTTCAGCGCTTTTTTTATTATTTGTAAAATGGTGAAAAATACGAAAAAACTGCGATGCCAATGGTAACGAAGAATATATCGACATCGCACCGATGACTTGTTATTACGAGAAATTGACCATGTTCACTTACAGAATTTTACTAGAATGACTTCTGAAGATTTTGAGGAATTAATAGAACTAACTGGACCTATAATTCAAAAGAAGGACACAAAGTTACGCAAAGCGATACCCCTTAAAGATCGCTTGGCCTTGACATTAAGGTTTTTAGCTTCTGATGACTCTTTCGCCAGCCTTCAGTACTTATTAAAAATATTTAAACAAAGTATTAGCGTCATTGTAGCAGAAACATGCAGTGCTCTAATCCTAACTTTAAAGGACCACGTAAAGGTAAGAAATAATATTAACTTTTATGATCAAAGTGACATTAGTATTTTGAATAACGAACAACGAAATAAAAATTAAACATATATCTCATATAAAAATTAAAAATAATGAATGTATTTTTAAATGTTTGATTGGCTTTGCCAGTTTCTCAAGAAGCTAGCAGCTGTTTCTGTTGAGTTTGAAAATCGGTATATGAACACACAGACTGTGTCATTTCTTGTGGCGATGGCGTTGGAATGGGCGTCGAAAGATTGTCAGTGGGTGAGAGTAATGGCGAATTCTGACAATTTTGATTGAAACTCATAGTTGCTGGATTTTCATTTATATCACAATGGCCCATATCGGCTTCAAGTAGTACATTATTAAAGTGATACTGCACTACCGCCTTCGTCCGCTCAGAATAATTCCTCAGCTTATTTGCCACGTGCTTTCCATAATCCCTACACGCGCCAGATATTTCTTCGGGCTTTTCCTTTTCAACCACGCTTCTCAGCAATTCAAAAGATTCATCAATTTTGTCATCTTCCCGGGGTACTTTTTTTGCCCCTTTCTTCGCAATTGAAGGACATGTTCTTTCCACTTTGTGAAATACGGTTGGGTCTCAAGATTGTTTCTGCAGAATCAACATTAAAGTTTGTAGATTGATCATCCACAGGACCCTTAATATTTTGTTGTGAAACAGCCTTTTCCGTATCTGTGTCGACCTAGAAAAAAAAACGATAAATTTTCTTTCCCGGAACTTCCCTCGTTATGAATCTTTCCTTTTATTAGAAGTAGTTAAGTTTGACCCACTTTAGTTCCGCAAATACACTGTCTTTTGCCATATTGGATTCATACTAATATTTTAACAATCACACTTAATTTTTGGGCATAATTTAAAATAAGTAGTTTTTAAACTGATTATTAAGACTGCCATTTGGTTCCGTCATGCTGAATTCCTGCCAGTTTATTTATATATGTATATATATAAATATAATTTAAGTGTTGTGCACAAATTAAAATGAAAATGAACAAAAAAAAATTATTTGGCCGCTGTTTTGTTCCATCATCTTGAATTCGTACCATATTTTTACTCTTTATCTTCATATCACACCTAATGCTTGTACAACATTTAAAATTAATCTAATAAGTAGTTTTTCCAAATGTTACCAGTTCAATTCTATAACAATTGATTTTTGTGCAAAATTTGATGTAAAATGGATAATTAGGTTTTTAGTCATAATTTTATTATGTCATCCCTATAAGACCCTCAATTTTTGACCAAATTAAAAAGTGAGGTAGGTAAGCAGTTTTTAGCTATGATTTTTTACATATTTTATTAAGCCCCCATTTTGTTTTGTCGTCTTGGAATCGTACCAAAATTTTACCAGTTCATTCTTACATAATACTCGATTTTTTTACAAAATTTCAGGTAAATTGGATAAGCAGTTTTATAGTAATAATTTTTTTTAATTCATTAGGCCGCCATTTTGTTTCGCTATATTGGGGTCATCTCCAAATGACCTTAATTTTTGCCCAAAATTTAAAGTCAGTCAGATAAGTAGTTTTTTTACCTATGCCGCGAATAGACCGGCAAACCGACGGAATGAGAAAACATGTTTTTAGTCATCTAGGGGCCATAAAACGTATCGGAAAATCTGTAAAAATCTCGGAGGGTGGTTTTTCCACGATTACAATACTTCCCTTTTACGAGGAAAATAACAATTTCATTCCGTATAATATTGTCTATATTTCTATATAATCGAATTCTTTTATTTAAATATATACTTGAAAAATATTTTGAATTTTTTAATGTCACCATTTAGACTAATTTTTAAAATGTTTTAAAATAATCCTTCACCATGTTTTCTATTTAATTTGAGATTCCATCAACTGCTGAAGAATGGCTTAACATTTCCAAAAATGTCTACGAATAATAGCAATTTCCACATTGTGTGGATTCCATGGATGGAAAACTTATCATAATAACAAACCCCTTCAACAGTGGAAGCGAATATTATAATTATAAATAGAATTTTAGTATTGTATTATTTGCAGTTATGGATGTTGCATATAATTTCATTTTAGTGGACATTGGTTGCCAAGGTAGGGTCTCGGATGGCGGTGTTTTTAAACACACTTCACTGTACAAAAAAATAATGGAAGATAGCCTACAGCTTCCTACACACAAGTTCCTCCCGTAATAAACAAAAATATGCCGTATGTTTTTGTAGCAGATGAAGTATTTCCCTTGACAAATAGAATAATGAAACCATACTCGGGGAAAAGGGTACGATCGCGCAAGAAGAGTTGTGGAGAATGTTTTCGGTATTGTTTCTGCAGTTTTTCGAGTTTTAAGAAAACCAATACTATTAGAACCAGAGAAGGCGCAATGCATAGTTATGACAACAGTATGCCTTCATACCTTTCTACGAAATGGCACGTCTAGAAATACCTATACATCCCCTGGAACATTTAACCAAGAAGACGGTACGGGAAATGTAATTCCTGGTAACTGGAGAAATAATAGCAACCATGATCTGTCATCATTTATAGCCATCAGGCAAATACCACGTAAAACATCAGTGGAAGCAAAAGAAGTGCGGGATCAATTCGCAACTTTCTTTTTCAATAAATAAATGTCGTATTTAAATGTTATTTCTATTACTTATGAATGTTTCTTTTCTACTTATTTGTAAATAAAATATGCTTAACTCGAGATAACTTACTGTTTGTGTTGGCTCATCTCTACCTAATAAAAATGCCATTCGAGAGAATGCAAACCATTTGGATATATAAATTTCTTGCCTCACTACAAAATAAATTGCTTGTACATTATATTAATTATTTCTTTCAGTAGTTGTACAATTTACCTTTATCGGTTCTAACTGTGTTAATTTATTGGCATCCCTGGAGAAAATGGTGCAACTAGTGACTTATTTTAACAATAGGATTTCTGTTTTCCATGATTTAATTAGCATAATAGCAGACTTAACTTTAATTTACTGCATAATATTTTTTTTATTAAAAAATAATGTGGGCTAGTTAAGGGTTCATTCTGTATAATTTCGAAAGATATCTAAAAAGTCTTACGATAAATAATTTTATATTATAATAGCTTTAAAAGTAATTTTTGATGCCCGCAAATTTTCAATTTTTGCCGTCGATTTATAATTCACCCTTAAGTTTGTAAAGTATAGTGTAATGGTGAAAAAATTTCCTTATAGTGTCGAAAATAACATCCTAAAATGTTTAATTTGTGCCAAGTTCTTTTTAAATATAAGCCGTGCGTAACATATGTATATGCTAAGTCAAATTATCAAATAACGCAATTATAAATTAAACAACTCTTAATTTCGCTTTTTTAAAAAATACTTGTAATTAATTAACATTTATCTAGATTTACATTTGGCAAAAACCTTAGCTGCGTAGATAGAGAATCTTACTTTGCATTAAAATGCACTAATACACCTTAAATCATTAAACTATTAAAATGATAACATAAATAGTAACATTAACTTAAAATAGGATATTTGTTCCTCTAGTATTTATAACAGTCGTCACATTAATATAAATTAAAGCGTTACTATTATCTACAAATGAATTAATGTTTTCTCGTTTTGTTTTTGGCAATAATAAACTTTACATTGTGGTCTCCTAATCACACAGAAGATGTAAATTTTTAATACGGGGTCAGTCCAACGGATTGTATTATACTCGGCCCCCGGATGGCAATTACGAACATTCATTTTTAATTTCGATTAAAAAACAGTAGTTTAAAAGCTACATATAAACGCAATAATCATAAAACCATAAACAAATCAGCTAGCCAAAGAATCTAGCCACAGATAAGTAGTATTTTAAGATGCTTAGGAACTGTACAATTTGCGAGCTGAGCTAACTCGCGAAACAATTTTTATTACTTCTCTGTTAAAAGTAATAAATATTTTAATCGCGAAAAAACACCCTCTGATATTTTTGCAGAACTTCGCCTTTTAAGATACCTAGAAACTGAAAAAAAAATTCTAACGTATAGCTCAAAAACTACTTATTTAATTGACTTAAAATTTTACTCAAAAATTAAGGGTCATATGGGGAGTAAGTGTTGAGCGAAAGCAGCGTTAATTTTATTTTAGGGTTATTAGTTGTAAAACCGATAGAAATGATGAAGAGGAAGTGGTGTTGTGATCCTGGATGTATGGATAACTCAATAAATTTCTTAAAAAAGTTTATTGTTAGTATGCCAAATATTGTACAAACAAAAATTAGGTACTAAAAAAAAACGCTACTACCGACAGTGAAAAACACACTGACTAGCTGACTAAACACAAGAGGGAATATTTATTATTCTATTGAAATAAAATTTTCTTAGAAAATCAACCGTCTTATTTCACTAATGATCATTGCAAGTAGGGACACTTTTATCTATTTGATTTTTAAGGTATCCCTTGTCTGTCTGTTCAGTATGCATTCTCGAATGTCTATGCTGTTCCGTATAATGATATCATAGATCATTTTGTTTGCTTGAAGATGCATTGATTAATTTTTTTTTAAATTCTAAAACAGGAAACTTTCATCCAATCGATGCATTTCTGGAATGATCCCTAATTCAGAAGCAGCATTTCCTCTTTGGATTGCTAAGCTAATCTTCTGTACCAAAAATGAAAAAGACTTAGGTTCATTAGTAATTTAGTAGTCTTTGTAACCAGTGTCTTTAATAAATATTTTTGTCTCACTTCCCCAAGTTTCAAATGTTCAACAGAAAATGGCATAGAAATATAATTTTTAGAAATTTCAGAATATTATTTTCTGCTATTCTAGCACTTTCACTTGCTTTTTTGACAAATAGTCCAAGCATGACATAGTTACAGTGTCACTGCATATGGTACCCCAAATAATAGAATTTCCACACTTCCATGTTTTCAGAGAATTGACAGAATTTCGCCGAAACAAGAATTTTTTTTTAAAATAATATTAAAATAACTGTGATGAGACCATCTTCCTGATATTTTAATTCAATTTTAGGGCAGAAAGTTTTTCATATACTAACAACTTTAAAGATATACGCATAACACTGTCTTCATTTTATGGTGAGTTATTGGTTTAATTAAAATCTCCTAAAAAATCCGTATACCTGTACAAATACCTCTAGACAAGTATTCTCGTAAATGTAAATTCATATAAGTGTGTTTAATAAAAACCTTTTTCTCTTTATGTGATAAATAGTCATACATTTATTCATCTTTCTTTCTTTGGACTTTCTCGGAATTCTCGAAAATATCATGGTCAACCGCAAATCAAAACCTTAAAAATTATGACGTTGCTTTATATTTAGTATCATTGTCGGATTATTCTTTAAATGATATTTTTCTATTTTTGGAGATTATTTTTTTCTGAGTATTCTATATATCCAGTCAAACATTAATTTACATTCTTCTTATTCGTCATATTGATCATCGACTTTTGTATATATAAAAGAAGAAATCAGCTTCTAAATTGTGTGAAAATGAATAAAACGCGCGGAACGCCTCATCAGCAGCTACTGCTGCTTATAGTTACAAAATGCCTTATACGCCCAATTTGTAGGTAAAAACGAATTATCACATATCGTAGCCCAGACTTCTCTCTCCAATTTAATTTTTAAATATCGAAAAACAATAATTTTTTCCATGCCTCATGTCTACGTTCCTAGCAAGAGGTGAGCCGCTCGCGGCCCCGCGCCTAAACCGACTCGCGTTTTAACAATCTGTACCGAATAGTTAAGAATTACTAATGACACTATTCTATTAACATAAAAGTTACGACCTCTTTTTTTTTTCATCCTTTAATGATAGCGTAATATAGAAGAGAGGATCCTTTTTAAGTAATCAATTGCTAATTGGTTGCTGTTCTTTCTAATGTTCAAGACGCATCCGGATGAGAGATAATTAATCTTAATGATTAAGAATAAATGTGTTTTGTACCCCCTCCGCTCTCCTAGAATCTATAAAAATATGCCTGGATGGACTTAATTATATTAATTTGAGAACATTAGTTGTAAAGGTCAGAGCCTTTAAGATTGAATGGACCAATGAGCTTGTATCCTATATTTTCTAACAATTTAAAACAAATCACTTATTTTAATACGAGGCCTCGTCGAAATGTGACCTGTGAAAATTACACCTAAAAACTCTAAAATAAAAAGTAGCCACCATATCACAAGAGGTGACAGTGTGTATATTTAGAAACCACTTCTTCAGGGGTGTGCATAATTTTATAATCAAAATATAAAACATGCTACCATGCTAATTTTATCCAAATTAATTAAAACTGCATATTTGGCACCGATTTTAGGATTATGCTGTCCTAAAAGAGGTTTCTCTGGGAGGTCCCTTGGACACCCTTTACTATTTAAAGCAAAAACATGCTGCTACCGCTAATTTTTATTCAAATTGGTTAAAACTTCATATCTGGAGCTTTTAGGATGGCTATATGCTCATAAACGAATTTTCTCTGTGAGGTCCCTTACACACCCTTTAATGGACAATGTATTAAACAATATCACTTATTTTAATTCTAAAATATGTTTTTGCACGTCCTATTTAAGAGGTAAGACAGACGAAACAGCTCTCTTTTTAAATCATTCTAGAAGTCTGACTGAGATGTTATGATAAGTATATTTTTGTATTACATTTTTGCGTTAAAAAGTTATTTATAATGTTAACTGATTTCAATCTCTATATTGCGATGACAGCTTTTTTAGTCATGTTCCAAATATGAAGTTTTAATAAAATTGAATAAAAATTAGCGGTGACAACAGGTTTTTCCCTTAAACGTACAAGAGTAAAGTGTATCCTAAGGGCCTCATAGAAGAAATTCGTTTATGACAACATGAAGTAATCCCAAAACCACTCTTAGATACGAATTTTTAATAAAATTTGAAAAAAAATGGCGGTGCTGGCTTGTTTTTCCCTTAAACGTACAAGAGTAAAGTGTATCCTAGAGGCCTTACAGAGAAAAGTCATTTATGATAGCATAAAGTAATGTTAAAAACAATTCCAAATGTGAAGTTCTAATAAATTTGATTAAAAATTAGCGATGGCCTCAAGTTTTACTCCTTAAACGTACAAAAGTAAAGGGTGATTTAGGGGCATCACAGAGGAAATTATTTTTTGGCAGCATAAAGTAATTCTAAAAGTAGCTCCAAATATGAAGTTTTAATAAATTTGAATAAAAATTAGCGGTGGTAGCATGTCTTTCGTTAAAAGTACAAGAGTAATGGGTGTAATGTCCTAGGAGCCTTACAGAGGAAATTCATTTATGGCAGCAAGTTTTTTCTCAAAGGCATAAGGGTACTAGGGTATCCTAGGGACCACACAGAGGAAATGTGTTTATGATAGCATAAAATAATCTTAAAACTAGTTTCAAATATAAAGTTTTAATAAAATTCAATGAAAACTAGCGGTGATAGCATGTTTGTCTTAAAAAAAAATATAAACGGTGATTTATCCTCCAGAGGAAAATCGATTATGACCGCATAAAGTAATCGCAAAACCAGCTCAAAATATAAATTTTTAATAAAGTTGAATAAAAGTTAGCGGTGGCAGCATGTTTTCCCTTAAACATACAAGAGTAAAGGATGTCCTAGAGGCCTCACAGAGAAAATTCGTTTATGACAGCATAAAGTAATCCTAAAATCAGCTCTAGATATGAAGTTTTAATAAATTTGAATAAAAATTAGCGGTGGCAGCATGTTTTATATTCTGACCAAATTATTTCCTCCCCTTCTTCAGATTTTTAAATATTTTAAACAGCAGTATAGTAGTCCACTTTAAATAGATAAACATAAAAACAATTTTTATAATATAATATATAATAATGCTATCATAACTAAACCAGCCTGATAAATTTAAATTCCAAAGCAATTATCAAATCGACTCGACGTGACAAAAATTTTGAGAGTGATAATCCCCTCTAAACAGGATTATTTTACATCGCGTCAATCCTTTCGACCGATTGACCCCTTAAATACAAAAACCATAGAAACGATTGAAAACGAGCCCAAACAGCTATTAATGATGTGAATAAAGAAGCGGCAGGCACGGTGCAATATTTCTATATTACTAATTTTAAAGGTTATTTTCCAATTTGCTTTGAAGATACGTTAAAGAGAAATTGATATTCAGATCTGTTTAAGGATAGGGGTAGTTAAATTTCTATTTATTATAACAACAGTGAAAATTCCATATCTATTTAAAAAACTCGTACTTTAAATGAGCTTTCTACTTTCCTCGTAAAAGCGAATTATTGTAATCGTGAAAAAAATCACTCTACGAGATTTTCTCAGATCTTCACGTTTCAAGGTCCCTAGATGACGAAAAACATGTTTTCTCGGTCGTTTTGTCTGTCTATCTGTCCGTCTGTCTGTCTGTCCGTTTGTCTGGATCGGAAAAATATAGGGATGACCTGGTAACGTTTTGATAAAGATCCAATATAGTATCGGCATAGTGAAATGTTAAAAAAAATATTATTAAAAAACTACTCATCCGATGTATCTTCTCAGGTTTTGCAAAAACATCAAGTATTATATTGGAATCAACTGGTAACATTTTGCTACGAATCCAAGATGGCGGCTAAATAAAATATTAAAAAATTCAGCCAGTAATCATCAAAAAATCACCCTCTCAGGTTTTCCACATCTTTACGTTTTAGCGTCGCTAGATGTTAAAAAATATGTATTATCAATTCCGTCGGTACGTCTGTCTATCTGTCTGTCAGTTCGCGGCATAGCTTAAAGACTGCTTACACGATTGGCTTCAAATTTTGATCAAAAATTAAGGGTCATATTGGGATGACCTGCTAATATTTCGGTAAAAATCCAATATGGCGAAACAAAATGTCGGTGTAGTGAAATATTAGAAAAACTAATATTCAAAAATCATTCGTTCAATTTATCTCAAATCTAGTATTATGTTGGAATCAACTGGTAACATTTTGGTACGAATCCAAGATGACGGAACAAAATGGCGGCTTAATAAAATATTTAAAAATTCAGCCTGAAAAACTGCTTTGCTGATTTGAAATTATATGTCGTAACTAATTGCGGTATAACGATCAACTAGTAAAATTGTGGCACTAAATCAAGATGGCCGAACAAAATGTTTGTAATCGTGAAAAAATTAGCCTCTCAGGTTTTACACATCTTTACGTTTTAGCGTCCCTACATGCCAATCATCAATTCCGTCGATCAGTCTGTCTGTGTATCAGTTCGCGACATAGCTTAAAGAATACTTACCCGATTGACTTCAAATTTTTATCAAAAATTAAGAATCATTTGGGGATGACCTGGTAATATTTAATATATATATATATATATATATATATATATATATATATATATATATATAATGGTTTTTGTTAACAATCTTCTTGTTGAGACAGTACGAGTGGTGTATTATTTGGGGTTAGGAAATATTTGCGGATTAACAGAGTAGGTAAATACTGATAATATGGAGTTCATGCAGGATATAGAAACTAGGTGTCCTGAGGATGCAACAATAACGTTGCGAAACGTCGACAATTTAAAAGGGGCTTTTGTTTTAATTATTGGATCCTAACCTCAAATAATACATCACTCTAACATAAGAATAAGAGGATCGTTAACGAACCATTTAGAAACTTAATATCATATCTGCGAACCTACGGGGTACGTAAAGACTGATAATATATGGTTTCAATGTAAAGGTGGGTCCAAACTTGAACATTTTAGTCCAAACGGACAGAACGATCTGAACGCGCAGAGGCAAATTGTAGGGTTTGGACCTGTCACCGAGCCGAACTGAACGCGACAAATGTTTTCCGCAACTTGTCGGTAAATCGAAATTGCTCAAAAGTTTCCAGTATATCAAAAAGTTTCTGCTCTAAAATGGAATTAAAATATCAGAAAGATGTTCTCATCACTGTTGTTTAAATATTATTTCAAAAAAAGCTCTTGTTTCGGCAGAAATTCTGTCAATTCTCTGACGGAAAACATGGAAGTGTGTAAAATCTATTATTTGGGGTGCCATATGCAGTGACACTTTAACTATGCCATACTTGGATTATTTGTCAAAAAAGCAAGGAGAAGTGCCAGAATAGCAGAAAATAATAAAAGAAATAAATATTCTAAAATTTCTAAAAATTATATTTTTATGTCATTTTCTGTTGAAACATTTGGACCTTGGGGAAGTGAGGCAAAAATATTTATTAAAGACACTGGTTTCAAAGTCTACCAAATTACTAATGAACCTAAGTCTTTTTCATTTTTGGTACACAAGATTAGCTTAGCAATCCAAAGAGAAAATGCTGCTTCTGAATTTGGTATCATTCCAGAAATGCATCCATTGGATGGAATTTTCTTCTTTTAGAATTAAAAAAAAAATAATCAATACATCTTCAAGCAAACAAAATGATCTATGACGTCATTATACGGAACAGCGTAGACATTCGAGAATGCATACTGAACAGACAGACAGGGGAGACCTTAAAAGTCAAATAGATAAAAGTGTCCCTACTTGTAATGATCAACAGTGAACAATGAACAGTTATTGATTTTCTAAGAAAATTTTATTTCAATAGAATAATAAATATTCCGTCCTGTGTTTAGTCAGCTAGTCAGTATGTTTTTCACTGTCGGTAGTAGGGTTTTTTTCTTAGTACCTAATTTTTGTTTGTAAAGTATTTGGTATATTAACAATAAACTTTCTAAAATATTAGTTATCCATACATCCAAGATCACAACACTACTTCTTAATCATTTCTATCGTTTTTACAACTAATAACCTTGAAATAAAATTAAAGCTGCTTTCGCTCAACACTTCGCTACACACAGAGTAAAATTTTAAGTCAATTAAATAAGTAGTTTTTGAGCTATGCTTTAGAATTTTTTTTCAGTTTCTAGGGAACTTAAAAGGCGAAGATCTGCAAAAATATCAGAGGGTGTTTGTGTAGTTTCTAAGCATCTTAAAATACAACTTATCTGTGGCGAGATTCTTTGGCTAGCTGATTTGTTTATGGTTTTATGATTATTGCGTTTATATGTAGCTTTTAAACTACTGTTTTTAATCGAAATTAAAAATTATTGTTTGTAATTGCCATCCATAAGGGGGGCCGAGTATAATACATTCCGTTGAGGGGGGAAGGCGAGTATAATGCAATCCACTGGACTGAACCCGTATTTAAAATTTACATCTTCTGTGTGAATAGGAGACCACAACGAAACGTTTATTATTGCCAAAAATAAAACGAAAAAATATTAATTCATTTGTGGGAAATAGTAATCTTTTAATTTATATTAATTTGACGACTGTTATGAATCCTAGAGCAACAAATATCCTATTTTAAGTTAATGTTACTATTTATATTATCATTTTCCTTCGTTTGTCCTTGTTATAATTACTATGTAGTTTCCGAATAAACTTTCTGACCTGAGGCCCGGGTCGTCTGCTGCTTGTATAATCATTCCGTTTTCGTGCTCCTCAGCGTCGACTGTAAACAAAGTGCCGCGTGTGTGAAAAGTTTAAAAATGCCGAAAAGACCAGCTAAGGAGGACAAGCATCGTGAAATAAAAAGACTAAAAAAGCAATTTCGCGAAATGCAAGAAAACTTAAACAAGCTTTGTGAGTCTAATGATTCATCCTCTGAAATGTATTCGGCTTCAGGTAAGTTTTTCTTTGTTAGCTTAATCAGGGATTGTCAGAAAATTAGGAGAAAATTGTAGGTTGGGATATCGTGGGATTTAGGGTAACGTGCGTTGCTTCTAAAGCTAAAATCGAGCGATTTTTTATGTAAATATAAACAATTATAAAATATGAGATCGGGCTCATTTGAGTAGAATCTTAATCAGCCGTCTTTAAGTGGCTATATTTTAGAGTACGAGGCAACTTCTGACAATCCAGATATTTCAGAGGTCACAGTACGTGATCCAGAGGTCACAGTACGTGATACATAAATACCAGCAAACAATGAACAATCTGAACAAGACTTTAATGCTTTAGGCTTAAAAGCAGACTCGGGGAACAATTTAGTAAAAAACTTGCATGAAGAAATCGTTGTTCGCTGGAACAGGTTTAACTAAAGAACACCGAAAAGAATTAATGTCAAAGTATAAGATACTTACAAACTGTAGGGCTCTACATCCTCCCCAGATAAATAAGGAAGTAGTGCCTAGTAAAGTCGGTTCCTGAACATGATTGTTTTATAAGAGCGTTACAAAAACAACTAGATCACGGTCTATCAGCAGTAGGGACAGTTATTGAGGCTATGATGCCTAACAAAGAGCAAGCCGATAGCATGAGATCATTGGCAGAAGCCTGCCAATTATTTAGTAACGTCCATCACGGACTTTCAATTCACCGTAGATTTAAAATAATACCACATTTAAATCCGGAATGCAAGAAAGTCGTAGACAATTTGGACATTGATGACTTGTTATTTAATACAAAATTTGCTGAAATAATGCAAAATGAACAAGTTATAAAAAAGGCCAGTGATGGCTTTTAGAAAAAGACTTGTCAACCCTGTTCTTCAAGACCTTCAGGTTCGGGAATAGCAAGTAATTATCATTTATATTACCGGCGCGCGCCTCCCAGAGAGAAAATGAAAAAGAAAAGAAGGAAGGAAGAAAGGAAACCATCAGTACGTCCTAAGTATTACCAGAACGACAGCAGGAAATATCACCGCCAGGAATAGACAGGTAGGAACATGTGAACATTTCTACAGGGTTGGAAATATATCACGAAAGACCGAGTGGTCTTAGAATGGGTCACAGGAATTAAAATACCTTTTATTAAAAAGCCTGTGTAGCGTTTTGAACCCTCTCTACAAATCTAGGCAAAACTTTTACCTGAATATAAAAAAATCCATTCAGAAATGGATAAAATGAGGTGCTATTGGAGAGTGTCATTCTTCCGTAGAACAGTTTATATCATCTTACTTTATAATTAAAAAACCTTCTGGTACATACAGATTTATTTTAAATTTAAAAACTTTTAACAAACTTTTAATTGCTCATCACTTTCAAGTGGAGGACTACAGAACCGTTATAAGACTTTTAAATAAAAATTGTTGTTTTTTAAATATTGATCTAAGAGACGCATACTTTCTAATTCCTGTAAATAAAAAGTACAGGAAATATCTGCGATGTCTCTTCGAAAATTGCCTATATCAGTTTATTTGTTTACCATTTGGTCTTAATATTGCACCGTATATTTTCACTAAACTTATGAAATCACTAACAGAAAAACTTCTTCTAATGGAAATAAGTACGGTATTTTATTTAGATGATATCCTCATTATAGGTAATAATCAAAGTGAATGTAAAAAACACACTGAAATAGTACTTTCAGAGTTAACCAGATTAGGATTTATAATAAATGCCCAATTAGAGAATTTGCCCAATTAATAGTAGACTTGTAGTAAACATGTATATTCCAAACTCCTTAAATAAAGAATTAGAGTAGTGGCACAATAATATAGGATCAGGTCATGACATAAAATCTAAAAATGTCTCCCTGGAAATTTTCTCGGACGCCTCCAAGACTGGTTGGGGGGCGTTTTGTAACGGTTATAGATGCCACGGTTTCTGGAATCATAACGAACAACAAAACATCATTTTTTTAGAGATAAAAGCCGCCTATTTTGCTTTAAGATCACTTGCTACAGATAAAGAAAACATCTCAATTTTATTAAGAATTGACAACTAGGCGGCTATATCTTGTATTAATCGAAGTGGGAGCGTTAATTACTCATATTTAGATAATATTATAAAGGCTCTTTGGCAGTGATGTGGAAAAAGGGTCTTATGTATTCGCTAGCTATGTTACTTCATCTGCTAATTTTGAGGCGGACAGAGAATCTAGATCTCTCACGATTAATACTGAATATGAGCTAAATGACCGTGTATATAATCAGATCATAAAAAGGTTTGGTTCTCCTGAAATTGATTTATTTGCAACTAGAATTAATAAAAAATACAATAAAATTGTTTCATGGTTTCCAGATCCTGAGTCATGGGCAGTTGACGCGTTTACGTTAAGGTGGTCAGAATTTTTCTTTTACGCGTTCCCCCGTTTTTCAATAATTACAACTCTTAGAAAAAATTGTTCAGGAAAATGGCTTAGGAATTGTGGTTTGGCCTACACAGGCGTGGTATCCCTTATTCAATAAGCTAGTATAAGAAAAACCCATTTATTTTAGATCAAACAAGTTTTTGGTTACCTCTCCTTTTAGAAACTACCACCCATTACATAAGGAGATTTCCCTGGTAGCAGGGAAATTATCTGGTAGCCTTACATAGAAAAGAAGTTCCAGAGACGGCAGTAGAAGTAATCGCCTCATCTATTACAAAAGAACGTATAAACAGTATACAGCTTGTTATAAAAGATTTTAACAATTTTGTGCTGACAATAACAGGGATCCCCGTGTTTATAGTCTAGAAACGTATCTGGGTTTTTTATCCGAGACTTTAAATAAAGGATTTTCATTTTCTGTTATAGATTTCTATAGGACAGCTCTTAAATTATTCTTTAGCCCTATAAGCAATAATTATTTAAAACTAATTAATAGTTTTGTGAAGGGAGTGTCTAATATTCGACCGCCAGAGCCTAAGTATAAATTTACTTGAAATCCGGACCCACTTTTAAAATAGCGTTAGATTTAGAATACGCTACTTATAGACTAGTCACTCTTATGGCACTGACATCAGCCAGCAGAGTTCAGACTCTTTCTCTAATTAAAGTCTCAAACACGTCCATGTTTTCAGCCCATAGTGTACGCCACGCTACAACCTCGGCTGCATTTAAAGCCGTTTGAAACATAGAAGTGATTAAAAATACATCAGGTTGGACTTCTACCTCGAACACTTTCTTTGGTTTTCATAATAGACCGGTAGAAGAGCCTCAAGGTAAATTTGCTAGTACAATTATTGAATTAGGATCTAATAAATCTTAATATTCTACTCTTAATATCGGTACTTCGTTATTTGGGATTTATCTATGGATCATATCAATTCTGTTCTTTAGGACCTATCATTTACATAACCAGTAAATATAAACTCAGGAATTACTTAGTTTATAGTTTATTAGTGTATAGCTTTGTTAAAAATTATAGTATTTACATTTATTATTATAATTAACTATAACAATGTATAGTTACCAAAAAAAAAGAAAAAATTACCTTTGACTATGAACATCTACATAGTAATTATATCAAGGACAAGCGAAGGAAAATTTAAAGATTAATCCACTTACCTGAAGGAAGGTTAATCATAATGTTCCGAGTTTGTCCGATATAATTATCAACCCCCCCTATATACTCCCAGACCGTAGGCAATTTTTTAGGCAACCTCCCTATATACTCCCAGACCGTAGGCAATTTTTTAGTCACTCCAGTGGAATGATTAGACGACCCGGTCCTCAGGTTAGAAAGAAAAAAATTGTGAGTCATGGATTTTAAACTTATACAGTTAGTGCTGATGAGTGAATTTATTCGGAAACCATATAGTAATTATATCTTTGGACAAGTTCGGAAAATTATGGTTAATCTTCCTTCAGTTAAGTCGATTAATCTTTAAATTTTAATAGTTTTTAAAGATCTAAGGTAAATTAGTGCATTTTAATGCAAAATAAGATTCTCTATCGAAACTAAGCAACTAAGGTTTTTGCCAAATGTAAATATAGATAAATGTTAATTAATTACAAGTATTTTTAAAAGAAGAGAAATTAAGAGTGGTTTGATTTATAAGTGCTTTATTTAATAATTTGAGTTAATATATACATGTTACGCACGGCTTATATTTGAAATGGACTTGGTACAAATTAAATATTTTAGGATGTTATTTTCGCCACTATAAGAAAACTTTTTCACCACTACACTATACTTAACAAACTACAGGGTGAATCAGAAATCGACGGCAAAAATCTTATATTTTCGGGCATCGCAAGTTATTTTAAAGCTATTTTAATATAAAATTGTTTATAGTAAGACTTAAATTAATATTCTTAGACATCTTTCGAAGTTATACGGGATGAACCCTTAACTAGCCCACATTATTCTTTATTTAAAAAAATATTATACAGTAAATTAAAGCTCAGTCTGCTATTATAATTAGATCATGGAAAACAGAAATCCTATTGTTAAAATAAGTACCTAGTTGCACCATTTTATCCAGTGATACCAATAAAGTAACACATAAAATTATATGTTGGCACATCTATGCTTTCTATTGTAAGGCTGTCCAAATTGTACTTGGATTAATAATCCCTCGTTTAACAATACATGTAAAATATCCTAGATTTCAGACTTCCACACAAAGCAGATATCACTAAAGACATGATGACCAAACTTTGCCTTTTTGCTCACTCCTTATAGGTTATAGGTAGTACTTTCAATAAAACTTATAGATGATTGGCTTTATCATTCCGTTCAATAATATAGTAATTAAATACCTGACCAAATCTTATTTTTTTCTATTTATAGCTGGGAAATGTCTCTTATTTAGATATCAGATATTGATTTATTAATCGAAACTATTCATGTTTTTTTTTTCAGTTACCATGTAAAGCCTTTATTTTTATTTTGATAGTTAGCCCAATATACCGCCTATTGTGAAGAGCCCCATGTTTTTAATAATATTAAAACTTAAATAAATGCCTTTTCGTTATGACTAAGCCGCACGCATTTTACCATTTTCCTTATCACCTTTGTATATATTGAACACTGCATTGATCACGTTACGGCTAGGAATGAAAAAGCCCAAGGAAGAGTAGATCGACGTTTGTAGTCAGAAACAATACCGCAAGTTAAGCCGGTCATGGAGTCCCTTGACTTGGGAATACAACTCGCATACGTAATACGTATATTGGGCTTGGATGCAGTGCATTCAGTCCACTATAAATCACTTCAATCCAGAGCAAGGATAATTATTGGGTTATTTTATATATTTTGATCTTTCGACTCAAGACTGACTCTGGTTTCTGTTATATTTTAAATGATTTAACTAATTTAATATTTATCTAAATTCGTACTTTGTTTTTGGTTTAATTATTGTTATTAATTAGTAATGTTCGCATATTGATACACCTGGTTTTCATTTTTTCAATTATTATTGTTTCTTTAAATTAATTCTTCCATATTGCATTTTATTTACAAACACATTTCAACATCGGCTTTGTTTTTGATATTAGTATCAAGGACCTTAAAATTCTTTTATTCTTTCTTATTATTTCTTTTATTATTTCCTTTCTTTTAATTATTTTTAAGTTTTTTATATTGAACCTGGTTGGTGAGTGTTATTTTTCACACTTTGTGAATATTTTTATTTCGAAGAGCTTTAATTTGTTTTCAATAAAATATCTCGCTTAGTTATTGACACGTGATTCCTTTTCTAATATTCTTTGAGTAGGTTTTTTTATTTCCATTGCAGTCTATTGAAATACTTTTTTTGAGTATTATAAATAGTTAAAATTTTCCAAAAATTTGGCGGAACGTAAAAACCGATAGTTCCATAAAAAAATATTTATTTAAAACTCGGTTTGGTGAGATGGGTGATGTAAGGACTCAGTTCTCTAAACATTATCAAGGTATTATATCACTTATATTGACCGATTAAGAGGCTAATCCTGAAATAGAAGAAACAATACAAGAGGGCTTTTTAAGCGGTTTTTATTCTATTAGAGCGATTTATTTTGATTTGTTTGAAAATCAAGTTAGTAATTTGAATGTCTCACTTTAAATCATTTTTTTTTCAATAAATTCCTGTTCTTCTACTTAGATTAGAAAGACTCAAATATAAGTGTGAATCTAGGACCTCTCTGTACTTTTTAGATTTATTTAATACCTTGATCCCTTTAAACTCATCGCTTTCTGACACTGAACTCTTTAAATATTTAAATTCTCTTCTAGAAGGGTAACCCTTATCGTTAATTCGGACGCTACCTCTAACCAATGATAATTATATAGTTGTGTATGATACTCTTATCCAGCGGTGTTCAAACAAGCGATTGCATCCTCATAAACATTGGTACGCCTTGGAAAATTGCGAGAAGGCTACTTTTAAAAATCCAGCTTCCCTTCGTTACATTTTTCGGAAAATTTTTCAGCTCTCGAGATATTTGATTTTCCTACTCAACAATGGAATTCAAAATTAATAAGTCTGTTATTACAAACTTTGGATTGGAACCGGCTTCTTCAGAAGTTCCAGCGCAAAAAATTTGACAGACTTTCTATAAGAAATTTTTCTTGCACATACCACAGTTAATATTAATTTTGATAAAAATAAAAATCCGCATGCATGTTCTTAGAGGAACACTGTAGATATATTTCTTAATAAAACCTCTTTTCTAATGTGTCATTTGTGCAAAAATAATCACGCTTTATATACATGCTCCAATTTTTTGAGTAAAACGCCTCATGAATGATTAAATTTTCGTAAAAGCTCGCACTTATGTTGGTAATTGCCTAAGTAATATGCATGACCTCAGTTTTTGTCAACCTGTAAAATATGCAATTAACGTCTGCATCTGCCGAAGCGAGACCAGCGATTTCTAATACAAATAATATTCGCAATCAAATTACGCCAAAAACGCAAGAAACTTCTATTCATTCTTTATATGATTGCTATCAGAGTAATGACAGTTCGAAAAATGCGAATCCCAAAATTCCAGTTAATAAGTTTAGCAGTACGTCTATCGCCCTTATCGATGACGTATACAATAAAGGCATGCTTCAAAAATTTAGGTGTCTTTTAGATTCCGGATATTTGTCTTGTTTTCTTTTATTTCCTTTAAAGCCGCTAATCTTGTAGGACCACCAAAAAATCATTGTTCCATCTAAACAAAAGGCCTGAGGTTAATATGCTCTAATTCAAATAATGGTAGTGTTATGCTAGCTATAAAACCTGCAGGGCAGGCCAGTCCAGTTCTTTATTTAGGATTTTTGGGCGCATATTAAACCCACAGTTAAACATTTTTATAGATCAAGCAAAATTGACATTTTCCTTGGCAATGACTTGTTTTCAAAAACTCTTTTAAATGACCGTATTCGGTGAGAAGCGAATGAACCTGATGCACTGCACACTATTTTTGGGTATATTATAAGAAGAAAATGTATTTTTTATGTCCATTTGTATCCGTTCTCCTATTCGCACTACACATTGCACGTCCACTCGCGCTTCCTGCTTGCCCTTAACTCTAACTGCATCGCACTTTATAAGCACACTCGTACCGCACTTTTCCTCGTTCTCTCATTTGCAATGCGCACTTGCTGTTCCTTTCGCACTCGTAATTTACTTCGTCGCTCTTTTGATCGCTTTCCCACTGTCAATGGCTATTTTATTCGAATTAGAAATATCATTCGCTGTATAAAACGCAACCTCTTATAAGAGTTAGCACGATTTTTTTATTCTTTTCGTATATTGGCTCCGGTCATTTTCGGTGGGCTGGAGTGGGACGAAGAGTCCTCCTCTGACATTTTTCGTGCTTGAATGCAATGTCAAAATTAATCAATTTTAAGCAGTTTAAATGTTCCGATACAAATTTTTGAAAATTTTGACTGTTAGCATGAACTTCAAGGTTTCTGTGATGCCTCTGAGAGAGGTTACGCAGCAGTTATTTGTATATGAGGGATACAATATAATAATATTATTTTTACCAAATTCGGCTTCTCGAATTATATGCCGCTGTTGTACTGTCAAAATGGATTTGTTTTATTGTAAATAATTATCGCAATTATATTTCTATAAGTAAAATTTTTGCTTTTACCGATTCCGAGATTGTTTTGTATTAGGTCAGGTCGCATCCGCACCTTTAGAGAGTGGTTGTGTCTAGTCGTGTCTTCTATGTTCATGAGCATATTTGGCTTCCTTTTTGGCACCACGTGCGCTCTTCTGCCAACCCTGCCGATATAGCTTCGCGATTTACTACCGGCAAAATTTGGGTTCAACCCTGTAGGCTTTAATAATTTTTAAAAACATATAAATCGTGTCATAACTTAGCAAGTTGTGACGTGAACAACTTTATACCATTTTTACATTCATAGAACCAGTCTTAAATTCTCGAACTCGCTATGAGTTTTGAGACTGAGGATGTAAATGCGCTAACCTATGGTCATTCTTTAACGACGGCACTTTTACCAGACCGCTTGTGAAGCTATGCTTTCTGTCTGTTGAAACTTAAGAGCTAAACGCAGCTTGTTTTTTTCCTATTTTATATAATATATATATATATATATATATATATATATATATATATATATATATATATATATATATATATATATATATATATATATATATATATATATACAGTGGGTTAAATCTATTTTTGACTTTTGTTTTTCTCTTTTCGGTTATACAGACCTTTTCAGGTTATATAACTAGTTTTTTTATTGTGTTTATATGAACACGGATGATCTCTGCACACCTAATATGTGTTGTCCATACCTTACAAACATCGAATTTGGGATCGAAATATTCTTTGGTATTGTAACCCTGGATTTTCTCAAAACCAAGGTACAAGATTGCTACGCTCTTATTTAGTAATAATTATTATTATTACTGTTTTATTTTAAATTATTTTGATCACAAAAAGGTATCAAGATTACAGCTCGTGGTCAACAGAGCGTGCAATGTAGATGCCCTAGCTCAATTAACCTGGAGAGTAGGGCGTGGGAAAACTTAAGAAATCTTAAAGAAAGAAAAAGAGAGGAAAAAAAAAAGAAATGAGCGCCACCAATTTATAACGACTTAAATTGGAAAGCTCCTTAATCTTCGCGGCACTCGCTTCCTCTTGATACTTTAAAAGAAAAAGAGTGAGCTAAATAAAACACACAAATGAAGTTAAGAAAAAAATCTATTTATCCGTTACTGTATAAAAGAAAAATATAAACAATAAGTATGTTATCAGTTACGGTATAAACAAAAAAAAAATTAACAATAAGTGTCACCAAATCCAGCAGCACCTGGAAGTTCTGAAGCGCTCCTAACTTCAAACTAGGCCCGTGATATGGGATTAGTCCTGAGGCTTGAAGTTAAGTCCGTGACTTGAAATTGTCTGTGACTTACAGTTGCAATTAGCCCCTGACTTGAAGTTAGGACTGTGACTTACAGTTGGCCCCTGACTTGAACCCTATCCAATAGGGTCACTCAGTTCTAGTCAGAAAGTGGTTTTACGTGCCAAGTACAAGGGCATGGAAAATGGCGGTCTGGTCCAATCTTCAGGTAAAATCCTCTCTTAGAGAGATTTTCTAGCAAGAAAAATAACACTCACAGTGCAAACTATAATGTGCCCGAAAAACTATTGCGGTGTTGAGGAAAAATCCCGCTAACGGATTTCCAAGATTTTCCTGGATTATTTCCTCAGACTCGCGCTGAAGACCTGTGGGTTATCTGCAGGTGACCAGAAAAGTGAAAAATGTGTTCCCCGAGCTTCCTTTCCATCTAGAACTTTGGTTAACTAAGGTGGCGGAATACCATTGGCTAGAATATGTCAGGTGTTAACAACCTTGCCAAAAGAGCACATAGACGGAATAAAACAAGGATATGATTAACATGTTAGACAAGAAAAATGACTCTCCATTGGTTGAGAAAGGTACAGGAAATAATACACAGGAATACACTTGGCAACAGCGAAAAAGACGCTTGCGCTCTTGATATGAGGAAGTACCGGATAGAGGGTTTCGAGAATAAGTTAATATGGAAGTCTTAGCCGAATAGATCCGAAAAGTTCCGAGACGACGCAATAATAACATTGACAGAAACAACTAACCCGAAATTTAAAAGCAACGCCTAGGCGAAATGGAAACGTAAATAAACAAATAATATTTAATTAATTACTCTAGTACAAATGGAAAAGGACCACTCAGAAAAGTCAAATATTAGTCCGGAGTGGAGTAACAAAGAGTCAAAAAAATGATGTGCTAATGCAGGAGTAGTTAAATGTAATAAAAATGAAACGTAAGTTGAGTTTAATTTAGCAGAATTTTCCCAACTGTAAAAACTCATTATTTAACCATAAAATAGGAATTATTCACACAATTATTAACTATTTTAGGAAATGCATCAGACGCAGACGTAACGAAATTTCAGTTTATATTAGGCTCCAAGTAGTTATGCAACTATGGACAAAACAAAAGTCGATCTGAATTTCGGAACATCAAACATTGATAGAAATTATAAGAAGGCTGTAGTTTGTATAGTCTCAGGAAAAAAAAGGTAAAAATATTAATATTGAATCGAGGAATACCTTTGGGTTATTTATGTCTAACTTAAATGAAAATACCTGTATATGTTACATATTCACAGCAAAAGGGAGCACGAATAATAAAATGTAGATTTAAGAGAAAGTATGAAGTGGTGTATATATAGTATCTATAGTCTAAAAATAATCCTAGGTATATCTGAAAAGAAATATTTATCAAGGCAACCTTTTTTTTAATACAAGTGTTTACAGTTCAATATTAATACATAATATGGACTTTATATCAAATAATTTATTGGGGTACTAATGATTTGGTTTTTTTTTTACAGCGACAGAAGAGTTATACAAAATATACGCTCGAATCTAAAAATGCAGCATATCTAGTCAAGGAAATCGAAAATCCCAAGACTTGTATAAAGGACTCGAAAACAGGTTTTCAAAATTAATAAAATTTAATTTATATCTACTCTGTAAAATATATGGGAAATAAATAGTTTGTCTAAAGTGCTATTTGAAGTTTTTCTTATACAGTATATAATCATTAAATTCGGCAAAATTAAATAAATCCAACAATTATATTTGAACTGATTTTTTTTGGCGACATTTATGAACGAACGCCAAACTTATACCATTTACTGAAAATTATTCCTTTATATCTTGAGTTCAGATATAGGTACAAAATTAACTACTCATCGAGAGGTGACACTGTGTATACCGAAATTTGCTGCAAAAGGTGTTGAATTTATATTTCGCTTAAATATGAACAATGTAACCGCTTCTAATAAGAAAACTACTAAAATCTAAGTAAATCAAACCGACAAGGAGTACATATTAATCACTAAACTTAATACTAAAGTAGTAGATTATAATATTAAATTAATCATACAATGAAATGCACTTATAACAAAATTAAACTGTTACCGTATGTGAACTGTTGTGTAGTTTACGCATTTCATAAACTTCAAATTACTCGTCCCGAGATGTGCAAATGAAATATTTTCTTCTTTAAGTACGATATTTCTATGAAGTTCAGATACAAACAGTTAATACTGGGGTTATTTTTAATAAAGTCATCATGCATCATTTTTATTGATACGTGTGAAGGCAAATATATTTTATTAGGGGCATGTTAACGCCGATAGTGGGACACACACACATGAAATTTTTGTATGCAATTATGAATAGCTTGCCGGTCTATTTTTTTTGTTTTGTATGCATCTTTTGGTACTCAAACGGTAGATGCATTACTGGTCAGCTTTATAATTGTATCATTCTGTTTACTAAAACCCAGTATTGTCAATAAAATATTTTACATACTGACAAAATTTCGCCTTTCCCGTTTTAAGGTAATAATATACGAATCCAATTTTCCTAGAGACAGTGGTCGATTTTTTAATTTTTCGTTTTACTTGAAGCTTTTCCATTGTATGAAGCACAAACAGTCTTCTAGGAGTTCAACAAGTCATCGCAAGGAGGTTTAATCCTCGTTTTTACTTTTCTTTTATTTTCTTTTCCGGTTTGTTATTTTCATTTCCTGGTGTAATTTCTTTTTCAAAGCTTTCCGTTAATTCGCCAACTATTTGATGATTACTGTTATTATAGTTTTCGTGACTAATTGCGCGTGGAATAGAGTTGTCCTCAGTCAGTTCATAGACGATCATTGAATCCTTAGGTAAAGAAAAGCTGCTATCTAGATCGGTAGATATTTATTGGGGAGAAACATTACTAGAGTTTCCTTGAATTTTAAGTGGAATTAAGTTTTCGTCAGCCACTGAGAGATCGTCAATTGAAGGCAATGTACAACTGGCGACCAGTTTAAGATCGTGGAACAGCATATGAATTGTCTTTGGTTATGGTGTGCCAGTATTACATTATAGCGTGGATTTGATATTTGTTACGTGTTCAGTTTAATTCGCATGTGCGAGTTGAACAATTTTTTCAATCCTTTCCACTATCTATAGTCTCTGAATGAAATGAAAAAAAAAAAGCGGCTAATTTTTATTCTTGAAAAAGTTGGTGCAAAAAGAAAAAAAAATGATAGAGTCAAAGTCTTGGTAAGATATACGTACTGGATATTAAAAAAATCACAACCGTTTGTGCATTTGTTTAAAATTTTACCGTTTTCAGAAAAAATAATTTTTAGGACGGCTAAATTACAGAATAAGAAAACACTTGCACAAAATCCTAGTAAATCTATTCATATAAGGTAAGGTTTTTTACCAAGCAATTTTATTTTGAAAGTTGAAAAACATTTTTTCTTCTAATATCCAATCTACAAAAACTTTTTTTACTTAACTTTTCTTCATATATTCTTGTGACCTACAAACAGTTCTCCTGTTCAAGTATATCTAAACTTATAAAATTTAAAACCTACAGATCAGTATTTTTTTGAATACTTTGTATATCTGACGTGAGTTTTAATTATGCCAAATTTATTATTTTGTTATACCCCCAGTTTTGTCGAGAATAAGATTTTCTGAGAAATCACTAATAAGAATGTTTCCCATATGTGACTTCTGTGCCAGCCACTGTATGTAAAAAATTATTATAAACCGAAATTCGTCGTATAAAAATCTTGCTTTTTTATGTATTTAAATAAGATCTCTTAAAACAAATGTTTTTATGTAAACTTCATATATCATATAAAAAGCAGTGTTTTATCCACTGTAATTCCAGAAACTTTATAACCGCAAATTTCTAGAAAATGTAACTTGGTAGATTAAATTCTACAAAATAAAAAAATATTTTTAGAGTTTTGGGGAGCAGCGGTTTCAACACTATGCACCTGACTAGGTGCGTGCGTAAGTGTGTTTGTATTATCTAGTAAAGTTTTGCTGCGTTAAATAATATACAGATATTGCTATTCCTAATTTTGTACTATGTATGGATATTAGCCAAAACACACAAATTAATTTATAACTAAGAGATTCTGGCAATAAAATGTTGAAATAATTCCCAAATGCAACAGATGCCGACGTTTCAAGTAGCTACAACGTGTACGACTAAGTAGGCAAACATAAATAAACGACTGTTTCATGCAGGATATAGAATCTATATGTGTCCTGATGATGCAACAATAAAGTTGCGAAACGTCGACTATTTTATTTAAAAAAGTATTTTTCTTTACTGGACCTTAACCCCAAATAATACACCACTCTAACATAACCACAAGAGGATCGTTAACGAAAACCATAGAAACTTAATATCTGGGAAATATCTGCGGACGAACGGAATAAGTAATATGGGGTTCATGCAGAATATAGAAACAATATATGTGTCCTGAGGACGCAAAATAAAGTTGCGAAACGTCGACTATTTAAAAAAAATAGAAGGTTGTTTTTTTAGTGAACCCTAACCCCAAATAATACACTACTGTAACATAACAACAAGAGGTTTGACAAACAAAAATCTTTTTTGGCTTTTACGCAACTGAACACATATATTTAACTAATTTAATTAACGCAAATATTTAATAAAATTACATATCTTACCATGTAGACTAGATTATATAAACAATATTATTTAAGCAAATTATCTCATTTACCTGATGAGTCCCGATAGGATGAAAGTATTTGTATTACTACTATGTGTCTATAAAATCTTAAGGTAAATGACCTAATTTCTTATGCTTGCTTAATTAATATTGTTTATATTATGTATCGTCTACACGTTAAGATAGGTAATTTTCTTAAATATTTGCTTCAATTAAAGTTAAATATTTTCATTCAGTTGCGAAAAAAAAGATTTGTGTTTGTCAATCTAAACGCGACAAATAATCTGAACACATTTAAAAAAACAAGAGGTTTTTTAACGAAAACCATTTAAAAACTTAATATTTAGGAAATATCTCCGGACCAACGGAGTAGGTAAAAACTGATAATATGGGTTTCCTGCAGGATATAGGATCTATATATGTTTCCTGAGGATGCACAAATTAAGTTCCGAAACGTCGACAATATAAAAAAAAGACTTGTTTTTTTTTACAGGATCTTATCCCCAAATAATACACCACTCTAACAAAAAATTTTTAACATTGTTCAGCCATACTGGATTTTTACCAAAATATTACCAGGTCGTCCTCATATGACCCTTAATTTTTGGTCAAAATTTGAAAATTAATCGGATAAGTAGTATTTAAGCTATATCGCCAACTAATAGACAGACCGACAGAAGGACCGATGGAATTGATAAAACACGCTTTTTGGCATTTAAAGACGCTAAAACGTGAATATGTGTAAAATCTAGGGGGTGAATTTTTTACGATTACAAAATTTTTATTTGGCCGCAATTTTGTTCCGCCATCTTAAATTAGTAACTAGTTTTACTAGTTGAGCACTACACCACAATTAGTTATGGCACACAATTTGCAATCATTAAGTAGTTTCGTGGTTTTATTTTGTGCCGCCTTCTTGGATTCGTACCAAAATTGTACCAGTTGATTCTAACATAATACTTGATGTTTGTGCTAAATTTGAAATAAATTCGACAAGTAGCTTTTTCATAATATTTTTTCTTAACATTTCACTAGGCCGCCATTTTGTTTTTGCCATATTAGATTTTCACTAAAATATTACCAGATCATCCCCATATGCCTCTTAATTTTTTATCAAAATTTAAAGTCAATGCGGGTATGCCGCGAACTGACAGACAGACAAACCGACAGACGGGCCGACGGAATTGATGAAACATATTTTTTGGCATGTAGGGACACTAAAACGTGAAGATATATAAAACCTGAAAGTGTGATTTTTTTCACGATTACAAACATTTTATTTGGCCGCCATTTGGTTTCGCCATCTTGAATTAATACCACAGTTTTACTAGTTGACCTCTATTCCACAGTTAGCTGAAATCAATTCATTGAGTAGTTATTCAGGCTGAATTTTTAAATATTTTATTAAACCGCCATTTAGTTTCGTCATCCTGGATTCGTACCAAAATGTTACCACTTTACTCCAACAAAACTTTTCACTAGGCCGCCATTCTGTTTGACGAAAATTTGAAGTGAATCGGGTAAGTAGTCTTTAAGCTATGCCGCAAACTGACTGAGAGTCAGAAAGACCGAGAGACGGACCGACGGAGTTGATAAAACAATATTTTTTGGCATATAGCGTCGTTAAAATGCAAAAATGTGCAAAAGTGAGAGGGTGACTTTTTCACGCTTAAAAATATTTTATTTGACCGCCATTTTATTCGGCCATCTTGAATTAGTACCACGATTTTACTAGTTGATCCCTATACCCTATACCACAATTAGTTATGGCAGACGATTTGAAATGAAACCATGAAGCAGATTTTTTTAGTCTGAATTTTTAAATATTTTATTAAGCCGCCATTTTATTCCGCCATCTTGGATTCATACCAAAATGTTATCAGTTGGTTCCAACATAATACCTGATGTTTATGCAAAATTTGAGATAAATCGGACCAGTAGTTTTTTAATAATAATTTTTTTATCATTTCATTAAGCCGCCGTTTTGTTTCGCCATATTGGATTTTTACCAAAATGTTACCAGGTCATCCCCATATGACCCTTAATTTTTGACCAAAATTTCAAGTCAATCGGGTAAGTAGCGAACAGACAGACAAACAGACTGACAGACAGACCGACGGAATTGAGAGAACATGTTTTTCGTCATCTAGGGGCCCTGAAACGTGAAGATCTGAAAAAATCTCGGAGAGTGATTTTTTCACGATTGCAATACTTTCCTTTTACGAGGGAAGTAAAAATTAATACGAATAAACGAAATACATGGCATATTAAAAAAATGTATCCATAAAATTGGCTAGTTTTGAGTAATAAGGCAGTATCTGAAATCTAATTTTGCTCATAATTGAAGTTTTAAATAAAAAAACAGGGTTTGCCAATAAAAAGGGGGAACTGCACACAGTATTATGGATCATTTGCAAGCCTTCCGCCGCTGCAATATTATGTTAAAACTATAAGAGAGATGTATTAGCTTCAATGTGATTTCAATAGGGAAATATGTATAGTTGGGCGCTAAATGCGATTTTTTATGAAAAAAATCTAATCTAGAATTATAAAATAGAAGCAAATTTGTCCATTTTCGACCATTTTTCGACCACTTTTTGACGCAAATGCCGTCGCTTATAATTTTTTTTCCACAAAATGGCTCTTTACCGCCTTGTATTGATTCTTTGTCTACATAACTGCAAAATTTGAAATGGTAAATCGTACTCATGTCTTTGTATTTCTGCAGCGCGTGAACCCTTTTGAACCCATTTTTAAACGAAATGTAATTTAAATTGCCTATACATAACACATTTTTTTGAGGTCGGACGTGGAGGAAGTTTTTTCTAATACGTAGGTACCTTTTCATCTTACTTTGAATTTGATTAGACCTTGACGCTAGTTTTTCACTTTTTACGTGCAGTTCTCCCTTAAGAGAAATAAATTAATCTAAGACAGGTCTCAATTTGGTTTATTATTGTTATTTTTTATTAAATATATATAATATTCTGAAGGGTATACCGTTAAAGGAACATATTAGAATAAACCGTATATAAAATTTCTGGTCAAAACTTTTTATCTTAATCGAACTGTGAAGAAGCATCGCACCTCTTATCAGTAATTCCAGATTTAAAAAAAATATACAAGATATTTTAGCTCTCCCCTCAATAATGTCTTCGAACGTAAGTAGTGCAGTTCTGCAAATTAGAAAAGTCAAGTAGATTTGTACTTGGGTGACCATAAAAATTCTTCCCAAAAAAAATGAAAAGAAAACTTACGTCGTATTCCAGAATAATAAAAGCAGAGATTTGTTTTTTTCGAAAAAAATGATAACATAAAGACAAAACTTTAGAAGATGTTTTTTTAAATGTGTTTAGATTATTTATTGCGTTTAGATTGACAATAAAAATCTTTTTTGGCTTTTTCGCAACTGAATAAAAATATTTAACTTTAAATTAATTAAAGCAAATATTTGACAAAATCATACCTCAACATGTAGACTAGTCTGTCTACGGAATGTTTCGATACATAATATAAACAATATTCTTTAAGCAAGCATAAGAATATATGTCTTTACCTTAAGTTTTTATAGACACATAGTAGTTGTATAAATACTTTCATCCTATCGAGATGTAATTTTGTTAAATATTTGCTTCAAATAATCTAAAAGATGTTTGTTGTTCTTCAAATTTTTTTTTGCCTACATGTCTTTTTAAACATTTTAACTTTAACGTACATAAACGATTGGACATATATAATTTTTTTTCAAGGTTCTGATCTCGCACGTACTTATAAACTAAAATATGACACAAATGAGACACCTCCGTGACCAATGTGAAAACAAGAATGATGATTATCATTCAGCAAGCTTATAAATACAATCGTCTGCCACATTCACTTGATTTGTTGCCCTTTCAAATGCGTTGGAATATGCAGATTTACTCTGAATGTTGCGCTTGTTACCGTTATAGCCTTCTGAAAAGTAAAATATTCATGTTTTTTTTTCGATTGAAAAGCAACCAAAGTTGAATAAAATTCATAGTTTGGTGTATTCATTGTTAAACACCGATATTATTAATTATCAATAAATAATAAAGCATAAAGTTAAGATAAATGACCTTTCAATTTCTATTGATATATTTCTTGGTTATTAGGGATGGATGTAAATATGGACTAGCAGACTAACTTTATTAAAGAATAGACGCTCTTACCCATTCTTAATAAAATAAAAGTGGCGGCTTTTAGATGAGTACTTTGGAGGGCATTATTTTTTTTAACTAACTAGTATTCATTTTTAAGTTTTCTCATAAACCAGAATAGAATTCAGAATATATAATTGGCTAGCTAGAAAAATATCATGTTTTTCAAAGTTGTCTGTTCCATCTTATCCCCTCAATGCTATTATGGTTATGGTTAAATATTGAATATACTATTAAGTGATGTGGATGAAGGTAAGTAAGTAAATTTGATTTAACAAACCGCTTAAAATCATAAATAATCAAATTTTTGAAAATAAGTTTTTAAGTAAAGTTTTTAAATGTATGTTTGCTGTTCGATGGAACATATTTAAATGAAAGTTGTCATTTAACTACGGAGTGTTTCGTTAACTATGTTTTTCATCTTCTAATCTAATAGAATGTATAGTAGGACCGATTTATTTCGTATCAAATTATCGATATAATTTCTGTTAATCAAATATTAGATTTATATATGTGATCCTGGTATAACTATTCCACCTCATCTCCAACTATTTGCTCTCAGCCCGTTCTCGAAGTACATAATGTCTTCTTCCTTATACATTATATCCCGAAGTATCTCGCAGTTCAGTCTAAGCCATAAATTAGAGGGATTCCAGACAGTGAATATGACAATAGTGTTGGCATGTAGTGTAGGATTAATATAATGATTACTGCTTAGGGAATTTATAAACCAATCATTTGCTATTATTTGTATAATAATTTGTCTTTATTCGATGTATCTATCATGCATCCAAGAACCACAGTTTTAACAGACTGACAACTGATTGAGTATATACTATACTACAATTGTAAGTATATGCATTAATATATTTCTCTGATGCAAATACTAAAATCATATAAACTAAAAACAACAATATTTTTTAAGTAGGTAAAAATAAAGGGTTAATAGCATACATTGGCAACAAAAATCTGGAAATTGAACTAGTACCAATTTGGTTAAGTTCATCCAGCCAGCTAACAAAACTGAATACATTTTTTAAATTATTTTTTGTTGCTCCAAAAATGCGTCCAACTTGATGCAAAGTTTATCCACTTTCCACAATTTAATACAAAATATGTTTAAATTGGGTTATTTCTTAAGTTAATACATATATGTTTACTTTTTAATAAAAACAAAACTGAGTAAACCCTTTTTCTATATGGTCCTTTTTAAAAACAAATAGAATATTTTTATTAAACCATTGAAATAACCAAATAAAAATTAAATTATAAAGTAGACTAAGAAAACAATTCAATAAATTCGTCATCTAACGATTCTGTTAATAATAATAATAGTGCAGTGATAGTTTACATGAGATTTGCTTACGTTCGGTAACTTAGGTGAAAAAGCAATAACTTAAAAAATTAAGTGAACTGATAGAGTTGAAATTTTGTATATAGGCATCAAATAAAAAAAAGAAACATAATTTTTCTCTTATCATTTTCCAATATTTTGAGAAAAAGGCAGGAGATCTTTACCATTTACGATAAATCACATGACTAACTTTCTTATTCTCATTTTGTATTATTTTTCAAGCAAAAACTTTCAATGCAAACTTAGATTCAACTAAGGTCAGTTAATAAAAAAAAATCAATTTGATGCGAACTTTAGGCCCCACTGTATAAATTTATTGTACGAAAACTAGGCCCGTTTTGAAAAAGTAGGTGCAAAAATTATTTGATCGATTTATGCAGAGCGATTTGTCACAGCCTGCGGGAGGGGGAAGTCGCTGAGAACATTTAGGCAAATGCCTTTTTTATTTGACCAATATTTGTATACTAAGGTCTTTGATATTGTAAATATATGTTTAGTGTTCGCCCTGTCGAATTTTAATTTGAATTAAAAGATTTTGATTTACGTAATATTTTGAAAATATTTTACATTTCCTTCTTGTATTACCAAATGAATAGATAGCTTACTCCATCTCAAACGCCTAATAGATTATAATACCTCCTATAACTAAAGTTCCCTTAAATCTGATCAAAACGTTGTCGCTGCCAATTTTTTGTACAAATAGCTCTTTAATTAGCCAGATTAAGGGATCCTTCCTTACTAAAGACCTTAAGGCTATTTCTTGCTTATCTACACGACCAGCCATCTAGTGTGTGTTTTGAGGGGCATACAAGTACTAGCATTAAATTATTGCTAGCTTCAGAAGGCCTTCCCAATGACAAGGAATTCCTGCGCAAGCTGTATTATCGCTTCCACGATGCGTATGGGATTGGCTCATCTGAAGTGGACTCAGACCTTGCAGCGTATAGATCTTTCTACTCCTCGGAAAAAATTTTACGGCTCCAAAAAATTCGTGAAGGTACTGGTAAATATTATTCTAGTGGTTCACCATCAAAAAGTAAAAATTTTTAGTCAATATGACGCGAAAAGAGGATCTAGCACCCTCTAAAAAATTGACCAATAGCAATTTTAATCTTTTTTTTCTTAATATTCAGTCCTTAAGACATAAAACAGACGAATTATATCTTTTGTTAGAAGAGCTAAATTTTCCAGAAGTCATTGCCATCACTGAGCACTGGCTAAATATCAATCAACCTGTTTTTATTAAAAACTATACCACAATTGCCAGATTTAATAGAACTAATTTAACTCATGGAGGCACCATGATAATGTCTTCAAACAACGATTTTTCCGAAATATCAAAGTATAATCATTTATTATCTGAAAAAGTATTTGAATTTTCTATCGTTTATCACAATACTTATGACCTTTATATTATTTGTATTTATAGAACACCTGATGCTGATGTGCAATTATTCTGCCATAACCTTCTAAGTTTGCTCGAGTCCCTTCCTGTAAAAAGCAAATTAATCTTATGTGGCGATTTCAATATTGACTTTTCCAGTGTGTGTGCTGCTCAGGAATGTCTTCAGTCCATCTTTGAGTCATTAGGAATTGCCATGCACGTCAACTCACCAACCAGAATTACTAAGACAAGTGCCAGTACTATAGATTACGTTGTGTCTTCTTTCGATCCTAGCTCCGTCGAATGTAATGTCTTAAGTCCAGGTTTCTCCGATCATGAAGCAATTTTCACAAAATTTTCAATTACATCCAAAGCCAAAAATTCCTCTAGACAAGTAGGCCGTATTTTTTCGGTTAGAAATTTCATTAATTTCAAACACCTATGTCAAATAACTGACTGGGACTCTCACACTTATGATGTCGACACTGAATTTTCTCGTTTTATAAAAACTCTAACTAATATAGCTTCTGAATCTTTTCCTCTTAGGCCTATCAAAAATAAAAGAAGTAAACCCTGGTCCACTAAAGGTTTACGTATATCTTCTAAGAACATGCGGTCACTATCTCATTTAAAGAAATTTTCGGACAGTGTCTTTTTTCATAATTATGTAAAATCATACAGAAAAATTTATCATAAAACTATTAAAGCCGCCAAAGATATTTATTACAATAATAGACTTTCTAACGCCAAAAATGTAGCTAAAGAAACCTGGTCTATCGTAAATGATTTAAGAAACAAAACTCCTTTATCCAGCACTATCCTTACCTCTCCTGAGGACCTAAACAATTATTTTGTAAATGTAGCCAAAGATTTGACTAAATCCGTATCTCATTCTAATGACCCAATTTCATATCTATCTAATCATAGGGGAAACCTGCACAGTTTCTTTTTTTCACCAGTAGTTTTATCAGAACTTCGTAGTACAATTAATGATATCAAAAATAAATCTTCTTCGGGAACTGATGGGCTTACTTTAAAAATGTATTCAAGTCTGCCGGAATGCACACTAGAGCATCTGACTACTTTGATAAATATGTCTTTCCAAAATGGTACTTTTCCAAGCTGCCTTAAAACTGCAATAATCATACCTCTTCACAAAGGAGGTGTTTCAGAAGAAGCATCGAACTATCGCCCAATTGCACTTCTCCCTACGCTATCTAAGATCATCGAAAGACTGGTTAAAAAAAGGCTTTTATCATTTCTGTCTAGATATGAAATACTAACAAAACATCAATTTGGATTTCTAAGTAACAAATGCACAAGCGATGCCATGTTTTCCCTTCTTAATAGAGTTTACTCCAGCCTAAACAACCATCACGCTACGGCAACAATTTTCTGCGATTTTTCCAAAGCTTTCTATTGTGTGAATTATAATATATTAACTAACAAACTGCAGTACTATGGATTTAGAGGGTCTCCTCTCAATTGGTTTAAGTCATATCTTAGCAACAGAAATCAAGTTGTGAAAGTTGACAACAGGATGTCTTCTTGTAGGCCAATGGAATATGGAGTTGCCTCAAGGCTTGGTACTAGGCCCTATCTTGTTTCTTCTGTTCATAAACGACATGGCTAATTTAAACATTAGTGGAAAAATATGTCTCTTTGCGGACGATTCCAGCTTTACGTGGAGCCACCCAGATGTCACGGACCTACATAGGATTGTATCTAATGACCTAATCACCATTAAATCCTGGTGCGATTCTAATCTCCTATGTTTGAACATCTCTAAAACGAAAGTCTTGTCTTATAAAAATACGCTGCAACCCTTTGACCTTAATGGCACCACTATTGATGTCGTAAACTCTGTAAAATTTCTAGGGCTTCTTGTAGATGATTCTTTAAAATGGGATCCACATATCGACGCTTTATCAAGGAAGTTAGGTTCTGCTTGCTTTGCGTTAAGATCTGTTTCCGAGGAGCTTAGCTTTTCTACCTCTAGAACTGTTTATTTTGCTCTTGTTGAGTCGCACCTCAGATATGCTATTCCATTCTGGGGTACATGTTGTGCGACTCAATTTGATCGAATTTTTATACTACAAAAAAGAGCTGTTCGTTACCTACTGAGACTAGAGACTCACTGCCGAGATTTCTTTAAAAGATATAAAATACTAACCCTTCCTTGCTTATTCATTTTGGAATCGGTTTGCTTAATTCGTAAGCACGCACCTGCTCTATTAGAGAGACCTTCTCACAACTACCTTCTCAGAAATACTGAGCACGATCTCTATCTTCCAACCCCACACTCAGAGTTAATTAAAAGATCAGTAATCTACAATGCAAAAAAAATGCATAATCACCTGCCATTTAACATCAAATCCATAATATCTCTGACTTCATTTCGCAAGGCTTTGAAATCATTCTTACTGGAAAGAGCCTTCTACACCGTGAACGAGTTTTACAACACATAATTTTATCCTTATGAACCCCTAGTGTGATAGTTGCTTTGTATATGTATTTTTTTAATTGTTTCGTACTTTTTTATTTTTTACTTTGCTTTTTTATTTTTTTACATTATATTTATGAAAATGTTTATAACATAGTACGACTGACAAAGTACATTTCTAATGTACTTCTTTTAGGATTCTATAATATTAATATTCTAAATTCCTGATTTAAATATTATTTTTCTATAATATTTATGATGTGTTTTTGTCTTGTTTTGTTTGCTAATTTTGATGTTTGTAAACTATTTTTTTACAACAGCTTTGTCCACAAAATTGTAAAATTTATTTTGACAATAAAGCATTTATTTAAAGTGGCGGTACCGTCTGCTTCATGCACATCTACATAACAACAATTTAATAATTTTAAATTCCTGTCATTAAGTTGATAGGGGTGATTCGCTGGGTAATTTCTTAAGCATTACTAAATCATTATTCAGACAACTTTCATCGCGTCCGTCTGCAGAATTTTTATACAGGCTATCTTCAAGTCGTAACGTTTGAAAATTTATTACCAAGCGAGCATTACCTGCAAGCACACAAAAATGTGTGATTATTGTAAAAATCGATTTAATTCAGATAAGTTTCCATCAAATGTTGAAACGCAGTTCAAATCTTCTGATTTGAATACCAGATATTTGTTATACTACTGTGTAAATTTGAATCAAGACTTTCAGTCTTAGAATTTTTTGTCAAATCTAATAATATTTCTAAAGATTGAAAATAAGTAGAGCCGGAGTAAGCTGAAGGGTTTAACTCTTCTAAAGATTGCAAAAAAAGTCTTCAGATATTCATGTAAAAATTGACATGGTCCGTGATTATAAGAAGAACTTGATGATACAGCGATGTATATCTGTATAGATCAATGACTTCTTGCCAAAGGGACAACGCTTTTCCTTTCCCTTGGTTTTCTCTTGATCGAGGCTGTAAAAGTTCCACGATGGAATTGATTTTCTGCTTTCCAAGAAGCCGCTCTGTCCTACTCGACCAAAATTTGAAAAATCACTTTTGTCATTTGATAGTCTAATCGATAAATCGAACTCGATAAGGTGTAATTCAATCAATACTTCACAGACTTTTTTATTTATTTCAAAAATTACAAGTTCAACCAAAATGGCCTCATGCCTTATAGCTTATGTCACAACTCCCACTGACTGTAAAACACCGTTACACCAGTGTATAAAATGACAATTATATATTTTGCGGAACCAGAGTGCTTCGTCGTTCGTGAAATTGAATTATGTAAGCCTACAAGTAATTCTTAAAATATGATTCTATAATTCAACCATTTAAAATTATATTTATACTAAGCATCCTAAAGACCGATGTTTAAAACTTAGCCAGAGATAGTGGAAGCCCTCATTTTTTAATGACTTTTATATTGTTCTTTAGTTTAATTCCATGAATCTACTTTAATTCTGCATCAAATTAAGCTGTCGTTAGCATTCTCATTCTTTTGTGAATGTTTAATTAGTTAAATAGGTGTTTTTCTTTCAAATTTTTTTTTATAATAATATGGGTGTAATTTTTTTAACAATTCTCTTTTGAAATCAACATTTTTACAACAAAAAACCTCTTTTTTGATATTTTAGATAAATATTTTATTAAATTTTATCCTTAATTATGACTGATCTAAAATATCTGACAGACTTGCACGCTAATTCATAGGATGAATAAATAACGACGGGTCTAATTTTCAACCTTTTAAAGCCTCTCTACTAATTCCGATATTTTTATCTGAATTCGGTACATGAAATGCGTATTCGTGTTAACAGTTTTTTACCCTTTAATTATTCATCCTGGGAGCTTTTTGTGTAAAGATATTTCTGTTTAAAAAGCGTAGGAATATTTTTACGAAGACCTCATAGTTTACTCATTTGGTAAATTTTCTTTCAGCTTTAAAATATATTCATAAATACTCCACATATATATATATATATATATATATATATATATATATATATATATATATATATATATATATATATATATATATATATATATATATATATATATATATATATATATATATATATATATATATATATATATATATATATATATATATATATATATATATATATATATATATATATATATATATATATATATATATATATATATATATATATATATATATATATATATATATACGTATATATATATATATATATATATATATATATATATATATATATATATATATATATATATATATATATGTTGATTTTTAGTCCGTCACGGATGGAAAAAATACAATCTGTTTTCATTCCAGGTGTACATCCGTTCACTACTGTCGTTCGGAAAAGAACAGTTTTGCTGACGTTTCGCCAAAATCACATTTGGCATTTTCGAAGCTTCTTTCTCGCGTCCGAATAGACACTGAAGTGTTGGTGACTGCGAAGCTTCCTTTTATACCCCCACTCGGGGCCGAAGGTTATATCTGCGCAGGCGTTGGTCGTTATTTCTGTTTTCCGGATGGTGCTGTTGTTGTTGCGCTAATTGCGCTTGAGTTTTTGCGGTTTTAGATTTGTCGATTATTGTCTTCCATACTGTTGGTAGTTTCCGGTTCATAAGTTTTGTTGTTCGTTGTTCGGGAAACCTGTGCATTAATAGCTTTTTCTATGGTGCGATTTGTGTAGCCATTTTTCTTTAAAGCACTAGATATTAGCTTAAGTTCGTTTTGTCTCGTCTGTGTTTCAGTTAATCGCACGGATCTGGATATTAGAGTATTTGCCACGGCTTGAATTTGTGCTGGGTGATGGTGTGATTTGGCATTTAAATATCTGTCTGTATGTGTTGGTTTTCTATAAACGGTGTATTCGAAATGTCCTCTATGCAGTTTTGTGACCAAAACATCTAAAAACTAACTCTAGAGTAAATTGTATTCTGGGGTGTTTTTCGAGCTCTGCATGACCATGTTGCTATATAATAAATATGTCATCCACATAACGAATCCATAATTTGGGCTTTAAACTTGCTTTCTCAAGAGTTTCTTTCTCGAAGTATATCATAAATAAATTCGCGACTACTGGTAATAGCGAGGACCCCATTGGAGCACCATCCATTTGTCTATACATTTGCCCGTTGAATGAAAAATAAGTATTTTTAAGGCAATGCTCCGAGAGTTGTATTATATGTGCCTGGAAATCCTTGTTCATAGCAATCTTGTCCAATGCTTCGTCGATGGGAATACTGGGATATAATGATTTGACATCTAGGCTTGCTATGATGCTATGCTCCGAGTTTTTTACAAATGAATCAGCTTTTTCTACAGCTGGTTGCATAATTTCAGAAAGTTATTTCTCCAGTTTTTGTAGCGGCGAATTAACAGCACTAACAATAGGTCTGATGGGCGCCCCTGGTTTGTGTATTTTTGGTAAGCCGTAGAGTTTATGACATCTGCTCGACTTTTCCCGTAGTATGATTTTTGTTGAATTTCGGGGTTTATTGGTGAACTTTTTATTTTATTTTTAGTTGTTTTTTCTAGGTACGTTGTCGGGTCCCTTGGAACAGGCCTATAACAATTGTCTTGTAGGATATCCTGCATTTTTTGTACGTAATCTTGAGTATTCATAACGACAGTTGCGTTTCCTTTATCTGCTGGAAGGATTGTGTTTTCTTTATTTTTTCGAAGGTTTATTAGGGTCTTTTGTTCAGTGGCAAAAACTGGAGAAATACCTTTCTGAAATTATGCAACCAGCTGTAGAAAAAGCTGATTCATTTGTAAAAAACTAGGAGCATTTCACTCGAATTTAGTATGTAATCATCTGGCAAGACAATATCTTTTGTTTTATGTTTATAATCCACAGAATCTTTGATATAATAATCATTCTGTTTTTTTTTATTTTATTTAAGAAGGTTTTGTTGTTGCTTATTAGTAGTATATTTTGTTTAATTGAAATTATTTTTATGGTTTGTTTTGATATTACAACACTGATATCGTAGTACATATTTAGTTTCGGTGTTATGGTTAGTTATAGCGACTTCAACGTTAGTAATTATTTCATAGATAAGCAATTCATTTGCGTTCTTAATTGAGAAGCAAAATCAGGTTTAGACTAAAAACTCTCGTATATCGACACTTGTTAGATTTTCAATCCAGTTTGAATAATTACTTATTGGTGTTTGCTGTTCATACTAAGTTTACTAATTTTATTTATTTTTTCTTGTTTTATTTTTTGGAAGACCATTTCAATTTGTTTGGCTTCTCTTTGTATAAAATTATTAAAAATACACGATGGTAAAACTGTCTTCAGGTAATTACCTATTCGAGAAATACATCACTTAGTAAGATATAACATCCTATTCCATTTAGCAGATACCTGTCATGTCATGGCCATGTCTTTGCAATTAAAATATTTTTAGTTGTATACAGTTTCTGAAGATGGTCGAAACAGACCGGAACGTAAAATAAATAAGTGAAAAAACACATCTCTCCTTCTACACAGACCTTAAAAAACCCAAGAAAAATGAAAACCATATATATATATATATATATATATATATATATATATATATATATATATATATATATATATATATATATATATATATATATATATATATATATATATATATATATATATATATATATATATATATATATATATATATATATATATATATATATATATATATATATATATATATATATATATGTAATTTACAACTACATTATCGATTATTAATTTTATTTTGTTAGATATCAAACTTTTTTTTTTTGTTCGTTAGCGCCATCTATAGCTCAGCAATCAAACTTTACTCTTATTAATTAAATTCGGGCCTCCCACGCTGTTTTTGATCTAGTCCAGATTACTGTCAATATATTGTTATTATATATTGTTGATTATATATATATATAGTTCAACTGTTGGTATTGTATAACATGCACTTAAAAAATTACGTTACAGTTTAGTATCCCTATTGTTTCTATTCCCGTTTGGTTTTTGTATAATAGATTTCTTCAGTCAACTTTCAGTTCTGTTACCGCACCTGCGCACCATTGACGTCATTGCTGATAAGATCATCCGCACTTTGGTCGTCGAAACCGATCGATAGAAAAAAACAGGCGCGAATGACAAAGTTTTCTTCTTGTTTTTTGGATTACATCTACTACGACTCACCATCTTTTTACAGCAACGGCGACGTACCAGCTCTGAGAGTTACTTCTCTGCATTGGTTTGTGCAGTTTTAAACCATGTTATCGAAAACTTTAGAATAAATCATATCATGTGCTTTAGTGTTTAAGTGTGTCGTCCTTTACATCAAGTAATTTAAGTTTTACATTAGCGCATCTATCTTGTGTAATGGATTTGTTTAATTTTAACTCACTTTGGTAAGATTAATACTTAAATATATAATTTCTTTGTTCTTAATTCTGAAGGGTCCTGAAAAGAAGATCATAAGCATTCTAGAAAACTAGATCATATATATATATATATATATATATATATATATATATATATATATATATATATCTATATATATATATATATATATATATATATATATATATATATATAAATATTATTCACTTTATTTACTAAACTAGATATACAGGGTGTCCCACGGAAAAGTAACATATTTCGCGACTTAATAGCTCGAAAACGAAAAATGATATCGAAATGCGGTTTTCACCGAATGGCTTAGATTTACCCCGAGTTCTTGTCAATGTTGCCAAATCCCCAGAATATGTATTTTTCAAAGGAATAAGTGTGTCAGGCTATTCAATACCATAAAAATATATAGGGTGTCCCATTTGAAATTAAACAGTAATTTAGTCCCAAAAAAATAGGTATTTCTCCGCTATCCTGGGATAAATGGGAAAATTTGGCAACATTAACAAGAAAAAACTCGGGGCAAATCTAAGCCATTCGGTGAAAACCGTATTTCGATATCATTTTTCGTTTTTGAGCTTTTAAGTCGCGAAATGTGTTACTTTTCCATGGGAGACCCTGTATATTAATTGGACTTTTTCTTGGGTATAGGTTTATTCGCAAAATCAAAAACAATGGAGTTAATTTGACGTTTCCCCTATAATAGCAAGCTTTTTCGAAAATTGGTCATTCCTTTATTTTTTTGTACATATAAATCTTTTCATTCCTATCTACAAATAATTAAAAAACATTTAATATCAAATAATAAAAAGACATTTAAAATGTTTTAAAACTAATTTAAACTTTTATACTATTTACAAAAAATATTATAATTAATAAACCTTATTACATATGTAACATTTTGATATAAATGCTGATAAATTTAAAAATTGTCTAGTAGACACGTGCATTCACTTCTGTATACTCTAATAGCTATCCATTAATTTTAGTGTCTTCATCAATTATACATTTATACCCGAAATTTTCTTGAAATTGATCTTGATTTCGAAATCTCGTATCAAACAAATATCTTAAAATACTCTCTATAGGGATGACTGCCTGTGCGTTCTGTCTGCATTGATGACGTCGTATGGGTTCGAGATATCGTTCAACTATAAGCGTTTAGAACTGTGCGCATTTGTCCTGGACTCTCCATGAATTAGTACCATATTTACTTTTTCACTTTGGGGTGTACAATATTCATGGCTGAATTTAAGCTAACATACACCACCGGTATCAAAACTTTTAAAACCAAATAAAATGGATAGTCTACTAGAAAGAACGACAATTTAGGTTCTTCTGTTTTTTCATCGCATACTTTGGTTTTTCGCTAATTTGATTAATAAGGGTACTGGAACCTTAAGCAATTTATACCCATTCCTTGTAATTCGATTTAACTAAATCATATACCCAGTGGTAAAACGTCATTGAAAAGCTATAGTTGCGTTAAATTTGGATACCGGAAGAAAAAGCGAAAATAATTCGTTTTTCCTTACCAGTTACGTTAGAAATTAAAATTGAGGGTTATTTTTCCAATTTATTTTAAAAAGAGAAGATGATGGTTGGTCGCAGGGTTAAAATACACCATTTCTTCGATTTCACGGCCTACTGAACAAAAATAATCAATTGGAATGTCGTTTATAGCTCCCATTGTTTTAGAGAAAATATAGACTGTGACCATTATCTTGAAAGCAAGTCATGTTGTGATATGTAATTGGAAAGGACATTTTATGTAGAATTTAGAAATCGTAATAGGACTTTTATATTAAAAATAAGACAGTTGATGGTGTTTCCCGTTAAACCGAAAGTTATTTCAAAGTTGTGTTCTTAATAAAAAATGGTAATATATATCTGTACCACAACTCAAAATCTTCCGTTAAAGTTTACGAAAAACCTTGAGGGGTAACAAAATCCTATGTCACCCCAGATATATACTTGGCATGTTTTATGTTTGAGAAAAAGTAAAAAGTATTAAACACCCTTAAGCTATTTCCATCTTTTTCCAGTCTCCTTTAATTTTCGACTTATCGCGTGCTCGACACTTATTAAACAGAAATTTTTATGTTTAGCAAATATAATTAAGGAAAACTAATTGCCGTAGATTTGCATTACGCCATCGTTATGCCTAACAAAAGAATAAAATGCCCATTTCTCAGTCTTGTGGTATTTAAACCTATTTGGATGGGAAATTAAATCTAAAGAGGGCAAAGAATAAGGGTTTAAAGATTCTCCTTTGTCTTCCTGTAAAGTGAGCCCTTAACGTGATTCGGGTAAAATTATTTCGGCATCTATTTAGGTTGGAAAACGTCTTGCCATTACGAATAAGATATGAATGTATAGAGTTTATGTTAATATTTTATTAACTTGGCTTTAGCCCCGCAAAATAAATACTTGCTTGATATTTTTAATGATATTATAAGTTACTAATAAATAAAAAGATAAATTTAGGTTTTTAGTTCAGTACCTTAGCCCCCCCAAACCAAAATCCTATATCCGCGCTTGTTTATTATCACAATTTGTTTCTGGATGTTTGAGAATGGCGATAATGAAATTCAAATTTTTGGAGCTTAGAGAGCAAATTTAAACTAACTCTGTATATTTTAAAAGGTCGTTTTATGGGTATTTTATTGCTAAGCGCAAGCATTTCCGTCCCATTACTATTATACAAAGTATTGATTATTATTGTGTGAAAATAAACAGAAACTGTATTGTCCGGAAATTCGGCTATCCTAATTCGACTCACTTTCATCGAATAAATTATTAATATTTTAAGTGCTTTCATAAAATTTAAAAAATATTGTTTTTTGAATTTTATTTTTCAGTTAAAATTTTCAAAATATACTTCGGAATTTTCGGGATAGAGGGAAGGGGTCACTATCTAGAAGGCTCGTACTATTATTGGTAAAATTAGGCTTATAATTTAGATTTAGATCTTATTCTGTACACTACAAGATGGGATCGTGTTATAAATGTATTTTAAAAATTAACTTCAAATACAATGTTGTACTTGCTGGCATAAAAAATAATCTTTCACATATGGGAGACCCACATTTAATCCTAAGCAATTTAAAGTTTAATACTACTCCAAGGTAGTTAAAGTATTCATTAAATACTAGTTTATTGGACAATTCTACATCCTTTATTTAATCGAAAGTGCTACAGTACTCAGTAGGCATAATAAAATATTTCTAAATTAAAACTGGTTAATAAATATTTATTAAATATTAATCCAATTTTTCGGTTAGTCTGGAAGTTCAGTTAAGCTATTATGCTTCAGAAGTTTTAGAAAAACAGCATTCAAAAGTATTTCAAAATAGACAAGAAAAAGAGGTTTGTCATATCGGTAAGTTTTATTTCGCTAACCTAAATGTAAAGCTATTGGAAGCTTTGGTTTCGGATAGGTGGCACATAACAGGGTAATATGTTAAATGTTGATATTGATAATTAGGCCTATATTGTATTACTTTCTGCTATTTTAACGGTAACGGTAGCGTTATAAGAAAATTTGACAGACAAGATGTAATATATGTTAATTTCTGATGTAATGCTACCGTTAAAATAACAGAAAGTAATAAAACATTGGCCAACAGCTGCCTCGTATGTTTCTGTTATGAATTTCTAATGTTTATAGAGTGTCTAAAAAAGATATCTTTGATATCCTTTAAAGCACTTTTATATTTAGATCTAATACTATTCTAACAATGATTACAATCTTAATTATTTTAGAGGCAAGCTGCATGAAGCTGCCTATACATTAAAAAATGTTAATGATGGTAAAGACCAAGGGACTTTTTTGGAGATAATTTTGTTACTTTCAAAATACGACATTATTCTTAAAAATCATTTGGATAATGTGGTTGAGCGTAGCCAACATTATAAAGATAAAGGTCTTACGAAGAGAACAGGAGATTTCGTGACATTCATATAAAATGACCAGTGACAGCACCTACAATCTATATTAGAGAATTGCTCTTAGAAAATTAACATAGGAAAGTGAAAATCGTTTTTCTCTATCTTAAATCGTTTAGATTTTATAGCATATCAAAGATACAAAAAGGTCGAGTTTCAAATGTCAATATATCAACAACAATTGAAATTTTAAACGTTGAAAAATATATAGGGTGTTCCATTTAACATAACATAGACGTCGTCACCTTTACCTTAAATCGGTAACACCGCATTTATGAAAATATTTCAGATGAATACACTTTTTACTCTTATTCAACGTTGCAAAATTTCAAATTGATCGGAATTGCCATTCTCCGTATACTTCTAATCGCCCATCCACTTTGAATCACCCTGTACATATGACACTGAATATAGATATGTACTGTTGGCGTCAGATAAATCCGTACGGTGTCAAATGAGTATAACCTCATTTTATGATTTTGGTAATACGGACTTTTAGTTTTACGTATTACCTAGGTCACAACCATATGGATTGAGTGGTTTTAAAGGTATATTAAGGTTTTTTACGTAATTGAAGGATTTGTTTGATATTAGCTTACTACCAAAGACATATATTAAATTCGCTAATACCAAAATTAGCCTACAATTTCAACTTTTGGGGAAATAAAAAAAAAACTTGGGCCTTGGGCGCTTATCTAAACCCAAACTCTGACTGAAAAACGGCCACTAACTTCTTTGTGTGAGTGTAATTTGGATCATATGGCGAATTTTGAGGTGGGTAGATGCAAATTTACCAAATACAATTTCAATGTTTGGGAAATTAAAAAAAACTTGGGCGCTGGGCGCTTATCTAAGGCCAAACTCTGGCTGAAAAACGGCCACTAATTTGTTTGTTTTGAGTGTAATTTGGATTGTACCGAGAGAATTTACCAATTACAAGAAGACTGAAATACTTTTTCGTCAAAATATATGACTTTTTCCCAAAAATATGCATTTTGCGGCAAATATTCTAAGGCAAACACGACCCCTTTGTTCTATATCACTGGACTTGAAGAAAGGTTTTGGGCCAGCTGCTCTATTTCTTATGCTGGAACATTGTATTATATATATACGTCGATATAGCGGTTTCAAATGGATTTTGTCTTTCGCCGATGTCCCTCACGCCATTTCTTTCACGTAAATAAAGGAAGACGAAGTACAATTTACAATGAAGCAATTAAGCCGTACGGATTTATCTGTCACCAACTGTACCTACTATCTATCTTTTAACTATTATCTTCAATTATGTATGTAATAAAAATTCGTAATAAAATATTCGGTGAAACTTGATTAACGAATTAGGAAACTGTCTGTAGTGTTTTTTTTATCAAATACTAATTATTGCCTTCTTGCAAGTATGCTTATCAGGGTCAGGTTTTTTAGAGGCCACTTGCAATGATTTCATGTTATGAGACTAGTGGCCAAGGCTTCCACGATCTTTTAGACCAAGTTTTGAAAAAAAAAACGGTCACTCAAATTTCTACATAGCTGATTGCACAGACGGAGCGTCAAATATACGGGGAAATATAATGGTTTTGCATCTAAGGCTGCAAAATTAAAATAAAGAACATGTACATATATTTTGAACCACGTGCTAAGTTGATGTTTTCAGGGGGAACTTAAAAGCATCTTCGTTGTTCACATTATTAAATTCCACTTCCACCTTTTTTCGTGAATCCCATAAGAGAATAGATATTTGCTCTTCGACTTCTCATGACTAGAAACATCGAAAATTGGGGGTTATTGGACAAACAAGGTTGTGGTCAAAGGAACACGAGTTAGAAAAAGTCTTTGGAGATTGTCCATTGTACTTAGATATTCTGGAAGCCTTATCCAGTATTTCAAAAAGTTTGGATTTAAATCCTGACATTCGTTCTACTGCAATTTCTTAAGTATGAAATTATTTTCTCGAGTATTTTTGAAAATATTTTCAATTACTGGCCCGCTCTCAAGATACCTACAAACTAAAGGCTTGTCAGTGGTGGTGCGGAAAATGATAATAATAAATAATATAGCTTAAGAAACATAACACGACCTCTTCGATTTGATGATAGTGAAGAAGTGGACAACTGTGATAATTTAATTCCAGTGCGCAGTTTTAAGAAAATATACGGAAAAATATTAATCATTTAGACTTCACCATTTAATAGATTTAAAAAAATAAGACCTGTGCTTTTTTGTCGATTTTTTTGTTTTACTTAAGTTTATGTATAACTAAGTATACAGTTCTATCTCTTAGAAAGTTTTTTTTATCAAGATCTTAAATAAAATCGGTTATTTTCCAGCACCATTACATTACATTCAGTCTCAATGTCACTCAGGTTTAGGAATGCAATCACAAGGTTTTACTTTACAGATGTGGTATATATGGGCAAGATAGATTTTGCGCGGCCCTCTGGTGGCGGATTCTATTTAAAGAATTTTTTTTGTCAAATTAATATTCATAAAAATGAAAAAATCTTTTTTTGCATTTTTATGAATACTTTAAACTATGATTATTAAGTAATAATTAACAGAAACAATTATAGGAATAAAAATTTCCTTTTAACCCTACTGAACTTCTGTTGTAATTAACCTTACATGTTATATATGCTTTAATAGATAAAACTCCAAAACTGAAAGTCTTTGGTGATCCATTGTACTTCTTAAATAAATTTTTGTTTTAATTTTAAAAAGCTCCTTTCAGCGAAGACTTACTGGTACTGTTAACAAAATTGGAATTACAATGTAAATATTTGGGTAGATTTTTACATATATTTTAAAGTTATTTTTTATGCAGAGGTTTAATTTTGAGATCATTGTTTGTAATTCTTCATATAATGGGTTGAAACTCACTGCTCTCATTCACTCACAGGACTGTGTGTAAATCTTATCTGTTTTTAATATATGCTCTTTTGGAATAGTTTATATATATATATATATATATATATATATATATATATATATATATATATATATATATATATATATATATATATATATATATATATATATATATATATATATATATATATATATATATATATATATATATATATATATATATATATATATATATATATATTGCGGGTTATTCGGGAATAAATAGACGTTATAATTTACTGAAACCTTCTATTCAGAACAAGTTATAATATATACTACTCGTAAAATCAATACGTGTGTCCGCTTTCGATGTGGTACCGTGATATAAAACTACATTCTTTACCTATTGTTATACAGTGTCGATACAGTAAATAAATATGTATTAATAATTTGCTTAAATATATTACATCATCCCACACCAAAAAGAAGTTATATAAAAAATATATGTTATATAATTTAATACATTAAAACTTTCTATCGTGCATAATGAACAAACGTAATGTAGAGCTTACATAAATATAAGAAACCTAAAAATTTACAAACTTATTATTAATTATTCATAACCTAACCTCTCAGGTGGTTTAATAGTTCTTTTAGGTCTCTGAAAAATTGGAGTAGAAAGATTATCTAACTCTATGTATAATTTTAAATGGTTTTGGGCATCTTGACAATCTTTCACTTCAATTACGTCATCATCATTTATAGGAACATTAGTAGAGATCTCATTGTCATGTAAACCACTTTGAACTTTTGTTTTTCTAATTTGGTTAGTATGACGTTTCCACTCTTTATTAAGTCCCGGAATTTTAATAATATATGTACATTTTCCAATAACTTTTTTTATAATTCCCGGAATCCACGAAAATGTATTTATTTCGCGATAATCCTTCACCAAAACCTTATCTCCTATTTTATATATTGTTCATTCCTTGCCTCCAAAATTTTTAATTTGTTTTTCTTGATTTTTAGAAACATGCTTTTGAATTTTCTCTAAATTAGGCTTTAATAAGGAAAACCGTGTTGTTAAATCACGACCAAACATAAGCATTGTTGGAGAAACACCTGTTGTAGCATGTGCCGTATTACGGTAATCGAATAAAAAATTTTGTAAAGAAACTTGTATATCCAATTTTTTGTTATGTCCCAAACAATTTTTTAAGGAATTTTTAATTGTTTTTACGGCATTTTCCGCTGCTCCATTTGAATGAGGAAAAAATAGTGCAATTGTGGTATGTCCAATACCATATTTCTCTAAAAAAATTTTAAATTCAAAACTTGTAAAATTACGTGCATTATCCGATACAATATATTTCGGTAAACCAAATCTCGCGAATGTACTATGCAACGCAGATATGGTAAAATGTGACGTAATATTATTAGTTGGAAAAACTTCCACCCACTTAGAATGAGCATCTAATATAATAAGAAAATATTTATTAAGAAATGGGCCCATGTAATCTATATGGATTTTTGAAAAAACTTCAAGTGGCCATTCCCAAGGATTTAATTTTGTTTTTGGCGGAGATATTTTATGAACAGAACAGTTTTTACATTTTAAAGCAAAATCTTCAATACATTTATTAATGCCCGGCCAAAAAAAATACGACCTTGCAATATTTTTCATTTTAATTACACCTAAATGTGTTAAATGTAATTGTTCAAGCATACGGTTTTGTAATTTTTCTGGAATAATAATTATTCCATAACAAAACTTCGTTTTCAATAGTAAGCTGATGCCTAATTGAATAAAATGCCTTAAATTTTAAATCGTTTTGGCCAAGAAGTCTGCACAAATCTAATCACGGACTGAAGTACACTATCTTGCGTAGTATTTTTTTTAATTAATTCGAAATTTGTTGAAATAAGTTGATTTTCGAAAAAATAGTTTACGTAATCGGGATCAACAGATTCCCAAATTTCGTCTTTATTGTTTTCAACTGGCAATCTTGATAAAAAATCTGCAGAATTATGTTTTGATTTTACATATTGGATTTTATATCTATAATTAGATAAAATTACTGCCCACCTTCTTAAACGAATATTGTGGAATGCCCTTTTGAGGACTAAATATAGCAATAAGGGGTTTATTATCACTTACAAGAATAAATTCGCGCCCATATAGGTACTGGTTGAATTTACATAGCCCAAAAATAATCGCGAGGCCCTAACTTTCAACTTGAGAGTAATTTTGTCCTGCGGACGATAACGTCCGCGACGCATATGCAATCGGACGCTCTTTTCCGTCGGGCAGAACATGAGATAAAACGCAACCTACCCCGCAAGGACTGGCATCCGTAGTCAATTTTAATTCATATTGAGGATTATAGTGAACCAAAATTTCGGCGGATGTTAAAGTATTTTTTACATTTTTGAATGCTTCGTCACAAAACTTGTCCCAAGACCATTTTGAGTATTTTTGTAACAGCTTGTACAAAGGATTCAACAAGGTAGCTAGGTTAGGTACGAACTTACCGTAATAGTTAATCATGCCCAATACTGACTGTAATTCTTTTATATTTTTTGGTACTGGCGCATTTTTTATTGCTCTAATTTTTTCAGGAGTAGTATGCAAGCCGTCTTTGTCAATTATGTAACCAAGATAACATACTTTGTCCTGAAAAAAGGAACACTTTTCCGGTTCAATCTTTAAACCGACACTTTGTAATCTAGACAATAATTTATTTAGACGCAATACATGTTCTGAATTATTCCGACCGGAAACTAATACATCGTCTAAAAAACATACACAGCCTGCCATATCCTGTGTCAAAGATTCCATAATTTTTTGAAATTTGGAAGGCGCACACGCAATTCCATACGGTAATCTCTGATACTGGAATAAGCCCTTATGTGTTGAAATAGTAGCAAGTTGTTTGGACTTTTCATCCAAACGAATTTGAGCATATGCTTGAGAAAGATCGATTTTTGAAAATATTACCTCACCCTGAAGTTTAAAAAAAAGATCTTCAATGCGAGGCAAAGGAAATTGATCGATTTCTAAAACAGGATTTAAGGTTACTTTAAAATCGCCGCATATTCGAACAACTCCCGATTTTTTTAATTACGGGTACGACGGGCGTTACCCAAGGAGAAAAATCGACAGGTTTTATTATTCCCAATTTTTCTAAATTACATAATTCGCTTTCAACCTTATCGCGAATACCGTAAGGTAAAGGGCGAGCCCTAAAAAATTTAGGCGCGACCGACTCATCCCGTAATTTAAGTGAAACGGTACCTTTGTTAAAATTTCCTAACCCAGGAGAAAAAAGATTGTCTTTTTAATAAGTAATCTAACTTGAACAGATTCGTGACAAAAATTAATTTGTGAAATATTTAAATCGTATAATGACATGAAATCTCTACCTAAAATAGGAGGTTCCCCGTTTTTAATTATATAAACATTTAACATTTTGGTTATGTTATTATAGCATATTTTAAATTTACAGATTCCAGGAGCTACCATTTTTTGTCCGGTATAAACATTTAAATTTTTATTTGGAGGGTATAATTTATAATAAGAAAAATTATCTTTCCAGAATTTTTCTGAAATAGCAGATATGCTAGCTCCCGTATCTAACTGAAAATCATACATATTATTATTAATCAAAATTTTTATAACAAAGGGATTTTTTACTACCTAATTATCATTAATAGAGAAAATATTCTGACTTTCTATGTAATTTTGTACATTTTTACCACTATATTTTTTACTATAAAAATTATTACCTTTGTTTTTTGGACACATAGGTGCTAAATGACCTTTTACCTTACAGGAATTACACATATAGTCGCGATAACGATATTTCTGCGAAACATGATTTTTTCGCCCGCAGCACGCACATTTATTTAAACTTTTAGAACCACTTGCACAACTAGTCGAACGGTTACCACTGATGTGTTGCACTGAACTTTCTTGCTTTATTTTAAATTGATCAACACTGAAAGAAACATCTACGGTCGCTAATTCTGTAACTGCTACTTCAACAACTTCAGCAAACTTTTTGGAGATCTCTTGTTTGAAAAGTTTTGACTGCACTGGCCCCTTATCGAATCCTATGATAAAACGGTCACGTAACATCATGTCAAAAACAGCCTCCTCAAACCTGCAGTTTATTGCTAAACTACGCACTCTCGCTGCCCATTCGGTAGCACCTTCTTTCACTTCTTTGAACGATGTAAAAAACCTTGATCTAGACACAAAGATAGATTCAGCTACTTTGAAGTGAGTGTTAAATAATAGAGTGAGTTCTGCATGGGATTTGTCCTCTGGCATTTTGGGAAGAGCCAAATTGTATATAAGCTTGTACGCCTTTTCCAGGGCCAGGGCGTTAAGTAACAAGGCTTTCTTTTTTCCATCATCTTGGATAGAATTTACTGTAAAATAATTATCCAGACGTCTTTTATATATTACCCAGTCACTATTTTGAGCACTGAATTCCCTGATTTGTCCATAATATGATGGATTTTCTTGTTCACTCATTTAATTTCGAAAAACTGTTCAAAATAAAACGTAACTATATATTATGCACCGTGGCACAATAATGAAACACGTGGATCCTAACACTTAAACTGAAGTGTTTCACTTCTCGTCGCTAATGTGGAATTTTCCGGTTATTCGGGAATAAATAGACGTTATAATTTACTGAAACCTTCTATTCAGAACAGGTTATAATATATACTATTCGTAAAATCAATACGTGTGTCCGCTTTCGTTGTGGTACCGTGATATAAAAACTACATTCTTTACCTATTGTTATAAATAAGTATACAGTGTCGATACAGTAAACAAATATGTATTAATAATTTGCTTAAATATATTACATATATATATATATATATATATATATATATATATATATATATATATATATATATATATATATATATATATATATATATATATATATATATATATATATACATTTTAGATGCTCACGACCGTATTAAGATAAATAAAAAATCTAATATCGGGTATGCGGTCTGTAGGTCAAATAAATAACTAATTTACTTCTGACATCCTCTATATTTCGTCATTTATTTATGACTTCATCAGGAGGAAACGCTAAAATACACCACAGATTAAAATGATTTCAAATTAAAAAAAAAACAATTAAGACTTACAAGTGAAGTTACAAAAACAAATACGAAAATAGAGGATGTCAGAAGTACATTAGTTATTTATTTGACCTACAGACCGCATACCCGATATTAGATTTTTTATTTATATATATATATATATATATATATATATATATATATATATATATATATATATATATATATATATATATATATATATATATATATATATATATATATATATATATATATATATATATATATATATATATATATATATATATATATATATATTTATCTACCCGCCTATACAGTTTCAAATCGTTATAGTCTACATACGAACACAAACCAATTTCGACTAATTCAGACCCAGCCGCGGGCTTGAAATCGTTTCAGTGTGTTTTTCAAATCGGGAGACATCTATTAACATAACACCAAATTTTCAGTGGGGTCTAAAAAAACGCCAAAACACCTAGCTTAATACAGTTTTAGTACAGCGTTGATTATACTAGGGAGAGCTCGAGACGTTACTGTATATGGTATATCTTATTGACAGAGGAGAATTGACTTTGCCGGCTACATCAGGCCCTAAGTGTGGCAACCTAGCAGCGGGTTTATTAACTTCGTGAATTTTATATGTTTTACACGTAATTTGCTTTTCGTACAGTTGCATATATATATAAAGTCGCGTTGTCCTGACTACCTCAGTCCATTAACGTATAGAAAAACTTATTGCATCTAGATACATAAACGTTGTCAGGTCCTATTAGTGCTTGACACCTAGATGGGTGGATTAAAACCGCTAAAAAAGTTACATTTTTAAAACGATGAGGTAGGTATTATTTTGAAAAATAATCGGACACGTTAAATTTATTTCTTTTTTTTAATAATTATTAATCTTTCGAGATTTTACAGGGTGATATAAAAAGATAGGAAACTCTAGATATTTTAAAAATATCTCAAAGGAGATTAAATATTTCTAGAAACTTTGGGTCAATTTCAGTTTTTTGGAAGTGGAATTTAAAAACAATTAGGTTTTTAAATGAACCCTGAAACACATCGCGTTTTGCTTTCCTCAAAGGCTTTTTGCTTGTATTGACTTTTACATTTTACACAGTGCTCTAAAAGTATTAACATGCTTTGTATTTTTAAAAAGTTTCAGAACCGTTTAATTTCATTTTGTTTCTCTTATACATGGTGGCATAAAAACATCTGTTAAAAGCTAATTTAACCACAGTCTGTTTTTTTACTTGATTTGACTATTTTTGTTTATTAAAAAAAGGACATTATTATAACAAATGAAGACTAATAACTAAATATTTTATATTTCAGGCAGAGCTTGCCTGTTTACTTAAAAAAAGAGCTCATATAGGTCGATTTTATTTCATTCTTTAAAATTTTGTAGATGCATTTAAAAATCTTCAAGGACAAATCCACATTAGTCTAAGTATGGCTTACAAACTTGATATTTTACACGATTATACGTAAACACGTCAACAAAATGCAAATATAAATTACAAAATGCAAATGTAAGTTACAACTTAAAAAAATTATAGGTAATAAAATCTTTAAAACCATAAAATGTATTTTAAATTAAAATCTCCCTAACGCCATTTTTGAATATCTTACCTGGTTCTCATAATTACAACTAAATAAACCTAAAGTTAATAAAATCTTCAAAATTATAAAATGCATTTTAAATAAAATCTTAATGGTAATTTTGAATGTTTTTTTTTGTTGCCCTCTCAAAACAGCCGGAAGGGCATTAAAAATTTTATAGCCAAATAGTCCGGATCATTCTGACACCTTTTTAGCCGGCAATATGTGGGTACTATGTTATATTTATTTCTGGTATCATGGCTGTGGACATTACTGTACACTTTGAAGTTATCAATTTTATTTTTTTCATATATGAGATTTTCTAATATGCATACATATGGCATTGTTAGTATTTTTTGTTGTTTAAATATAGGCCTGCAGTTCTCTTTCTAGCTCACTCTTATCAAGACTCTTACGACCTTCTTTTGAATACCAAAAAATGCAATGACTTTCCAATATCCTTAAAAAAAAACATATTTTAAAAGGAAAAATTGTTTTTTTTCAGTATATTTTAACTAAATGATATTTTGATAATACTGTTTTCTCAGTTGCTTTTAAAGAGAAAATTTTGTTTAATGTTCAATTCATCTGATTAGGACCTAAATTAAATTAAAAAAATGTATCACTTATATATTTGTCTATAGGTTTAACAATGTTTGAAATTACATAAGAGCAATCCTTAAACTAGTTATTTTCTGACTTTAAGAAAACAAACTTAAGAAAACACAACTTTACTAAAATCAGTCTTTTATTGGATATTTAAAACACAGGTTTCTAATTAAAAAAAAACATTTTATTTTATATAAAACCAGGAACTAGTTACGTTAAAAAGTGGTTTACACCAAAACTGTTTTTATTTACTAAAAATATTACAAATGTGAGTGGTTCATTTTACTGTCAACATATTAATGCAAATAAGAAATCAAAGTAATTTTTGAAAAATATATATAGGGTAATATGAAATTTAACGTCCTTTTAAACCACTCCGCAAAATGCTTATGAGAACTCAATCCTGTAACTATTTTTTAATATACATGATAATATGATGATACAAATTTCATATACAATACATAGGGAAAACAGGATGACACAAAATAAGCTATTTTAAAATATTTAGCATATTGTACTGCCCTATAAGAAAAGTTTTATATGAATATGTGCCAAATCGCTTTATTTTCGAATAACGTTTATAATATCCTGTATCTGGATACAGATACTTTTTGGACCCAGATTTATAAGAAATTTTTCTCTTGTTTCTTGCGGGTGCTATACACTAAATATGTTAGAAGGCTTATTTTATATCATACGAATTTTCCTTTGTATTTTATATGGGTCAATCCTAGATGATGTTGCAGGATTAGGACAAAAATAAAAATTAGCCGATATTTTGACTGTATATTCAGAATTTGGTTTTTTATTAAAGAAAAAGATGCACTGTTTTATAGATACGTTATGGACACATGTATTAATTATTTTTACTCAATTACAAAAAAAGCAAGTGCTACCAGTAAATACATTTTTCTCTATATTTTTAATATATAATTGAGCTGTCTCTATTTTTTCAATTGCAAATAAAATAAAGACTAAATATAGAAATATGAAGAAAAAGTATTTAGTAATTATGGTATTTTGTCTATTTTAAATTGAGATCTATTGATTAATTAATTAATTAATTTGGCCATACATTGATTTTTATTCAAAAAGAAACCAAAAATGATATTTTTTTTTTAGCCTTGAAGAATTTCTGTCCTAAATCCGCTACGCAATCTATTCATTCGACAGAGTGATTCAGATCATACAATGTGTCCAAAGAAATATTCAACAAATGGGAAACTTGTATTAGTAATTTGTAATAGTTTTGACAGTATTAACTGCTGTTATACACAAGGTGTTTAAATACACAAAAAAGTGGATTACAAATGCTAAAATTCTCAGCACATATAATTTCTGTAAATGCAGTTTTAAACGTCCAAGAAATGACAATTAAAAGTTGAGTAATTTGTTTTCATATTAGTTATAGGTAAAGACATAATTAAAAATGAAACAAAAACAAATGTACGATTTTTTTATTGAAATATGTCAATAACTGTAAGTAATATGAAACAGCTCTACTTGCCTTTTATTTTTCATTTTTATGGCCTTCAAAACTGCCATCACAAAAATGCTATTTTTCATTTATTTACACCCTTTATATCTGACGTTCAATTTAATATTGTCAAAGCTATATGATCTTCAAGCACTAACATGTATACAAAAATACAATTTTCTAAGAATTAAATAACAAAAAAGTTTCCCTTTTGTTGCATACATCTTTGGACACATATTGTGGTATTGATGATTTGCGACCTTATTTTTAGCCTTATGCCATAAATTATCCCATTTATTGTTGTAATGTTATAGGTTAAGTACAAGGTGGTAATTATATTTTGAATCGGGTCTCAAGATTAACTTCTAGAGATAACAAAACATATTGTATATAAAGTTTAATGGTTTTCTCTGAACAATCAGGATTTGCTGAAAATCATAAACAAATGGCAATTATTGAAAAGTAAAAAAAATCATTGACTTTGTTATTTTAAATAGAACACCCTATGGATTAGTATATTAATAAATGGACATATTCGTGCTGATTATAGAAGTACCAAGTTTAATACCCCTATGTTAAAACAGCAAGAAAAAAACACTATTGTACGTGGTAATGTATTCTTTTATAATGACTATTTACTTCCCCTCACTTTCGAACATTTTACCTATGCCTTTAAGGATAAAAATATCAAACCGGGTATTTTTATAATCAGGAAAAGATATCTATTTATTGAAATAGTATTATAAATGGTGTTGCATTAAAATAACAAAGTCCTTGCTAATGTTCTTACTGGTTATTTGTCATTTGTTTATTTTTTTTAGCAAATCGTTATGGTTGAATGCGAATAGAAAATAGAAATTTGCATGTATCTATGCTACTGTTTAAAAATAAAAACATGATTAATAAAAAACTTGCCTCGCTGTTTTTGATTATAACCCAAAAAAAATTATTTTAATAAATATTAAACTTTGTTCTTATTTTGTCTAATTAACTATGAACATTTAAAATGTCGGTGGTTTACGAACGGGTTTAAATATTTTTTTTTTCTGTTGCAGTACACAATTTCCCTTTCTTCTTAATTGGATTATTGCATGTCGCCTTTCATTGCTTTTAAATGCCATTTGTGAATTTTTTTTACTGTTTCGTTTTCCGAATGATGTCGGAAGAGGTGACGAGAAAAATGACCAACTCAAGTTGCTCCATTTTCACTAACTCCAAAATTTTTGGGTTCGGCTTAACATTTTCACTCTCACTTCTTAGTTCACTACTTCATAAAAACTATACTACCACTTGCTTGCAAATGAAAACATGTTGAAAAACGCGGGAAATGCGGGAATCGCGTTAAATGACAAAAACGCCGCGGAAGTAATGGGAATGCATTTAGGCAACACTGCTGGGATTGAGTACTTCGGTAAAACCTGTTAATTTTGATACAGCTGGCTGGGAAATCGGATATTTACCGGTGCTTGGAAGCGATTGCATTTTAACGGTATTTTTTCAAGTTTATTTTTTTCTACCCCTCTTTGGTTATATAATTTCTTGTTATAAAAGCAAGTAGTGCTGAAATTTTTATACTCGTCGATTATGATTATTTTTTCGGCTTACCTAGAAATTAAAACATTATTCGAGATTTAAATGTCGGCATTTTAACATATTTCCATACACCACAGTTCGTTACAATTAATGCTAAAATTAAAATAATTCAAATTCAAACAATTTTTATTCATCAGCTAGTACATGACAACTTTCATGATTATTTGCTATTGTATGGAAAAAAATACTTATATTCCTACATACATAAATAAGCTGAGGAATAAGGACTGCTCCCCAATTAAAAAACTGATTCGCAGCCACATAAAACATATGACTGCGCGGAACAACCCTACCAATTAACATCTAATACGGAGTACAATTTTATTCAGTAAGACCAAGTTTATAAGATAAATGTAACATAATATATAGTAAATTATAAAAACTTATAAAAAAAAATTAATCAAATAAATGGCGTGGCTAGGAAAAGGATAAGGAGACACCCCAGGAGACATTCATGTGCATGGGTCGGAAGAAGCTAGACATAAACAGTTTATAAAAAACATGGAAAGCATCAGTGCAGTGCATGCAAACATTTGGCTTACATTCAAATGTGCGCACAAAACACAGAAATTGATTAATTATATATAAGGAGTTTCCCAGAGAATCACGATTTCAAGTAAGACTTTGTTCAACTAAAAGTTTGTTCCTGATATACTGGGTGAACGGTTGAATGTTATATTCCTTTACGCGATTTGGAAGAGAATTCCACATTTGTATGGCTATAAAACTGAATGATTTCTGAAACGTAGACGTTTTGTGTTGAGGAATTATAAAATCGTTAACATTCCTCGTAATGACATAGCGGTTATCTTGTACGCTAAAAAGTCTTCTCAAATAAGGGAGTTGACCTGATTTTAAAATTCTGTAGACAAACGTATATATATGTAATTTGCGTCGATTTGCCATCGTTAAAACTGAAAAATTATTTAAATATGGAGTGATATGATTCCTAAAAGGAATATTATGAGAAAATCTCATACAGGTATTTTGTAACTTTTGAATAGATTTTGAAATTCTTCCAACCAACGAGCTATGATAAACCACGTCCCCGTAATCAAATAGAGATAAAATAAGTGTATTACATAAATAATATTTAATTTTTTCTGGCAAGTAAGTTTTAAGTTTGGTCAGATTTTTAAGACGCATATATGCAACTTTAAGTTTGTTTTTAATATGTGTTTCGAATGAGAGTCCGGATTCAAAATAGATACCTAATTTTTTTGTTTCACTTAAAACAGGCACAGGTGCGTTGTTAATTTTTAAATTTAGATTACCTGACATGTCTGCTATTTGATTTTTATTAGTTCCAAATAAAATTAAACACGATTTGGCTGCGTTCAGCTTCAGGTTATGATCCATCGCAAAATGGTTTAGATAATCTAGATCGCGATTAAAATTAGCCATACAATTTTCAAAATTCTGAGGTTCAAATGACATATATAATTGAGAGTCGTCAGCAAATTGTTGAAGTTTCGAAAAATTAACTCCCTTATCCATATCAGCAACATATAAAGAAAACAGCAACGGCCCCAAGATCGACCCCTGCGGTACCCTAGTTGTCAAAGGTAAATAGTGAGATTTGAGCTTGACAGGATCATCATTTAGTAGTACACAGTGGGATCGGTCAACAAGATAAGACCTTAGAAATGCTACAGAGTTTTCCGATAAACCAAGGTAATGAAGTTTAGCCAATAGCATATCGTGACTCAACGTATCGAATGCCTTACTAAAATCTAATAGAGCTAAGCAGGTTATTTTTTTCTTATCCTCACTGATCCTGATGTCGTTTACAAGATTTACTAAACACGTAATAGTACTGAAGTTTTCACGAAAGCCTGATTGACATTCAGGTATTAATTTATTAGAAGCAGAAAAAGATACGATTTGTTTGTAGATATGTTTTTCAATTATTTTAGAAAGAACTGGCAGTATACTAATAGGTCTAAGATCCTTAAAATCTTTAGGATTATTTGTTTTCGCTAGGGGTTTTATTATTGCTTTTTTCCATAAATCAGGGTAACAATTTTCTAATATACAAGTATTAATTATATTTATGAGCGAATTTTTACAAAAAGGTAAACATAACTTTAGATCCGTAATAGATAACTGATCTTCTCCAATGGATCTACTTTTTATTGAGTTAACTATTTTAATCAAAGAATTTTCATCTATTAGGTCAAAGTTTAAATCAGGTGTTACATTAGCATGCTTATTTTGGTTATAAAAATTGAGTTTTATGTTTGAAGTTGTATTAACCCCTGAGGCGCAATTGGAAAAATAATCATTAATGGAGGATGGGTCCGGAAAATTTGTAGAGATGTCATAGTTTGTGTTTTTTGTCAAATTTAATTTTTTTGCCTTAGTCCAAAAATCTCTACTAAATAAATACATATATGTCACACTACTAAAATAATACATATATGTCACATAGTACGGAACATTTAAACGTATTACACCGTAAACAAGTATACGAACAGTTAAAATGGTACTAAATTTATATTGGAGTAAGAAGCGATTCATACTGATTTTATTTGTTTTGATGCTTTTTTTTTTCGTTTGAACCTCGAAAGAAAGGAAGTATGTGAACGTAAATTTGATTTTTTTATGGTTATTTTGATGATTATGTTACACAATTAAGTTGTTATATATTTTACTTAAATTTTTAATGTCAGTTTTATCGTTGATACTATTTTTGTTTTTTTTAATATATATCATTTTTAAGAACTCCCTTTTCTGTTGGTTTTTTTCAGTTTTAAGTATCGTAGTCTCTTGAAATTTAAATGTATGTGATAATTGCTGTTCGTGATTAGTTAAGGCTGTTTTATTTTTTTTATCGTATTTGTGTCCATTTAATCTATTTTGTAAGTATTGGGAGGTTTGACCAATGTAGACACTAGGGCAGTTGTTACATGGAATTTCGTATATTGTATCAGATTTTTTATTTTTATTGGTTTTACATTTTAGTGAGCTGAACTTTCGTTGTGACAAACTGATATATCATATTTATTAAAAAGTTTTTGTAGATTCTTAGATAGGCCATTTATATACAGGAATGACAAGTAATTGTTTTTATTTCTTTTTTTTTGTGGTGGCAGGGGATTGTTTATGAGATTTTGCATTCGTGACTTAAAGATAGAATTAATGAGTTTAGATGGGTAACTATTTTTGATTAGAATATTTTTTGCTTTATCCCTGTATATTGTGTCACTCAGTTTTATAGCACGATCTGCAAGTCCAATTACGACCGATTTTTTTTTGGTATATTGGATGGTTTGATAAAAAATTCAAATATCGGCCCGACCAGGTGGTTTTGGTATACCACTCTGTTTTAATAGACTTGTTCTCACGATGGATGGTCATATCTAAAAAGTTAATTTTTTGATCATTTTCTATTTCAATGGTAAACTGAATTCTAGGATGGTAAGAATTGAATGTTTTTAAAATATCGTCACACATGTTTTACGGAACTGCAGTGAAACAGTCATCCACATATCGATAAAAAAATGGTAGCTGTTAAGGTAATTTTGATATCATAGTATTTTCTAGCTCCTCCAAAACCATTTGAGCAATTACGCTTGAGATGGGAGACCCCAGAGCGCATCCTTCAGTTTGTTTATAGTATGTGTTGTTATATGAGAAGTAAGTAGACTTTAATGTTAATTCAGTTGCTGACAGGTATTCTTCCAGAGGTATGTCAGTAAACTGTTTGATAAGGTTCCATTTTTGTCTTATAATGTCTAGAGCGAGTTGTATTGGGACGTTGGTGTATAGAGAAACTACGTCAAGCGATATTATCTTATATCCATTAGGAAGTACTGTATCGTTAATTTTTTCTTTAAAATGCCAGGAGTCTTTTACGTATGAGGTGGTTTTATTGACTATATTTTTAAGGATGTCTTTTAAAAATTTCGATAAATTGTGTAATGGGGACTGTACACAAGATACTATTGGACGCATTGGAATTCCCTCCTTATGTAATTTGGGGAGTCCGTACATTTTTGGGGGTTGGGCGTTGTGAATCTTTAATTTTTTAGCTACACTTGGTGAAATATAGTTTTTATTTTCCCAGCGCCCAACCCCCAAAAATGTACGGACTCCCCAAATTACATAAGGAGGGAATTCCAATGCGTCCAATAGTATCTCGTGTACAGTCCCCATTACATAATTTATCGAAATTTTTAAAAGACATCCTTAAAAATATAGTAAATAAAACCACCTCATACGTAAAAGAATCCTGGTATTTTAAAGAAAAAATTAACGATACAGTACTTCCTAATGGATACAAGATAATATCGCTTGACGTACGTAGTTACGGGCAATTACACAAAACTTTTAATCACTAATGATGTAATTTTACCAAAAGAAACAAATAAAATTCTCCCAAAAAGTAAAGGATGCTTCTAATTTGGGATTTGATAACTGAGTTACTGAGTCGACTTTAATATATTTCGGCGGCGTTTGAGTTCCGACTGTTGAGTTCCGTTCTAGAAAAGATTGATTCAGTGTTAATCTTTTTCACCTCCTTAAAAAAAAAGACAAGGCTAACCAATATATAGATTGAAATACATTTTGATATAAATGGTCTTGCTTTCTGGTGGAAAAAATATCTTTGTCCATATACCTTTTGCTAACTTTACTCCTTGTAATGTCCTATACAAGAAAGTTTATTGAGACACTTGTTATCCTGTCCTTAACTCTAGAATTATAACTGTTAAGCAACAGCCAAAAGAGATAAGGATTATAGGTTTACAATTAAATAATTAGGAGTGACTAAAGTTGTCTTAAATTTTTAAATATTTTATAAGATTATATAGAAATAAATAGCCAAAAAAATGTCTTTAAACTAAAGATAAGAAAAGTAACGTTACAATACCTAATGCCATAAATATAAAATTCATTATTGTAAAATAGAAATCATAGTAAAATAGAAAAAAAGGACACTCCATCTTAAACACAATAAAAATCCCACTACATCATTGTTGGATCATAAATCAGAAAAATCCGCCCGACAAACAATAAATAATCTGTTTTTGACAAATAAGCCATGAACAAAAACTGAACTTCACCGAGTTGAAAACTACCTCAATTCTCTCGATTTTCCGGACCATGCAATAGTCGATTACGCTTCAATTTAATCAGTAGCGTCTACAAAACTTTTTCCTCTATTATTGTTATTAACATATACGTTTTCATTATAATCAGATATTAAAACTGTGAGTGAGAATTCTCAGAATATATATAATACATTCATTGAACGACTAATGAGTATATAATTGTATTATGTAGCTATTTAAATATATACATATATATATATATATATATATATATATTTATATATATAGATAGAAGAAATAGAGTCTCTATTCGGACACGAGAAAGAAAGCTTCGAAAATGCCAAATGTGATTTTGGCGAAACGTCAGCAAAACTGTTCTTTTCAGAACGACAGTAGTGAACGGATGTACACCCGGAATGAAAACACATTGTATTTTTCCATCCGTGAAGGATGAAAAATCAACATATATATATATATATATATATATATATATATATATATATATATATATATATATATATATATATATATATATATATATATATATATATATATATATATATATATATATATATATATATATATATATATATATATATATATATATATATATATATATATATATATATATATATATATATATATATATATATATATATATATATATATATATATATATATATATATATATATATATATATATATATATATATATATATATATATATATATATATATATATATATATATATATATATATATATATATATATATATATATATATATATATATATATATATATATATATATATATATATATATATATATATATATATATATATATATATATATATATATATATATATATATATATATATATATATATATATATATATATATATATATATATATATATATATATATATATATATATATATATATATATATATATATATATATATATATATATATATATATATATATATATATATATATATATATATATATATATATATATATATATGGTAAAATCCCAATGAAGGGAGTCCTATAAGTTAATTACATATACTAGGGACAGTGGAGTCATTGGCTTATCGCCAAAGATAGGATATAGGAGAATTTGCGTTCCTTACAGAACTTGCAAACATTATTATAAAATTAATTTTTAAAGTGTCTTATGGTAAATTATTATTTATTATGGTTTACATAAAATTATCTAAAACTTAATGACAACTAAACTCAGGAATTGATTTTAACAAATAATCGTGATCATATTCGTGGGTAATCAGTACAATTACTGGGAATACATTTGGATGACTGCTTAAGTTGGAATTCGCATGTATCATCCTTGCAAAATAAGTTGTGCTCCTCTATATTCGCTATTAGACAATTTAGTAGAAGAATTGATTCAAATACACTTCTATCTTTATATTTTTCACTCACTTATTTCTTATGGTGTCTCTGGGGAGGTTCATCTGGAGCAACGAAGATTTTCAGGCTACAAAAAAAGTTATTCGCTTTATCTCAGGGGTTTGACTTAGGATTCACTCAAAAACTCATTTTATCAGATTGCAAGTGTTACCTTTGCCCTGTCTTTTTATTTACTATCAACTTTTAGAGATTCACTGACATTTTGGCTGTTGGAATTCGAATTCAGATTTTCACTCTTATAACACTTAATCTGGTAATTTGATAAAACCCCCTAAATTTAGATTGGAAAAATCAGTGAAAAATGCATTAAATTTTAAATTATATAATAAGTCTCTTTAAAGTCTCTCCATCTTTCAAGATCAAGAAGCACTTAGTACAAAATTCATTTTATTCCGTGTCAGGCTACATGGTTGCTCCCATTTCAGTTAATCTATAAAATGTTTCAGCATTATTATATTTTTATTGATCTTATACAATTGTTACTTTTAGTTGATTGTTTTAATATATACGTAAATGTGTTTTTTTATTATTGTACGGTTTCATATTATTTTTTGTCGTATTATATTTTATATGTATGTACTATTATAACTATTTCTTATGATGTGAAGTCATTATTTTTTGTAAACAAATGTACTTAATAAACACTAAACACACTACACTAAAAAGCCCTCCACAAAATACATCTGTTTTATACTTTACTTATACTATATTTTACCCTTTAGCCGTTTTGTCCTTTTACAGAAGGGCTTTATCTAAGCACGAACCTAAGTTTGGAATGGCAGGACCGTTATTTCATGTTTTTAATTGACATAATGTGACCTAAACTGAACTTACAGACTAACCAAAATATTGGATTAGTATTTAATAAATATCTATTAACCAGTTTTAATTTAGAAATATTTTATTATCCCTACGGAATATTGTAACTTTCGATTAAATAAAGGATGTAGAACTGCCCAATAAACTATTATGTAATGAACACTCTAACTACGATAGAGTAGTATTAAACTCTAAATTCCTTGGAATTAAATGTGGTTCTCCTATATGTGTAAGTATAAGATCTAATCGCACATTTTAAACTTATTTATACCCATACTAGTACCAGAGTTCTAGATAGTGGCGTAATTAAAAATTTACGCTCTCCCTCTATCCCAAAAATTCCAAAGTAAATTTTAAATTTTTTTACTGAAAATTAAAATTCACAAAAGAACAATTTTTTTTTAAATATTATGAAACCACTTCAAATATTAATAATTTATTCGATGAAAATGACTCGAATGGTTTAGTCGAATTTCCGGACAATACAAATCTGTACAATTTAAATCTGCTCACTCAAAACTCCAAAAATTTGAATTTCATTATCCCCAGTTTCAAATATCCAGAAAAAAAATTGTGATAATAAGCAGGCGCGATTATGGGATTTTGGTTTGGGGTGGGGGCTAAGGCATTAAACTAGAAACTTAAATTCATCTCTTTATTTTTTAGTAACTTATAATATAATTAAAAGCATCAGGCATGTATTTATTTTTGGGCCTTTTAAGAAAGCCCAATTAAGAAAATATTAACATAAACTGTATAAATTTATATCTTATTCATAAAGACAATACGTTTTCTAACGTAAATAGATGCCGAAATAATTTCACCCGAATCACTTTAAGGACTCACTTTACGGGAAGACAAAGGAGAATCTTTAAACCCTTATTCTTTGCCCTCTTTAGATTTAATTTCCCCTCCAAATCGGTTTAAATACCACAAGACCGAGAAATGGGCATTTTAATCTTTTGTTAGACGTAACGATAGCATGATACAAATCTACGGCAATTAGTTTTCCTTAAATATATTTGTTAAACATGAAAATTTCTGTTTAATAAGTATCGAGCACGCGATAAGTCGAAAAATAAGGAAGACTGGAGAAAGGTGGGAAGAGCTTAAGGGTGTTTAATAATTATTTGCTTTTTTTAAAACATAAAACATGCCAAGTATACATCTGGAGTGGCACAGGATATTGTTACCACCCAATTTTTTTCGTAAACCTTAACGGAAAATTTGAAGATGTTATACGGATACAAATTACTATTTTTTAATAAAATCACAACTTTGAAATGACTTTCAGTTTACGCGTACAATGTTTCTTAGAAAGGGGTTTATTATTATTTTTTGTATGATTGAATAAAATAGTATTGAACAATGTAAAAATACTTTAAGTAGTGATGAGTTAAAAAGATAATCGATAAAAGAATTAAACCTATATTAATAAGAAAGAAAAAATTGAAAGAAACGTATTTAACTAATTAGGCATTCCACAGAGAAATCTAAAGGCAGCTTAATTTGAAGCAAAATTACAGGAAATTGATGGAATTTCACCAAAGAACAACATACAATTCATTAATAAATGAGTGTTCCCACTATCCCTGGGTAAGTTTTAAACATTGACATTTCGGGTGCATGTGATAAATACAATATTAAATGGTTAAACTATAGAATTACTTGTAGGCTTATATATTATACCTTTCAATTTCACTTATTATATTTACAGTCATCTATTATGTCTGCCATCAACCTTGCGCTCCCACCGTAAGGCTCACTGGTCCGTTTATTGTAGATAGTAAATCTACCTTATACCTTTCCATACAGTTTAACAGTGATGAAGGCGCCGGAACAAAAACTAAAGACTTTCATTAAATAGAGGACAGTTAATATAAAAATACCTCTTAAAGCTATTAATTAATAAAACAATAGAAATATTATTTAAAAAACAAAATTAGCGTGTTACACATGCGTCTTTTCATCTATATATCATATTATAATTCGAAGCTCTAGACACAAGTCTTTAAACATTATTACAAAGCGCTAATAAAAATATGTTATTGAACTTTGTATATCATTCAACTATCAGGACAACCAAATAATTTTTGCGATATCGGATAAACTAGATATAGGGATAGATGAAACATGTGCATCGGCAATTCAAAACTTAACTACATTTATGTTTTGTTAGTGTTTATCTAATTTTAGAATGCAGTGATCAGCTAAACATTCGAGGAATCTAGTCCATTACCATTTATTAATATTTGTTTTTAGTAATAGTTTATTAGGCTTTTGTTTTCTTGCACCATATTTTAATTCCGCCAGTCAGTTCATTTCTGTATCACTTGTTTTGGTCCAAAATTTAAAGTCAATTCTATACTAGAGATCCCGTCCAGTTTAGCATGGTTGCGGAAAGGAGACGTTAATAGAGGTTAATAAAAAACCGAAACAAAATACATTCGAACAAAATTAACTTTTTTTCACTTTTAATAATTGCCTGATAATGCCGCTTAAAACTAGAATACAATCGATAAAGAGACTAAATAACTAATGGTTTTAAAACTCATTTTCTATTACTCTGCATCTTGCAAAACAAAGTACTTGTGGACCTTTATTTATATAGGCCAAAAATATAATTAAAAAATGCCATGCTATAAAAAATGACGAATTGTTTAAATGCATCTTTGTAATAGTATTTTACAAAAATCTATCCAAAAATAATTTGATATATAAACAATTGACTAAAGTGCCGAAAGTTGATTTTTTCTTCTAGACTAAGATGAATAGGTCGTATAAAAATCCTTAATTTCAAAGTTGTAGATATTTCAAAAGTCTATAATTTGAAATGTATATGCCCGTCAAAAAAGCGTTGATTAGTTTCCAAAAAAACAAATTGCGTAAGTAACTCCAAACATGAGCTATTTGGCAAATGGCAATAAATTATGCAATTTGCAACGTATATATTTCAACATTCGTACAAATATAGTCTACGTGATGGTTAATACTTTTGCAAAATATTGACCCTGCTACATAATTTGTTAACGGATTATGGTTATTTGTCTATTCCAGAAGGAATTATTTAGACAATAATTCTACTACAACTGAAAGCAAATAGAGACATCTACAAGAGTTCATTTTATTCATAATGACTGACACTGAAACATACAATTATTTTCTTTATAGAAATTTGCAGAATAAACGTCAAAAACAGTCTGAAAATCATCATCTGTAAGGATCTTGTATATTTAATATAATTTAAAAAATGAATACTGAAATTAGGTAGCCTTGAATTTTTGTACTTTACTGAGTTGATTTGTAACCCAGTGTAAATATTATGACACCGTTCATTTGGTATACAAAATCGGCGTGAAATACCGCCCCGAATACTTTACAAAATTTGGACATGCTCCGTGAAATTTATTATATTTTTTACCTTCAGTGTTGCCTCAAAAGAACAATGTTAAATATTTCACGAAACTGTGTCATCACTGATATGTTAATGGTATGTATACATAGACCCTTACTATGTTTATTAAAATTGTAGGAAGCCATATTTTTTTCATTGACACATCGATGCGACACTGAACGAACACTTTAGTGATATGTATAATTCAACCCGATACCTAGCGCTAATCACGTCGTTTAAGAAACGAGCTTCACATAAAGCTTACCTTTAAAAAGATTGTCATATAAGACACGTGGGGTGGTGCTCGTGTGTTAAAACTAAAATACAACTGACGCTAAACTTAACACACCGAAACAAACCATAAAAATATTATTTTTTATTTTATGTTTTTACACTCCTCCCCTGCGCCGGTGTGCAAAACATTGGACTTGGTGGGAATTGAACTCAGCACTAAGCAATGCCGGTGATAGACCTACGAGTGCCTGGCATAAAATCGAGCCAGGTCGCTGGTACGTTACCCCCCTAAAGTTTAACGTACTCGACTTATATATAGCTAAATCTCAGAGTAAACACAAGTAATTAAAATTCTGTAATAAAATGTAACATATTATATTCATATTATTGACCAAATATCTACAATATAAATACTTCTGAAATGTAATTTATTCATTTACAAATATTTGCCATGAAGTAATGCATTAAAAGTCCGTATCCAAAAAAAGATCAGTATACATTGATTTGGCCCGGAAAGTCCAATACGTGATGTGCCGTCAACCCGTTTCCTGGGTTTAAAAGTATACATTTAAATTGCATTAAAACTCGTATACAAACATCTTATTAATACTAAGGAACTTAGTATAAGTTATACAAATGGTACATTCCAATATTTTTTTTCGATAATTTGTACAAAAATTACAGGATAATTACTAGTAAGTAAAATTTTCTCACAGATGCTTTAATTACAGCCTTTATCATATGGGGTTGTTGGACAGCGGTGTTAAAAAATATTATAATATTTAAAAGATTTTCACAAAGCAGATGAACTGGCAAAAGTACTAATTAATTAATTTAATATAGGCAACACGGCAGTTCCAAAGGACAATGTACACTATAATAATTACAATAACTCAGTATCGTCTGATTTCTTTTTATATGGTAAAAACTGGGGTATATTTGTTTGTTTTAGCTGCGGAGGCGATAATTCTAGAGAAAACTGTAAATTAAAAACTGCCACTCATAACAATTGTTTTAAAAAAGGGCATAATTGCAATGTCGATTTATAACTAATTCTGCTTTCCAAGTTACAAGGGGCCTAGGGGCAATTTATTATGCCAAAAGGGGATTATATTAATCAAACTATGTAAAATCAGGGTATTTTTTATGTTTTCAATATTCACGAAGTGTCGATCAGTTAAAAATTTTACATTAATATAAAAGTAGAAGAAACATTTATCAAGAAGGAGTTGGCTACCGGAAATGGCACTACCATATTAAACGAAGATATTTATAAACTGTTAGGATGCCCTAAAGTGAATAAACTTACTGCGATTCTTTCAAGTTATTCGGGACGTCATATTTTTGTTTTCGGAGAAAGTTATGTAGATGTTAAGTCTAGAGACGCTACAGCAAATCTAAAATTTCATTTTGCCCAAGGTCAAGCTATCAGTTTGATGTGAAAAGACTGGTTTTGAGAGCGTAAATCTCAAAAATACTATGTAACGATTTTTGTATGTATTTTCAATCTCTTTAGAAAAATCTAAGAAAATGTTACATTTTCTTCAGATATATAATCCATCAAAAGAGTTAGATAAGCTTATAGATTCGGATCATGATATTTTCGGATCCGATTTAGGACATTACAAAAAACTCAAGCACATTTATATTTAAAATAATACGCTACACCAGTTTTCTGTAGAATTGTAAAGAAATATTCCATTCACTCTTTAAGTAGCAGTCTCAATGGTCTTGATAGATTGGTGTCTCAGAGTGTTTTAAAGCCTATCGGCTGCACCTGTAGTGGCCGTAAAAGTAAAGCCCAAAAATAAAATTCGAATTTGTGGTGATTTCAGTACTTGCTTAACAAAAGCCTTTAATATTAATAAATATCCTTTACCAACTTCAGGTCAAATTTTCAGTTCTTTACAAGGAGGAAAAATATTTTCCAGAATTGATTTTTCCGAAATATATTTTCAGATTGAGCTTGACGAAGAAAATAAGAAACTGCTAGTGATAAATACACACAATTACTATTATACTATTTTGTTCCAGTACTTCAGAGGAAGAAATGTTAGATAATCTTCAAAATGAGTTTGACAGAATCAGATTTTTTTGGATTTCTTATCAACTTAAAAAGTCTTAATGTTTTTTAAATTCAGTATGATTGCTAGATTTATTTTAAATGAAAATGGCATGCACAAAGGATAATGGATGTGCCAAGACCTACTAATTTAAGAAGTTTACAATCATTCCTAGGCATGAGAAGTTACTCTTCAAAATGCATTTCCTATTTATCTACAATTTGTCATCCGTTAAGCTGCATTTTTGTGGTTTACTGGTTGCCAAAATGCCTTTAGCAAAATAAAGCAGGTGCTTTCATCAGCTTAGCCACAGATGCCACTTCAGTAGGAATAGAAGCAGTTCTTTATCAGATGAAATTGAATGCTTCAATATGCTTGAACGATATAGAGAAGAAATATTTATAAATAGAGAGAGAAGGATTAGCCATCATTTTCGGACTTCATCAGAACCTATGAATGTTTCTGATGTTTACAAACCCTAAGCCTTTTCTTACAATTTCTGATTCCAAATAAAGTATTCCTATAACTACAGCAAATAGACTTCAGCGCTGGACCATTACACTTATATGCTATGATTATGAAATTAAATATAACTCAACAGCAAAGTTCGGGCAAGCTGCTAGACTTTCAAAGTTACCAGCTGGTTCAGATTCAAATGCTTTGGATATCATTAAATAGTGTCCCAAATTGAACAAGAAATTCAAGAAAATCTCCCAATAAAAGCTGCTGGGATTGCTGCAGAAACTTCGAAAGATAAAATTCTTTCTAAAGTAAAAAATGCTGTGTTGACTTAATGACCAGAATATTTATAAGACAATGAGTTTCCCTATTATTTTAAAAATAAAAACAAACCCACTGGGTTTTTCGGCTGCACTCTATGGGTTATTAGAACCATAATTTCTTTGAAATATAGGGAAGACATTTTAAAATATTTACATAGTACACACCAAAGAAAGGTACGTACGAATTACGAAGCAAGAAGATATTTTTCGTTGCCAAATCTCAATTTGGAAGTAGAAAAATGTGTTCAAGACTGCAAGTCGTGTATAAGCTTAGTCAAAACATCCTCTGTCCTTTCTTGGAAATAAGGTTTTACTTGTCATAGAGGCTCATTAAAAATGCCCTGCGATCATTCTGATGTCGAACAGATCGGTTAATAATACAGTAAAAGCACTAAGGACCTTATTTGTTCGGCATGGGCTATGTGAGGAAATCGTTTCTGCTAAAGATACCTTCAGAAATATTCCAACAATTTTCTCAGCAATTTGGTATTAAACATATTACAATACCAACATATCATGCTCAGTCGAACGCTCAGGCTGGGAGAAATGTGAAAAAAAGCCACACATATGGATAAAAGGTGCGTTATTACTAAAATATATGGGAATAGATTATAGATGGTTCAAGCCAACGGAGAAGAGTGGCGAAAACATATAAACCAATTAAGAAAATTATGCTCAGAAAATGAAGATATATTGTTACCGTTACAAAAACAATCATTAGAAAATAAAAAGAAGATATATTCATAGGGAACAAGAGACAAAGTTTGCGAATTGCAGTAATGAAGCCCCTAATAATTATAAATACTTACATATATAAATATTAATAATACAATCTGCGCAAAGATTTAGATTTGAGGCGGCGCAAAATTAAGTGCAGAAGTGTTACTATATATTAATTTCAAATTGAAATTATTATTGTTCAAATATCTAAAACTAAATACTTTTTAAAATATCATTTACAAATATTTGCTCCGAACCAATGCAAAAAAAATTACAGTTGACGGTACCGGTAAAATATGCGTGTCCAAAAAATATCAGGATAAATCGATATGGCCCGGGGAGACGTGACTCCGATACATGACGCGCCGGCAACCTTTTCTTAGTTTTACATAGTGTTTTGTACCTCGAGACAAGACTTAGTTTTGTGTTAATTCTAGTTTTGTGATAAACAATATTCATAATTTGGATTAATCAACCTATGGATTATAATTACCTCAGGTAACATTTACCGATACATAAAAACATCAAAAGCTTAAATCCTTATATGACTAAGTATATGTGTAAACTTCCAATTTCATTTCATCTCAAAGTCATAGTATTCGGGTTGTTTTGCCATTCAGAACATAATAGGAACTGACGGATGACGAGAAACTACAAGTTGGGACATAAATTAGCAAAATCTAATTAACAGCCTCATTGTATTCGGAATCGCAAGATTCGCAAATCGGAGAGCATGTTAGAGACGGCAAGAGTCAGAGAAAATTAGATAAAGGGTCAAGTAGCTTGAAGGGGTAGTTATGTATTTTATACTTATTTTGGTATTGAATCAAGACAATATATTCTGACAATGGTTAAGAGGATACCTAATTATATTTATTCTTTTTTCACACTATTTATTTTCTATATTAAATTGCCTAGTATAAGTTTTAAACATAAATATTATTCAGTCATCTAAAAGGGCATTAAAAAATTATATTTAAAACTTACAAAATAATGGTGTTTTTTTTCCAAGTAGGTAGTTATTTTATTACAGTTTGTTTAAGAGCTAGTTATGGGCGGGTCTATATTTTTATTTTTTATATAAAAGGTCTCTTGATTGTTTTATCTATAATTTTGTATTTTTTCTCTGTAATGATTTTTATTTCTGTTTTTGTTGTCTCTTTAGATTTATTGTTATTTTATGCCTATATCTTTTTTAAAAAGACATTTATTATTATTATTTACATTAATTTTATTAGGCCGCCATTTTGTTCCACCATCTTCGATTTGTTCCAAAATTTTACTAATTCATCCCCATATCACAGCTAATAATTATACAAATTTTGGGCAAATTGGTTAAGTAGTTTGTTAGTAATAATTTTTTAAATATTTTATTAGGTCACCATTTTCTTCCGCCACATTGGATTATTACAAAAACTTTACTATCTACAGACAGATATACAGACTGACCGATGGAATTGAGACAACCTGTTTTTCGGGATCTAGGGATCCTAAAACGTGAAGATCTGAAAAATCTGGGAGGATGATGTTTTTCACAATTATAATACTTTACGAGAAAAGTTTAATTTTAGTTAATTACGCTACTAACCAAGCCTAAATTGTTAACATAAAATGACATTAAAATTTGTGGCATGGCCAACATTTGTTGTCCGATTAAAAAATGTAAAAACTAACGATTGGAGCATTTTAAGCTTTATCGAAAATAATATTCGCTGTATATTTAAAAAAGTATATGCCCCACTTCCAGTTAAACCGCAAGTGAACAAAACTGTCAAACTTGGGGTTTCATGGGACTTGTATAATTATACAATATCTCAAAATTTATTAGAAATATTAAAATATTATGATAAAACAATCTCTGTGACAAGGAATACATCGATAACTTGAGTCAAATGCCATAACCTAATTTTATAATAACAAATAATTTGATTTACATTAGCAGAGCGTGTTGGGTGTGCAATTATCGAAAATCAAATTAAGATATATGTGGTATTTCGTATTTTGACATTATATTAAAAATATATGTATATATAAAAAAAAGAAAAATGGACCTAAGTCCCAAGAAACAACAAACAAAAATTATAAAAATGAATGGTTCAAGAAAACTAATATATATATATATATATATATATATATATATATATATATATATATATATATATATATATATATATATATATATATATATATATATATATATATATATATATATATATATATATATATATATATATATATATATATATATATATATATATATTGTACATACAAATCCCAGTTACTTTTATATTCAATATTTTTTTCTAAATCCTGTAAAGTTATAAAGCATTCTACCTCTCCTTTGGATCTTGCTGCGTGCTGTCAGCATTGTGACCCTAAAATCATTTAGAATACTGTTAATTTTATTCTTGAACTTATAGAAATCAACTCGCGTCATGCCCATTTCCTAACTGCCATTATCACGAGTTGGCACATGTTTCTCCTTTTCGAGTAAAAAGAAAACTAAAAGATGTTCAACTTTTATGTTCCTCATTTTCTAATAATTTAGCAAATTTCAGAGACGGCCGATAGTGTTTCCAATTTAAAGGCGATCGATGAGTTGTTAAAAGTGTCATAACGAAGTAAGTTATTAAAACTTGGAGCCAGTAGTAGCTTGAACTCTAATTAGCTTATAGATGTGAATCAGACATGTAGTCTCATCAATCATATAGATTATACGTTATAAACTTTGAGTTTATCAAAACATTTCACAAAATGATAATTATTTCAAATAAAAGATATTCTTCATTAGCTTTCACAATATTTTTCTAGCCAGTGGCGTAACTGCACATTTTGGGCCCTCTGCAATTTTCGATAAACGGCCTCCTATACGTACGACACGCTCGTACATAATCCAATTATATATAAATATAACACCAAAAATAGAGCCGGAATTAGGAATTATGAGGCCTAGGCTTCTAAGCCGCTCGAGGTTTTGCGAGTCCATTCTGTACAAAATAACTGATAACTAAACAAAAGTACTTCGCTAAGAAACTGTTTCTAGCTCTTAAAAACCATAGTTTCTCTAGTGCTACTGCTCCATTATATTATCTCCGGGACCCTGGCATTAGTATGCCCTCCCGCGGGGGTAACGGGGTTTGGCTGTTTCTAGCGAAAAATTTATAAATACATCTCGTCAAATATAGGAAGAGATATGATGAATCACCGTCTGCGTAAAGAATAGATGGAGAGCGCACTAGGAGGAAACCGTGATAATAATTATAATTTTAAATTTGGGAGGTGTTATTAGAAATTATGTTTCTTTAGAAACTACAGGTTACAATATATCTTATCTATTTTTTCTACGTTTGCAGCACTTAGAAATGCTCAAAATTTCCTCTTAGAACGTTTTTAGGGTGGTATTATATAGTATTTAAATTTAAACTAAGCAATTTAATAAATAAAATAAATAGAAAATATTACAATTTTTCTCTTTCTGTGTCGTTAATTTGACGTTTTTTTATTTTACTATTACCAATCCTGAATATTTTTTTTGATCTTCGAGATATGCATCATTTATGCTACTAATATATGTACATGTTTGTAAATGTTAGAGAGAGCATCAAATTATGTGCTGTATTTTAAGTTTTAAACATAATATGTATTATTAAATGTGTGAAATTCTACAAATTTTCGAATTTGTCCTATTAATTGAATTGGGCTCGAGAAGTTTTAACCTAAAATTTAGTTTTTTTTTTAAATATAAGTTAAAAATATTTTTTTCCAAAATTTTTGTTTTTATTTAGCATGTAGATGTAGAAGCACCTTCCTTAATACATTTCATTTCGCTAGAAATTCGTCGTATACTAGACAAACTTACACCAGTTGTCAACGCTGCACGCTCTTGTACTTTTTTTTTAAATCTTTAACAGGTCTATTATCATTTGCATCTCTCAGCATAAACAAAATAACATTGGATATTACTTCCCTCGTTTATCCCGACAAAACCTTAGGTTTTACTTTAGAATTAAAATCTATTGAGTTCCGCTACTACAGGGATATATTTCGCAGACTGTACCTGTAGTTTAGTCTACGAGACACAGTAGGTAATTGACGAATAATCCCTGTGTCCACTACGCATTCAGGGAAAGTGTCGATATCAAGAAATTCACAACTCTTCTTACACTTGATGATTTGTACGTACTTACATTTGGCTAAGAATATATTTCACTTGAAATAAACTTCCGTTCAATATGTCTGCTATTACTTGACAAAACTGAATGCGGGAAACAATAAAATGATGTCCAAACATTCAAGGATATATGTCTTCACGAATGCGAAAGTTGAAAAAAACCATTTATCAATTATACAGGGCGTAAAGCAACACGCTTGTAAAATTAAGGAAAATCATTGTTATCCCAGGAACTTTTCCATTTAGTTTTTAGGTTAAGAATAATTGTTAAACGTTTGTCTCGGGACGTTTTTGAGATTTTTTGTTTACCGCAAGATGTGATTTTTTTAACAAGATGTGGTTAAATTCTTAAGTTCCGTTTTGGTGATAATGATACACTTTTCCAAGATAACAAGTAGAAAAGCATGCTGGTTAATAATAGGCTCAGTTCCGTGGTTCCTGGACTGAACATTTTTAGAAGTACGTATTTTTTTGACGTTCGGCACCTCTAGCTCGGTACGCCTGGGAAGAAGGGAGCCCGAAGGCCAATCGGCGAGGTTAAAGGGGCGCGTCGTTTGGTAAAAATGAAATTTCGGTGGAGTCTATAATAACTTAGCAGTGGCTTTTTTTTTGGGTATTCCGATGATTCAGATTGCAGGTCGTTATGGTTAATTTTTCTAGGTGGGACATTATTTTTTCGGATTTCCCGTCCAAAAATTTCAGACAATTTTGTTAATGGGCGACATCGGAGCACGAGATGTCGCTTAAAATAACAACGGGGTATTATATATATATATATATATATATATATATATATATATATATATATATATATATATCATTTTGTATATATAAACATTTAATTTTATTATGCAAAGTAGTAAAACATGACAAATTTATTTTCTTTTTTGCATACATATGCAATTTCTTATATATAGGTTTATTCTAAATGGTTTGAAATAACTCTCTAAAAATGAAATTAAAATTTTAGGTTTGTATTTTAAAAGGTGGAAAACGTCAAATATTAAAAGAGGTTTGGTAATAATAATACTACAGGGTGATTCTAAGAGGGTAAAACATATCTTCAAAAGTGAAGATATATTTTTTATTTCCGAAACTAATAATATTTAAGACACAATAAAAACACAAACATTTTATTATATTTTTTTGCATGTCGATTTAGGTTCTTATTATTAAATGAGCATTTTTGCGTACTACATAGTATTTTTACATTTATAATTGATAGTTGTCAAATGGGTCTGAAGCATTAATTTTAAGTCAAGTTATTAACATAGACTCCGACGGCTATTGTTTCCATCCTGCCCAATATATATATATATATATATATATATATATATATATATATATATATATATATATATAAATAAATATATCTTGTTAAGAGTACCATTTCTTAGTTTATATCAGGCGGCTTAGTTAATCAGTGCAAAGTAGAAAAAGTTTTTATTCATTTTAGTGAAGTAAAAAACATCATAACAAACACAAATCTAAATAATCTTATATGCCGATTTCTTAAAAAAAACACATCTTGCGTTAAACAAAAGATGAACAAAAAATCTCGAAAACGACCCGTGACAAACATTCAACAAATAGGCTCACCTTACAAAATGAGTAGAAAAGTCACTTCGGCAAATTTGGGATATGAATGATTTAAAATTTACGAGCGTGTTGTGTTACAACCTGTGTAATTGACAAATTGTTTTTCAACGGTTGCATTCCAAGAGGCTTTTTATGAAGGTTTGGGAATCATTTTACTGTTTGCCGCATTCCATTTTGTTTTTGTTAATAAAAATCCATGATGATATACTTAAAAAAATCAGTCCAAAAAGCAACTTACGCAATTGACCTCAAATTTTGCAGAAAAATCAAATATGGCATAGGAACTGGCAACATTTTGGTATATATCTAAAATGGCGAAACACAACGACATACGGTCTAATAAAATATTTAAAAAACCAATCTGATAAACAACTTAATTGATTAATTTAAAATTTTGGACAGGAATTAAGTATGGTGTACTATCTTGTCAACAACTTAACATTTTGCCCAGAAAGTAAGTGATACGTTTATAGTAACTGGTAGAATACAGATACGAATCCAATATGGTGGAACAAAACGGCAGCCTATTTTATTTAGTTTCACATATAGTCATTTAGTAGGTACGTCAATTGTGATGTTTTTTTACTTTTTAACACAAAAAAAATATTCATTATGAGGGAACTTTAGGGTAATTGGATAAAAACAATATGCAGTGGCACTTAATAGGAAATTCTCTGTTGAATCATTCGATTTGTCTACAAAATGAAAGACTACATTTACACATAACCTAATTTTGCCACGCATGTCAACACTGCCTGTTAGGGATGGGCGTTTTATCGTTTATCGATATATCGATAGTTACCGATCAGCGATATATATGGAATAACAATAGGTAAATAATAAATATCGATAAGTTCCGGTATATGCAATAATGGCAATAGGTATCCGATAATATCGATGTTATATTATATAGATAACCGAGAACATCGGTAGTTATGGATAAAGGGATTATATATTATTTATAAATATGACGACCTTTTTTTCTCTCTTTAATAATCTCTCACAAACATACCGATAGGTAGCAATTAGCTATCTATAGGCAGAAATAACGGTCGAAAATTCGATAACTATCGACATAAATAAAATATATCGATATGTGATGTATTATTCGCCTATTGATAGGTAAAATCTAATATTGCCCATTCCCACTGCCTTCTTGTTTTATTTCCCGCGCATCCGAGAAAAGTTCCGACTTGTCAGGAATTTACCAGGACTGGCTTCTAAATAGAAAACCAATGGGAATATTTTACCTTGCAACGTTATTTGATCGACAGATATTATGGACTACAATGGAATTTAATTTTAAAATGCTTTCTGGACTCTAGATGTCAAAAATTTATCTAGAACTTAACAATAGTTTTTGTTTACAAACAAAAATTAAAATAATGGTTGATAGTTTGTTAACTATATTTTACTTAACCTGGATGAGCCACACTCGTCGAATTTTTCATTTCGACGATCCGTATGCGTCTGTATATTATAAGCTAAAACGTAAATTTCGGTTTTTCGAGTATATCTCAGAACAGGGGATTTAATAAAATGTTCTATTAAAATTTTCCGTAAAAAAATAAAAGGCCAGATAAAAGTCAACAACCCTGATTTTGTCGAACATGGGATGTTTATTATTTTTCTAAATTTATTTTCTCAACCTTTCGGATATATTTTTCGATTCTAAACGTTTTTTTCTTGAATTTTTTTCGCAATTTTGGCACGGTTAGAATTCTACTAGCGAATATGTAAACTCCAGTCTGGTATAACCAAATCACACCAGTTAAGGTTGTGCTACGTAAAAAATAGTTTGTAAAACCTCGAATTTGAAAACTTTGCTGATAAATAAAAAGAGCTGATAAAGTTAACGGACCTCAAGAACCCTTCCTTACGACTTAACGCTCATACATATTAATATTGCGGACTACCCTAAAAACAAGGATCGCTACCATCTGGAACGTTGGAGATGGACCTTAATTAATTAATTTTTTTCAACAAATACTTATCTGGCTATTTTAAAGGGGAACTGTACGCAGTATTACGGATCATTTGCAAGCCTTCCCCCGCTGCAATATTATGTTAAAACTATAAGAGATATGTATTAGCTTCAATGTGATTTCAATAGAGAAATATGTATAGTTCGGCGCTAAATGCGATTTTTTATGAAAAAATCAAATCTAGAATTATAAACTAGAAGTAGATTTGTACAGTTTCTTTTTGACGCAAATGCCGTCGCATATAATTTTTTTTCACAAAATGGCTCTTTACCGCCTTGCATTGATCCTTTGTCTACGTAACTGCAAAATTTCAAATGGTAAATCGTACTCATGTCTTTGTATTTCGGCAGCGTGTGAACCCTTTTGAACCAATTTTTAAACGAAATGTAATTTAAATTGACTATACATAACACATTTTTTTGAGGTTGGACGTGCAGGAAGTTTTTTCTAATACCTAGGTACCTTTTCATCTTACTTTAAACTTGACTAGACTTGTCGCTAGTTTTTCACTTTTTGCGTGCAGTTCTCCCTTAATGCCCTACGCTAGACTATTATACCAGGAAGAGTGTTCTACTTACTGATTTCCATTTGCCTTTAATGCTGTTGTGTCGAGTATTGTTTGTGACGACTAAGAATACAAACAAATTACAAAGTAACAATTAAGTTACTCATATCTAAAGTGGACCAAGTCCATATCACTTCGTTTTGAGATAATTGAAGTTAAAGTTAACGTGAACTAGTTAATTACCAAACGGGTCTAGATAATCTTAAGTTATTTATTTTTATATTATTAAGTATAATTTGCATTTGGATCCCAACTGAAAATCTACAAGCAATTTATGAAATGACGATACTAGGTATACTTAGAAATTACTGAATTTATTCCATTTTGTTTCTTTAAAATATGTTATGTCTATTAAATATTTTTACATGGTGCCAAATAATAAAAACTTTTCATGAAAATAACTTTTATATAATCATATTTAAAATAAATCTATGTTCACCATACAAAAGATCATTATTATCTGAGTCGCCAATTTTTTCATCTGGTCTGTGACCCGTTTTGAGCCTCTGTCCGTATTTGAGGGGTGAAATGACAAAAGAGATAATATATCTTTTTTCAATACCCTAGCTTTTCTACAAATTTAGAAATTTTCTTTCCCATAAACCTCAAAGAAAATCCAACATCTGTGTTGGGCATATTTTTAAATTTCAGCGTCCATGATGTCTCGCTTTCAACCAATGCAAACCATTTATCGCAATGACAATCGTTATACTTTTCTCGATTAACTAACATTTCTCCTAGCGTTTTAATAACATAATCTGTAATGTTGGTATTTGATATCTGGATTACATTCTTGCACTTTGCTTGCTTAATAACTTGAATTGAACAAATGAGTGCCCCAAAAAGAAATGTATGAACAGTTGTTTTAATGTTCAAATTCGGATCTTGGAAAATGTTCATTAAAGAGGCAGGACTTTAATATTTTTATTCTTCCCCGTATATAGTTCAGAACTAAATGTTTAGCTTTTTGTCTAATATGTTTAACACGAACAGATACTAACTACTTCTTGCTTCAGCCCCAGCACACATGTGCATGTACATATTATGGGCATGTAAGAGTGGATGCGCTCATAATACGTTAAATGTATAATTCCTTTCAATTTTAAATTTTCGGCGCTGTTCGGGATCATTATTGTAAGCTGCTATCTTTAATTGAAGTTGGTTCCATTTACTGAAAGGAACTTTACAGTGCTGTTAAATTTAGTACAAAAACGTGATAGTAAAATTTTCGCTTAAGGACATCTTTTCCATCACCGAAGATTTTTTCACACAATTTTATGATATTTAAATCTAGATAAAGATATTTTCTCTCAGGGTTCATTCATTTACAATAATGGCTTTAATTTTAATAAAAATATGTTCTATCTATATACTTAAAGGATTAAGCCAGATTTTTCGGCAAGTTGGTCAGAGAGTTGCACTCCACCAATTTACATGATTTTTTTTTAATGATGGTCTGGTTACCGAGACCTTTTAACACTATTTTTGTATTGTTTTATTGCGTGTTTTTTTTTTATAAAACCAATATGTTTTCTTCAATAACATTTGTAGACGATGTGATGAATGCGTTCTATATATCCAAAGCTAAAGTGAGCTACTGCTATCTATTAAGTAACTATAATATTATAACTTGATATACCGGGTGTCAACGATATCGTTTTACACGATGCCATTCAATTGCTTTTTAGGTTAGGATTTTTTTATTTGGGTAACGAAATATGGTATTAAGACACATATTTTTCATGAAAAAACAATTGAATATTACTGCCAGTTTTTCCGATATCAGAACCAAGTTAAGAGTTTCAAATGGAACCCTGTATATTATTTTACATAGTTTGATAGAGCTTAGAATTACCTTTTCAATGACATATCACACGTTATATTTTTTTTCAAAATGGCGGACCAGGAAGCGCTTTTTCAAAATTCAATATGGCGGTCGTTTCCCGATACCGATGAAATTTTTGTTTAACAAATTATTAAAATATTAAACAAAATCGGGTTTTCAATGGATTTTAATCAAATTTAAAACCAAATTTTTAATTTATCACAAAATGGGATAAGTTTAATTTTTTCTCTAAAATGTGAACTTTTTCTTAAATTTTCTCAAAGATTTTAAATAGAAAGTTGTATTTATTAAATATTAGTATTAAAGTATATCTTATTAGCTACACGAAACCGCATAACAAGCCGTATTTTTGCTTTTTGTTTCAGAAAAAATTGACAAAACCTTGCCGATATACATTTTTCCTAATACATAACATGAAACAAACACACACATATTATTAATCAGAAAATCCTGGAATATTTTTTATTGTTTATTGATAAGTAATTTTGTATTATTTTACCATTTTATGACTGTTGTCTTATTTTAGGAAAGCGAGAAAAAATCACAAGTAGTATTAATTTTATTTTACCGGTAGATACGGTGCAGTAACATGAAAGATGACTTAACTAAGATAAGTAGGCCTTGGAAACAATTGCATAGGGATGCCATTATAATTTTCATTAGATTTAACCAGAAACGTCAAAAGTACTGTTTTGTATCGACATTTCTGATAACTTTCGTTACATTTTTACACTGAGAAGTGGTTCTAGTTAGTTTTAAAAATAAATATTATGGTTTATTCAAGAGAACATCAAATTGACATGCTTCTTATTTATGGGGAATGTCGCAAAAATTCAAGGGACACAGAGAGATTATACCAGGAACGCTTTCCGAATCGTGACGCTCCTTCACATGCATATTATCCTTGGCTAGTACAACATTTAAAAAATGAAAATAATGGTGGTGTCTATGCTAATGGCAATGATGGTTTCGTAGTAAGCGAAGAAGTGGAAACAAACGTTTTAGCGTACATCGAGTATGACCGTACAGCTTCCCTTCGTGAATTAGGCAAAAAGAAACACGGGTTTAAATCGTTTAAGTATCAAATTCACCACCACCTATTTGAAAATGACTTCCAAAGACGACTTATTTATTGCAATTGGTTTTTAGATAATTATAGAATAAGTCCTGTGTTTCATCATAAGATTATTTTTTCGGACGAATCAAGGTTTACTAATCTAGGGATGTTTAATAGAAATAATTTTCGTTATTGGGCAAAGGAAAATCAAAGATTAGTAAGAGAAGGTGCCTTCCAGGAACGTTTTGGAGTTAATGTTTGGTTAGGCGTTGTAGGACTAAGCGTTATTGGTCCAATATTATTCCATCAGCCTTTAACTGGCGAGATGTATTTGGACTTTCTCGAAAATGAAATTGAACATTTTATAAATAATTTGCAGCAAAATGATGATTTAGTTTACCAACAAGATGGCGCCCCTGCTCATAATTCAAGAATTGTTGCAAATTACTTGAATTAACGATTTGGTGAGAACTGGTTGGGAACCAATGGACCAATTCGATGGCCAGCGAGGTCGCCTGACCTAACCCCGCTTGATTTTTCTATATAGGGTCATCTGAAAGAAAAAGTGTATGCAACTCCTGTAATATCGTTGGAAATGTTAGAAAATAGAATAAGACGAGCCGTTAAGAGTATCTCAGAACAGCATTTACGAAACCTGCTCGCGGAAAATGTTGAGAGAGTTACACTATGCCAAGAACAAGGCGGACAGCGCATAGAACATTTAATTGAGTGACTTTTGTATTAATTGTGAAAGTTTGATTTTAAATTAGCATTAAACCCAATAAAAACCCCCATATTTGTTTATTATTTCTACCTATAATTCAAAAATATCTTCGGTGTTAGAAAATGGTCGCCATACTGAATTTTGAACAAAAGCTTCCTGGTCCTCCATTTCGAAAAAAAATCAACTTGTGATATGTCAATGTAAAGGGAATTCTAAGTTCTATCAAACTGTGTGAAAAAATATACAGGATTCTTTTTAAACTTCTTGACTTAGGTATTTCCGGAAAAACCGAAAGCCTACCGGTAAAATAAAATTAATACTACTTGTGAATTTTTCTCGATTTCCTAAAATAAGACAGCAAAAATCATAAAATGTCAAAATAATGCAAAATTGCTTATCAATAAAAAATATTCCGAAATTTTCTGATTAATAATATGTGTGTGTGGGTGTGTGTGTTTCATGTTATGTATTACGAAAAATGTATATCGGCAGAGTTCCGTCAATTTTTTCTCAAACAAAAAGCAAAAATACGGCTTGTTATGCGGTTTCGTGTAGCTAATAAGATATACTTTAATACTAATATTTAATAAATACAACTTTCTATTTAAAATCTTTGAGAAAATTTAAGAAAAAGTTCACATTTTAGAGAAAAAATTAAACTTATCCCATTTTGTGATAAATTAAAAATTTGATTTTAAATTTGATTAAAATCCATTGAAAACCCGATTTTGTTTAATATTTTAAAAATTTGTTAAACAAAAATTTCATCGGTATCGGGAAACGACCGCCATATTGAATTTTGAAAAAGCGCTTCCTGGTCCGCCATTTTGAAAAAAAATATAACGTGTGATATGTCATTGAAAAGGTAATTCTAAGCTCTATCAAACTATGTAAAATAATATACAGGGTTCCATTTGAAATTCTTCACTTGGTTCTGATATCGGAAAAACTGGCAGTAATATTCAATTGTTTTTTCATGAAAAATTTGTGTCTTCTTGTCTACCATATTTCGTTAACCCAAATAACAAAATCCTAACCTAAAAAGCAATTGAATGGCATCGTGTAAAACGATATCGTTGACACCCGGTATATATATATATATATATATATATATATATATATATATATATATATATATATATATATACAGAAATTTTGTTTAGGGAGTGGTACTGAGCTGTTTTTGTTACCGACTAAAAAAAAAGGTCCTCACTTTCATATATGAATGGCTATATAACAAAAATATACGTGGGTGGGGTCACACCGGCTGGAGGATTCCCATATGTAGGTATAATGTGTATGTGTGTATAGATAAGTATATGTTTGGTCTTGGGAGGGCTGCTTCAAGGACACACAGGATGATAGATTGCGGAAAAGATAGAGAGTCTTAGCCAGGTCGGATGCTAAGTGATCAACATGACAATTCCACCTCAGCTTTGGATTCATATGAACACCAACAAACCTTATCTCAGTCACATGAGGGTTCACCATTCCATAGTACATCGTAGAAAAGACAACTGTGTTAGTTTTATCTGCGTTCAGCATCAGTCAATTACAACAAAACCAGTCTTCTCTCTGCTGCGCTCGCAAGGAAGCACCCACTAAAGCATTTAGACCATGAGCCCTCAAATGCACGGTTGTGTTGTCGGCAAAGAGCGTAAACCCAGATGATGGATCACAAAGCAGCAGGTCATTTTTGTATATTAGAAATAGGATTGAGCCCAGAACGGAACTCTGTAGCACTCCAATATCAAACTCGCCTTTATCCGACATCCTTCCGGCACAATTGCAATACCCCATATATAAGATTCTATAAGAATGATACTCTCCCGGCTGAAACTATAAGCCTTAAGCTTACTCAGAAAAATGTTGTGGTCAACGCAATCGAATGCTTTGCTGAGATCGCAGAGGAGAACCGTGGTGTACTGAGAATATTGAAAAGACTCCAGAATTTCTGAAACCAGGTACACTTGATCCACTTTAGCTCTGAATGCCGTAATTGTTTGCAATCAGAGTTGTTATTTTATTATCCCAAAGAGTAAAAGTACCCCGGGAAAATGTCGAGTTAGGCACGAACTGAGAACTGAAAGTGCTTACCATGCCAAGTCTGCCTCTCGCTTTTTTTGTCGTGAATCTTAATTATATTTATTATTTACCTTTTAGTTGCTAATTATTTTGGAATTTCTTTAAAATTGTAATAATTTATAATTTTAACTTGTACAAGTACAGAATTAAGACATGTCACATAAACTTACGTTAGATTTTCGGTGGGCATGTTTACATTTTATATATAACAAATTTATTTATTTAAAAGAAGTACGTTATACAGTATGGCATATGTCATTCGTTGAGACTGTATTTTTTATAGGCTGTAGTAGTAACGAATTTTAACACAGTTTAAATTCAAATATGACTGACTGAAAATATTTCTTTTATACGTTTTTTTACCATTATCATGGTTTTGATATTTTAAAACTCAATTAGCTGAAAACAAAACTTGCGATAAATTCGTTTAAATAGCAACAAGCGGAGTAGGATAGGGTTAATAAATCTTTGTTAGCCGGCGAGTGTTACAAAACACAACACTGGGCGGTTTTATCAAACAACAACAAGCATCAATCATTGAGATTGGGCCGTCATTACCATATATTCGCGCGTTCAGTGTTTCGTCTCTGAAATACAGAGCAACTTTGGATAATTATTTAAATAACAGGCCTGCATGCTCATTTGAAACTGCTGGACATTACTTTAAAAAGGGTATATTTTTGCTTTCGGTTAAAAAATATTGTTTTTTGAAAGAATATTTAAAATATGTGCTTTGGTATATCCGGTATTAAGCGTGTATTAAGTAGGAAATAATTGTAGCATAACATTTTATTAAGGTTTACCACGCCTCATAATTTTCGTAAGTAATCAAAGCAGAAAGTAAATTTTCAATTTTGAACGAAAAAGAATCTGTTATATAATAAAAGGTAAAAACGATTATTATATAAAAGATTGTTTTTCTTTCAAAAAGTTTATTGACACTGTAAATATTCTAGATAATCATATACTACTTTCGCTGGATGTAATTTCATTATACACAAACATTCCAAATGATTTAGTAACAGAAATTGTCAAACATAAGTGGAATTTTATTAAAGAACATACTACTCTTTCTTGCAACGAATTTACAGAAGCAATAAACAACATTAAATAATAACTATTTTCAATACAAAAATAATTTTTATCAGCAACTTGACGGCTGCGCCATGGGATCTCCAATATCGTCAATCATTGCACAGTTAGTAATAGAACACTTGGAAGAGCATGTCATAAAAAACTTAGATTTTCAAATTGTTTTTTTTTCAAACGTTTTGGGGATGATTGCCTAACTACAATTCCATCAAAGAAAATTCAAGATATAATTAATAAATGTAACAGCTTTCATCCAAAACTACAATTTACTTTTGAATTAGAAAAAAATAATGAAATACATTTTCTTGATTTAACATTTATTAGGGACAAAAATAACATTAAAACAAAATGGTACACAAAGGAAACTTGGTCAGGTCGATACCTAAATTTTAATTCCTACCACCCAAACAGCCAAAAAAACAGCGTTATAATCGAGCTATTGCTTTCACTTCTCCAGAATTTAGACAAGATATTCTAAAAAAAGTTCAAGACATCCTAGAAAAAAAACATTTTCCTATAATACAAATTAAACGAATTTTTAAACAACGAACATATAAATTCTATAATAGCCAGAAACGGAATAACAAACACATCGCAAACAACCCTAAATACATATCAACACCATACACGGATGGTTTGTCAGAAAAATTAAAACACAGTTTATCCAAATATGACATAATTATATGTCATAAATCATATAATTTACTAACTACAGTCACAAAGTGAAATTCCAAAAAAGAAAAAATATAATTGTAATTTATTCTATGCCTTGCATAACTTGTCCTAAAAAGTATATAGATACGACTATACAATACTTAGAAAATCGATTAGACGATCATAAATATGCAAAGAACGCTTCCACGGCCTTACATAAACACGAAAAAAGTGAAAATGAAATTCAACTTTTTCGAAACAAAAATTTTAAGTCAAGACAGCAATTATCATAAATAGGCAATTAAAGAAATGATTCATGTAAAGAAAGATCAGAATGCAGCAAATGACCTAAAGAACATACAAAATCTAAGTCAAATGTATCACAACCTAATTAAATAATAATTAAATTTAATAATAAAAAATAACCTAAAATGATATAATGATTTTTAAAATTTAGTTTTAGAAATTTAAATAACACCTGTAAATAAATAATAAAATTATACATGTTATTAGCCATCCACTGTATACTAAAATACATAGGTTTTCAATAAAATAAAAAAAAATCAAGATAATGGTTTTTATAATTACGGAATTTATATAGATCTCAACCATCGGTCAAAACATTCAGAACATCAAAATTATTACTGTAAATAATATTGTCGTTTCCAAGGTAAGGTACATATGAAATTTATTTTAATATTTTACGCTATAGTTGTTTTATTAAATGTTATGAGTATAAAAATATTTTAATGAATATATTGTTAAATAGTTAAGTATTATAAATGTTTGTTTTCTTAAGTATAGAACATGTTAAATACTTGCGTATGTTTGTTGAAAATTACTAAACTAACATTTCTACTTCAAACAAGAAGCGAAACGTCGAGCTAGTGGCAGAAAAATAAGTTTCATTAATCAAACCTATACCCAAGAAAAATAAAAACTTTTAGTATTTATATATATATATATATATATATATATATATATATATATATATATATATATATATATATATATATATATATATATATATATATATATATAGTAGTAAGACGCTGAAAAGTTTTATAAAAAAAGTCAATCTATTGACTAAATATTGCTAGTAAATTACAAGATTAAACACCGTATTACTAGCTGTAAATATAGCTAAATATCACCAAGTACTGGCAAAAGAATCTCGATGAACCCCGACCAGGGTGTGATTAATGCCACCACCCGAAGATTGCTCCTAAAGGGGATGGTCATAAAACTGGGCCAAAGAAAGCCTGCACCAAAAATGGCTAATTACACCAAAAAATGACGGTACTAAGAAGGTTGCTCGTTCCAAAAAAATTCTTTCTTACCCGTACTCAAAATTTCTAGCCGACTCCAAAAATGTAAAATGAACCCAATAACTAATAAGAATCTATCTCAAGAGCAAAGAGTAACCAACAAATTTTTAATAAAATTCAACTTAATAAAAAAATGATAACAAACAGTTGAAGCCAAATTAAAAGAAAACAATCAAATAACCAATCAAGGTTTAAGTTTAAAGCTCTATAATATCAAGTAATATTAAGGTAAGAACATAGTATTTCAATATACTTTTATATATAATAAAATATATCTAGAAACAATAATGAGGAAAATCCTTTATTGAGGAAAATAAAAAATCTATTAGCAATCAATTATGTGACTATCGAGACAAGAAATGCTTTCCTAATATTAAACTAAATAAAATAAAATACATAACATTTAACGTATTAAATTAGTTAAATTAAGATTTTTAATATCTAAATCCCCAATATTTATTGCCAGGCAAAATATTTCTAAACAAAGAATGCTTGCCTAGCAATAAATTAAATAAAATAAATAAACACGCTCTTTGATATTTTAAATTAATTAAATTAAAATATCAATAGTACCACTCAATACTCTGGATACTGAATTATATAGAAATGAATTCAGCATTAAATTGATCTAAATATGAGCCAAAAATAAAAACATACACCTGGGACATTATTGAATGCCCAAAATTGAAGCGAAACGTTGGGAAAGTAAATTAACAAAATACAATCGGCCCACTAATGCTAAAATTTAAGTAAAAATTCAACCCAACTAAGTTCAGTACATAATCATTTCACAACACATGTATCCTGTAATAATCCATAATGATTTCATACCAATATTTTATCAGTTTATACTTATGCCACACTTGATTTATGGGCATAATTTAAAATAAATTATATAGATAGTTTTTACATTGACACACACCGTCATTTTGTTCACTCCTATGTCACATTTAATTTTTCTCCAAAATTTAAAGTCATTTCAATAAGATTTTTTAAGGTTGATTTTTTGAAATTTTTACTTGGGCGCTATTCGTACCACAACGTTAACAGTTTATTTCTATATCACATTTATTGCTTGCACTAAATTTGAAATAAATCTAATAAGTAGTATTTTCAGCCTGATTAAAAATGATTGATTTTTAAAAAAAATATTAGGCCGACATTTTGTTTAGCTTTCTCATATTGATATCAAAATGTTACTAGTTCATTCCTATGTAACACTTAATTTTTTTGCAAAATTTGTGGTAAATTGGATAATAAAATTATTTTTTTAGTAATAATTTTTTAACGTTTCAACAGGCTGGCATCTTATTCCCGCAGGTCATTCCCATATAACCTAAAATTTTTGAAGTCAATCTGATAAGTAGATTTTAAGGCTATGCCGCGAACTGACAGACAGATAGGCAAACCGACAGTCACACCGAGGGAATTCATAAAACGTATTTAGCATTTAGAGACGCTAAAACCTGAATATATGTAAGACCTGAGAAGATGATCTTTTTACGATTACAAACATTTTATTTGACCATTATTTTGTTCCGCTGTCTTGGATTGTTACCAAAATTTTACCAGTTGATTCCTACATAATACTTTATTTTTGTGCAAAATTTGAGTAATGATAAGTAGTTTTAAGTAATAATTTTTTTAACATTTCACTAAGCCGCCATTTTATTTTGCCATATTGGATTTTTACCAAAAAGTTTCTAGGTCATCCTCGTATGACCCTAAATTTTTGACCAAAACTTCAATCGGGTAAGTTGTTTTATGCCGCTAACAGGCAGACTGACAGACAGACAAACTGACGGAATTGAAAAAACATTATTCGGCATCTAGGGATTCAGGGTCCCCGTAAAGATCTGAAAAATCCTGGAGTGTGATTTTTTCGCGATTACAAGTACTTCCCTTTTAGGTGGGAAGAAAAATTTGAAACTTATGGGACATTAACAGAAATTTAATTATTAAAATTGGACATAACTATGAAAAACTTAAAAAAACAATAGCTGACAACATGAGATAACTTAATTGTTTAAAATGAAAACCATATCAATTAAATAACAAATCTCGAAATAGTTTTAAACCTTCTAAGAGGGTTTAAAACTGTTGAAGAAACAACAAATTTGAAAGATTCTGGCACGTCTTACACTACTAACATGGTGGTATGGTCAAAACTGACCCAGCAGATTGCATCACCTAAACAGATAAATTCCTCTGTCTAACAAAGAAGAACACAACAAAACACCAGAGATGAAGAAACTTAGCCAATTTCGCCTTAAGGATTTCCCCGATTAACTCCAAGTCGGAAGACGAACAATGCAGATGGAAGCAGAAGACAAAAGTGTCATAGGAATCGGCCTCTACCTTATATCCTGAAAGATGTGGAGACTCGCCACACGTATAATGTGAGTAACCCACACAGCGACTGTTCAGTGCTTCCGCATTTCCAAATGAGCTTCTGCATTTAACAAATCTAGAAAAATAGAAAAGAAAATTATTACATCCAAAATTCCATATTAATCACCCTTTCTCACATTAGCACTAATAAACGTTTACCAGTTTATTCAAAACGTTTCCATGACAAGTGCCCACGCAACTGGTAGGGAAAGGGAACAATTGCAACGTCAACAGCACATTCAAGCAAAACTTAATTAATTTCCTTCATAAAACCTAAAAATATGAAGAAACCTTTTATTTGGGATCAGTATTATTGTGGGTTCAAGAAATGATAAATTAACAAAGAATACCAAAGGCTGATGGAATAATCGATTCGACGAACATGCTCCTGAAATTGTTTAAGTAAGAGTTAAGACAGCTGGAAACTATAATGTAACAAAACTGTTATATTTAAATTAAATAAAGGTAGTTTGGAACTACCTAAATAGTGTCTTGGCGTTTTCTATTTCCAGCCCTGAATGATATTTTTAAACAAAAATAGATCTCGCGCTGAAGGTATAAAAATAGAACCGAAAGGAAAATGAATATAGGTTTATCAAAAGTGAAGTTACTTATATTGCTAGCATAGTTTATGTATCGAGAATCTATGGGGGGTACTAACGTTGTCTGTATGTTTTTTATCATCACAGGCATCATTTTAGGGCAGCTGATAGCAGTTAAAATAAGGAACGAAGTAATACTAAAAAAAAAATAAATCCGAACAAGAGGAAACGAAAATGACATCATTATTCACGTAAGATAGAAGAAGGTTTTCAAAATTATTGTAATTTAAGTTAGTTATTTACTTTGTGAAATTAAAGAAATAAATCAGCTGTACACTCATTGTGTACGAAATAAATATTTGAAAAATATTAAACTCATTTGCAAGTCAATAAAATAAAAATGTGTGTCAGTAATGATCCTTAGATCTATATTCCCAGAGCTGTACTTCTGCAAACCAGTACACATATACCCGATAGCATAGACTGGCTAGATTTAAAAATTATAAATTAAATAAAGAAGCAATTAATACTAAAATGACTTCTTATGAATATTAATCAACTAAATTATAGAAAACATACTTAAGGCTAAAATAAAACGTTACAAATTTATCTTAAAAAATTAGCACACTAATCTGTATGGTTACCACATGTGAACCAACAGATTCAATGCATAACTAATTTTTTACTGTTAACGAAGTAAGATACATTTTTTGTTTACTACCGAAAAAAAAAGCATATGATGCAGTTTTATATACATTATTTATAAAATTGTAAAATTCTAATGATTTCAGATTCCAGATATTAACTTTTATATTTAAATTGTATAATTTAAAAATTTTGGGGTTATTTAATTGAGTAAATGTATCTTCATTCCTTAAAGAATTATCCGCAAAGAGAAGTTTAACCACACTAAATGCTCGTGTCACGTTTTAATTAGAACCCGCGCATCAATATGTGGTTAGTGTTGCCATAAACACCTACTTGTTTAGAAATACAATACAAAAATTATACTCATCTATAAACGAACATCCAGTCGAATGCATTACGTCGTGGACTCTCTGGGAGCTGTGGATGGTCAACAGCGTCGGCTGTTATATGGAATACAATACAAAGCTGGGATCCATTAAGGGGTTAATTTATTTAACATTGGATTGATCCTCTATTCAAAGTATTATCTGTCTATAGACTTATATTTAAATCTAGGACAAATGTACTTCTTTGCTAATTCGACTTATATATGGCGTAGGAAATAGTAAAATATTTAAAAAATATGAACAATTTTGTATAAAATAAAAATAACCTAATATTGTTCATTCTACGTGACGGAAGTACAAATTTTTTCGTATGGCATTTCATTTTTTAGTTTTTTTTTTATTTACTTTTCTTCATCGTAGACGTATGTAGTGTCACTCGAAAACGATTTTGTGGGTTTTGGTGGTGTTTGACAAAAATTAATATGAGAATTTACCTAATGTTTTTAAATGTCAGTATGAAGCGTGATGTTTTCGCCGTAAGTGAAAATAATCCAGTAGGTGAAATACAAATCTGAACACTAACCTGTGATTAGTCGACTTAATAATAATTGTACTTTTTTAATAAGCTAGCTTTTGCCCATGACTTCGCACGCATAGATAATGAGGTAATATAAATATTGCGATTTAAAAATCCGAAAATATATAACTGATAAAGAAAAAATCGAGATTTCAACTATTTTTATTCCATTTATCAATGCACCACTCAGTGATTAAAACACCATTTATACGGCTTTAGTAAATGCCGCAAAAAAACTTCGTATGAAACGTTTCGTCACGTTCGACCAAGCTTTATATATTCGAGACATTTTGGTTGCTACTATTATCTGAAGAAAATTATGTCGTTGCCAGATTAGGAGGATTTTACATAATGCTGTTTTACTTGGGAAGTATATATCTATACTACTATATCATAGGAGGCAGCGGTATTAAAGAAATATTAAGTTTGATATATGCTGGTAACCGTCGTAATATGACCTCATGGAGAAGAAAATTTAATTATATTTTCAGATCATCTAAACCAGCTACATTATTATATAAAATTCATTATGGAAATTGAGTCAGATGATGCCATTCCCTTCTTTTATGTATTAGTACAAAAGAAAAACAACGTCACTCTAGGTCATACTGTTTACGGGAAACCGACACATACTCACCATCATCCTTCTCAAAAATAATCCGTTATCTATTCATTAGTCTTTAGGGCTTTGTCAGTATGTGATACAAATTCAATTCCGGACGAAACAGAAAAAATGACTGAAGCTCTAAAATGAAACGGATATTGTACTGAAGATATTAGGCGTTCGAGTAGGTATTATAGTAATACCGGACTTAAAAAACCAGAATTGCATACTCAACCAATAAGTAGCGCAGGTTTTTATTTAGAGCACCACAGATAAAATTGCAAGAATTCTGCGGATATTCAACATTCGCATAATCTTTAGTACATACAAAAAGATTGAGCAAGCATACAAAAAGATTGAGCAAGGCTCAAGGACACCAAAAGATGTAATTCCTTTGCAATCCGAAGGAGTTTATAAAATTCCTTATTCCTGCGGTAAAGTGTATATATAGGTGAAACTGGACGGTCTGTGTCTACTAGACTTAAAGAACATAAAAGATGTAAAAGTAAGAAACGAATTGTTCAATCCACTGTCGCTAAACACCAGCACCCAACAGCACACATGATTAATGAAAAAGATACCAAGGTTCTTGCATCAGTCTCGGGTTATTATAACCGAGAAGAAAGAAATTATCAAGCACCCTGAAAATTACATTATTGATGGACTTAAGTGCGGTATAAAAACCTGAACTCTGCTAGTCAGAGCTCATTCACTGTTTTGGTCTTCTGCAGTGAGGATCCCTGAAGACGCCTCATGCAATCGCAGGCGAAACGTCGAAAAGTAATTCCTATTGGACACGGTTTAAACTTAGGACCCATGATTTTTTAATACACTTAACTTATTTTGAACTGATGATTCCATTTTTCCTTGTAGTTGGGCATTTTCCATATGCCAAATCCCCACAAGCTTATCTGCAAGACATGAAATAATTAGAAAAAGAATGAATTCGGAAGAATATAAAAATATCAGGATTATGTATACTTAACAGCTAAATAAACTAACAAATTCTTCAGTGATATACATTTTGATCAGATTATTGAACAAACTATCATGAAATGAATAAGCATTCAGCGTGATCCCACAGATAGTGTTATTTATCAGTGGATTAATAGTGTTCCATGTATAAAAGATATCATCGATACTATTTTGTAACATATCTTTTAAAAAAGTCATCAATATGACTATTGCAATACAAAAAATAGCACCAATGTCTGGGAAATGATTATAAGACTGGAACCATTCTTTCAATTTCTTAACATCAGCATCGTCTCTCTTCTAATCCTGGCCAGAGTTCCAGTCTTATAATCATTTTCCGGATATTGGTACTACTTTTTGTATTCCAATAGGCGTCACATGAAATGATAAATTAGACTGCTATGATGCATTTGAAAAAGGTATCGAATGCATAAAACAAATAAAATAAGAAAACTATAAAGAAATTGAATTAAAAATTTCAAGTAAAGTTTGACCTTCTGCTGGTACCACTAAAATCAAAATAACTACTGAACTTTTCGACTGTTCCCTCAGGCTTTTTCAACGAATAAGCGTAATAGAAAAACAGAGATGGAATTGCAAGAATCCATGCCATACGAAATATCTCCTTACCCTCTATCCTGAGAAAAAAGGAATGAGAAAAATAGAAAAGTCTATTTTTTATTTTAGTTTTTTGAAGAATCTCAGAAAAATTTCATGATAAAAACACATATACGTACATTATCAACGGTAATATGCTGTTATAGCGCGTTAAATGGCAAATTAACGATACATATTCATGAATATTCTTTAATTAAGTTCGGTATATCAAAAGACATTACAGTCCTAATGTAATAGTATTATTTGATGGATATTAAAAGGGAACTACTAAGATGGCAGAAAGATAGCGTCGGACTTTGATCAGTCTACAATGCTACAAGATGCGCAAGATAAATTTCTTTTTAATGAAAATAATAAAGCAAGATTTATTTTGAAGTTAATACCACATCTTGCAACAGCGATGGAGGTAGATTAAACGTAACTACGGTAGTAGATTCTTCATACTCCAATGTTGATGTTGTAGCTGAAGACATTGATTGAGACGATAAATAAATTTAGTTTATAAAACTACTTCGAGGGAAAACACCACAACAAGTCTACTCGTCAGCCAGTCTCAACAAAATGCCTAAATGTAAAAAGCATATACTGCATGTTTTTGAGGTAAAACTTCAGAATTTTATAAAGGTAAAATTATCTTTGTTAAAAAAATTGGGGAACACGAATATTTGTAGAGTGCTGACCAGGTATTCAAGACATCCAATGGAGATTTAGATGCCCTCTATCAAGTTGGTGTAAAATGCATTCTTTATCTTTAAAATGCACTTTCTTTATACGGTGCTCCAAAATCTGCATACATCTGGAAAAATTTTATATCCAGGTCTATTCGTGGTTAGGTATTTATTTGTTACCAATTAAATGGGGATGGAAACATCAGAATATTTTTTAGTACCCAATCCCATGAACTAGGCACCTGTTCGGGAGCAAATATTAAAAATAATATTCTTCAGATGCAAAACTGGCTGCGAGTGAAATTGTGGGTGTAGGCTCTTCTGTACTAACTGTCCATCGCCAATGATTTTGGATGAGAATGAAATAGAAGATAAAGGAACTGCATAAATCACTTAACACACTAACTTCATTCATTTTGTTCTTTTTTTTTAACATAAAACTAATTATCTCGATTTTGGAGGTTTTTATATTACAAAACATACAAACGTAATTATGCAATTTTTAAATATTTATATTTTTTTCGTTATATTTTTTTCACAGAGATATTCGAAAAAAAAACTCAAAATTTGGATTTTTTTTAGTTTTGCCGAATTATTAAACTAGAGCATCAATTTTTAATCTGTAAAAGATGAAATGCTTAAAATTACCGACATTTAAAAAAGAATTATTAAAATCGGAGTAGTTTTTAGCGTTCCTCCACTAACTCTATAGGGCGCTTTTATGTGTTACATTATCTGGCTAAATTAAAAGTCTTATGTCTATAAATAAAAAAGGTATTATTGTTAACATATTCAATACACTTAAAATCAAATCTCAATAACTGGTGTTGCAAAAACACACTGCTACACAAAGCAAACAGGACAAGCGAATTTTTTGTAAAATTTAATTTTGAATTTTTTTATACCAAGAAGAAATATTGAGATGAAACTTAAGCCTACTGCTCACTATTTGTTCATTCGTTCGCATACATCATTCGATTCGTTAATTCTCATGAATGAATGAATTGGCGAATCAACAAATTGACGAATATTTCATCTATACTATTCTTCAATTTATATTTAATTCCTTTGCCTAGAATCCATGTGTTTCAATGTTTGAAAATACACAAAAACAAAATATTAGATTAGGATAAATGGATCGCTAAGGTCAAAGTCTATTTGATTATTCGCCCAAAAGACGGTATCCCCGCGTAACGAATAAATTAAATGGATGAACCGGACCCTCCACACTATGCGGACGAATCAACGAATAGTAAGTAGCAGTCTCAAGCAAAAAAGTTTTTAATACAGGGCGTTAAATAAGACAAATCTTCCAATATTTTATTTATTCGAAAAATATATAAAAACAATTTTTGAGGTCAGCTTAATCCTTAGTGAAAATTAAAAAAAAAATTAAATGTTTTTTAAAATTTTAGGTATTTTTGGGATACGATTTTTTTTGGAAAAAATTACATTTTTTCTTACATATTAAGCTGAAACTTTGTATTAGCCGTTTTATTTAAAGTTTTCTTGCTAGTGAACCCTCAAGTATTTTTTTATAATGTATACGGTCTGCACAACTAAGAAAATATACAGGGTGTGCGAAAAATATGTTTAGAATAGTTAAACAACTAGCGATCTTAAATATCATGAAAGTATATTTCAAAACCCTGTATCATAAAAACGAATGAAAATTTAAAAGTTCTTATTTGATTTTAAAGAGTTATGAACATTTTTTCATTATTTTTACTTCTAACTTTATTATTTTTAGAAATACAGCTTTTACTATTACAGCCGAATTTGCCAATATCGGGTGACACAGGAGTCACGTAACAGGCAGCTATTTTGTTAGTTTTAAAAATGTCAATTTCATTTGACATTTTTGTAATTCCATAAGCGGCTTTTCTATGAAAAAGCTAGTAAAAGTTACTTCAGGTTTTACCGTGACGTATTTAGGCTTTTTCTCGGGAGGGGTCTTGGGCTGAAGATTTTTGTTGATAATTAAAAAAAGAAAATATGCTCACTTTCATATAGAATGTCTATATAACAAACGTGTACACACAACTGCTGGACTCCCCTGCCCTGAATACGCCCATGTGTATGATCTGTGTGAGAGTGTGGGGGTGTGTGTGTACACAAGTATATATATTTGGTCTTGGAGGGGGGGCTGCAGCCCCCTAGCCCCCCCCCCCCCACCCGATTGCGTCACTGGCACTGTTGTGATATATCGTTAAAAAGCTAATTTTAGGCTTAATAGGATAGTCCTTAAAATATACGAGTCATTGTTATCACTAGTATTTTCATTGAAGTAACTGGAACTTGGTGTCGCCACGTTCTGTTTAAGCTGATACTACGTAGTCAGTACCAAAATGGGGAACGTGTAACTGTGACTTTGAGTATGACGTAAATAGTACGGAATTGTGTAGTTCCATTTTAGTAGCCGAATAGTAATAATTTACCCTATTCGTCACTTCCTTATTTCTGTCTTTATTTAATTCGTTTTAAAAATATGTATGGTTCGGTTTAATACAAGTAAAACAGTTATGACGACAACAAACACTCAAATTGGGAATTGGTGTAGAGCGTAGAGAATACGTAATTGGTAGTTATTTATTTACATGCGTTTCACTTAATTTTCTGGCTATGCTAAACACCTAAAATTAAAACGCAGGCAGTTTCTCTGGTGAATATGCTGATGATAGTCGTGAAAAAATTACGCGCCTTTAAATTTCGTTAATTTTTAATACATTTTGGTCAAATATATTGGCCAATTTAAATCTCAAAAATGTAATATTGAACTTTGGTTTAAACAGTTATTATCATTAAATATCTTATTATAAACAGTGATTCTTTTTGTAACGTAATATTTAATTTGTATGCATTTTTAATCTTTATACTCACAAAAACAAATATCATAGCTAAATATTTATAGATTATATGAAAATAAACAGTGGCGTTCTATTGGACTTTTACTTTCAGGTTGGCTGCATTTCTTTACTGAAAAAATTACTTAACATCAGGTGTCTACGACTGCTCCCATACGCTTTTATAGTTTTGGATTCTTTAAATACGCAACTGTCACTTATACCCAATTACTTTGAAGTCTACTAGTTATCTACAAAGTTCCCATTAATCCCATACTATATATTGTTACCAAGCGGTTACGATTTGCGAACATTCCGCCGGTTCTTTAAAATTTAATGAGTTGTGTCGTAATATACGGAGAATTGCGGTACTTGAGTCACTACTATAATTCTGCCATCTGTCATAATCAAAACCCTTTGTTTCTTTTATACTAACCTTAGAGAGCTTCTACCTCAAATTGAGGTGCTGAATGAAGTAAAACATACGCTAAGATATAAAACGATATTGTCTTTTACAGCAAAATAAAACCGAAATATAATAATGTACAATATTTAGTAACTTTTCTTGGAGTAAACTTAAACTTAAATTATTTACGGTCCTAGTCATTTACACATTCACAACAAACACTTTATAAATACAAGCAAAAAACCGGTGAACCAGGCTTAAATACATTTCTCTATATGGCTAATTATTGAGAACTTCTTGTTTGAATCAATATGCATTATAATAATCACAAAAACCAATAAAATGAGACACTAAAACAACAAACCTCATAAGAAACCCACGTAGGCGAAAAGTAAACATGGCGATTTTAGCAGCAATATGGCCGAATTAATCAAAAATTGGTTACTTTATACTCCTTATAAAATCACCGATCGAATCTTATACCAGCGCCCCCTGTCTCCGGAATCTTAAGTACAAGAGGTAATAGTTTACTTGTAGTAAATAATTACTGTAATTCTTACTTCTAAGTTGCAACAGAAGGATAACGACTGGTAATATCCAGTTTAAAGTAGCAGTAGACGATAACTTCTTCTACTCGGCAACGGCTCGTTTTACTTTATAGTAATACGTTATAGGAGTACATTTGAACGTAATGGAGTAGTCTTTGCAAAGTTCAAGAAGCTACTCATACTTAAAAGTTGTAATTTAGTAAAGAGATCAGAAATAGTAACTTTGAATAATTACTATTATGTCACGGAAAAGAAAAGACGACCTTGGAGTCAATTCCTTAAGTAGTTGCTTGGCAGTAGTTATTATATAATTACTTTACATGAATAATTACTATAAAGTATTATTCGCAGTAACAAATACATATATAATACCCAAAAACGTGTAACCTAAAGTGTTTGTTGAAATATAGTAGGATTATTAGTAATAAATACGTAAAAACTCTTAAAGAGTAGTAGTGGAAACAGTTGTAGCTACTTTAGTGCTAGCTGGGCTAGAAGTCACAGTTTAAAGAAGAAGTAACTTTTAATTGTTTTTTCATAGAAAATTTGCCTATTATTGAGTTATAGAAATATTTAAAATTTCAAATTGGTATTTCAAAATTTAAAAAAATGGCAGCATGTTACATGTCTCCTGTGTACCCCGGAATTGGCAAATTTGGCTCTAAAAGCAACACCTTTAAAATAAAGATAAAAAAATAATAAATTTAGGGAGAAAATGAGAAGGTCGTTTAGAGAAAATGATCCGTACTCCTTAAAATTTAAATAGAAGCTCTTAAATTAAAATTCGGTTTTATGCTACAGGGAGTTGAAAATATACGTACATGGTCTTTAATCTCAACATATACACCCTGTATATTTTCTTCATAGTGTAGTCCCTAGAGATTATGTTAATAAGCAAAATTCACTAACGTATGATTATTTCCAAATATTTCTGTGTTATTGAAAATAATTTTATATGCACATCTTTTTCTATTTCTGAATAATATTGGGCAACAAACAATGGCCGCAGCATATTTTTACCACTTCCTTAAACTCGTTTAAAGACCTGACCTTTAAAGAATACAAAAAATATCTACGTTTTATTTAGATATAATAGTCTCCTATGTCCATATTATTTTGATAAGGCAAAGGCACACATGAAACTATTTTAAAACAAAAGAAAATAAATACAAATTTCATCACAACACGTCAGAAAAGTATAGTCGCAGTCCATCACAATATATAACAACACAACGAAAACGACGAATGCCAGTAATTTGTGAGGTATTTATGTTTCCTTTCATAAGTTACTTACTCCGGCGTCGAACACTGCTATATTTTTTTCTTTTATGATTTTATTGTATCTTCTTTAATGTAATGCTAAAAGAAAGAATATTAATTTGTAGAAACATTTTATCTACAAATAACTTGTTCAAGTTCGAAGTATCTGCTGGAAAAACATTTGGGGGGATTAGACTCCTGTTTTCTATGACCAAAAATGCTTGATTTTTAGGTAAAACATATCAGAATAAATTGACATGGAAACGGATTTCGTATTTTTATTTTGCCTCCTCAAAAACCTCCATATTATCTATTTGAAATCTTTGCGGCCAATAAAGTGGACTTAGGCCTCAGCCCTTCGTAGTCTATTCAAACATAAATTGAGAAAATTAATACATTGAATACTCAAAAATCAAAGTCAATTAGAGCGTTTTTAAGTCAGGAGTATTTAAAATATATTTCGGCTTGAAATTCGAAAAAAAAAAGTTTAAGCCCATATTATTTCTACATATCCTCCACTGATAACACTTTTATTCTAAATTACTTTACGTGCATAAGAAATAACTAGAATGATCATAAAATAAAACAAAACCGATAAATTTATTTTACCTGAAAGTTTCACCAGGAACAAGTAGTTTTTTACATTGAAACATACCGCCAATTTGTTACGTCACGTTGAATTCGTACCTGTTTATCCCAATGAAGTAAAACAGTTATTCGTACCGTAACTTTACTAGTTTATCTCTTTATCACACTTAATGCTTGCACAAAATTTGAAATTAATCTAATAAGTAGTTTTTTTCAGTCAGAGTTTTTAAATATTTTATTAGGCCACCATTTTGTTTTGTTATCTCATATTCATACCAAAAATTCACCAGCTTATTTCGATGTAACTTGATTTTTGTGCAACATTTTAGGTAATTTGGATACTTAGTTTTTTAGTAATTATTTTTTAACGTTTTACCAAAATATTACCAGGTCTTCCCCATGTGAACCTTAATTTTTGACTAAAATCAATCTGATAAGTAGTTTTTAAGCCATTCTACGAACTCACAAACGGACACAGAAACCGACGGCATTGATAAAACATATTTTTCGGCATCTAGGAACGCTAAAACGTGAAGATATGTAAACCCTGAGAAGGTGATTTTTTCACAATTACAAACATTTTATTTAGCCGCCATTTTATACGGCATATTGAGTTAGTACTATAATTTTTCTAGTTCATCTCTATATAACAGTTAGCTATAGCACACATTTTGAAATAATTCAATTAAGTAGTTTTTCAGGCTAAATCTTTAAATATTTTATTAAGCCATATAGTTCGGCTATCTTGAATTCGTTCCAAAATTTAACCCAGTTTTACATTAGAGAAATTAGGTAAGTAGTTTTTAGGTAATAATTTTTTTAACATTTCACTAGACCGCCATTTCGTTTTGCCATTTTGGATTTTTACCAAAATGTTACCAGGTCATCCCCATATGACTCTTAATTTTTGACCAAAATTTGAAGACAATCGGATAAGTAGATTTTTGCTACGCCGCGAACAGACAGACAGACAGACCGACGGAATTGAGAAAACATGGTTTCCAGCCTCTAGGGACCCTGAAACGTAAAGATCTGAAAAAATCTAGCAGGGTGATTTTTTTCACGATTACAGTACTTCCCTTTTACGAAAGAGGTAAAAATGAAGCAAACATGGAATAATAATAATAACAAGATGGGTTTAAATAAAACAATGACTATAATGGAGGACATTTATTTATATATTTTATCCACTACATAAGATTATAACATTCACATTAGAATTAAATAATTTCATGGTCATTAGCAATACAAAAAATCAATTTTAAAGCTCTAACATCATCTGAAAAAAGCAAATAGAATTCAAGCACACACATAATATACATGATTGTTATATCTATATATAGAGAGCGATTGTTCATTCATTCGAAAATAACAAACTTATACAGAGTAAGGAGAAAATGTATCTTGGCTATATAATTATAATAAGACTAGCTAAACATTTCTCTTCAAAAAATATCACTACACACAATCGATTGATTTTAACTTAAGCTCTTATAGGAAATTAGTAGGCATCTATAACCGACATATTCTCAGTTTAGGTTTTAAAAGGTCTTAGTATCTAGAAACACAGTTGCAAAATACTGCTAATTTGTTCAAAAATCAAGGAATAAAATTTACAAATGTGTTCAGATTATTTGTTGCATTTATATTGACAAACAAAAATATTTTTTGGCTTTTTCGCAACTGAATAAAAATGTCTAACTTTAAACTGATTGAAGCATAATAATTGAATAGAAATCAGTTATTATGGACTAATTTCTTAACTTTTTTCTTCATTTACCCCGTATACCAACATTAATAAAGCAGATCAAGAACAAGAATTCCTTAATAAATAAATATTATTTAAACAAAAGACGTAATAATAAGATACCTAAAAGTAACCGAAAAAAAATATAAGTAACAGCTTTTATGAAAAAAAATCCTTTAAAACTGGAAATATAAGTAAATGGCAATTTATGGCAACAGGCATTTCTAGTGAAATCTGTACATTTTATTTCTGCCATGCATTAACTACTCCAACTTAAATACCTTCATCAACTTTAATATCAAATAAATTAAAATACGTCCAAGTATTTTTAACAAAGCAAATAATGATTTTATATAATATATTCGGGATGTCCTTGAACATAGGATACATGCCTCTATTTTTTAACTTAACCATTTTCCAGTTTTAACCAGAATTGCCACAAACTTGAATCTATATATATATATTGTTACTATGTTTTTAGGCAATTTTCCCTGTTTTATGTTAAAATTGTAGCTTATAAGATATTTATGAATAATCGCAGAATATAATTAAAAGTAATTAGATCAAATAAATAACGGCATTTAATAATTACAGCGTGACGTACATTTTTCCATAACTTAATTTGTTTTGTTTATTTTTGCTCTCTTCTTGATTATTCTTCCCCTCTTACTTCCCATGCAAAAAAAGACGCATTACGATCTTTTAAAAATTGCCAATACGAGAAATTCCTGTTAACCTTTTTTAACATATTGGTTTTATCCAATTTCTTAGAAGTTTCATCATAAGCAATCCATCTCTTTATAAAGGAAAGTGAAGAATATCATAATTTGTTTACGTCCATATTATTAAATAACTAAGTGCAAATCTTAACAAGATCATACTTCACTTTCTTTACTAAAAGAAAGGATTCCTAACGTAAAACGTTTCTTATTTTACCAATGTTTTTATACAAATGTATGTAGCATTGAAGTAACGTATTCATTTCTCGCGGCAATTTTAATAAAAATAGTAACTTTTCTTCCCTTTAGTTATATCGCTGATACCAGAAATAAGTTTTTCATTGCTGTTATTTAGAATTTAAGAACATATTACAAAATACGATTGTTTGTTTCTTCAAAAAACACCATAACAAATTCAGAATAAGTTTTATCACCTATAGACACTCGTCAAATATCTAAAAATAAAAAAAATGTTAACTCCTTCAGAACCACTCGTTTTACTTAAACTAGAATGAAATAAGTAGTAGGTATAGATTAAGGAGTTAAGGACATTTTTTTTCAGTCATTTATGCGTCCAATTACGTATAAAACAAAAAGCGCGGACTTTTATTCAGTTGTTGAAATTCTTTATTACCTAAATTATACAACTTTTAATAATTTTAACGCAAATCTATTAATTTCATGTACATTTTTCAAGGGCTTACCTCAGAAGAAATTTTTTTACATAATAATGTCTTACCTCAGAAGAAATTTTTATATACGCACTCTAATTTACCATCAAAATAGCCTCAGCGTAATATTTTCTTGAGTATTTAAACAAATTCAACTTTAAAATTGGCACACATATTAGGTAGAAAGAAACTTATTAAATTATTATTAATAAAACGAGCAAAATAATAAATTTTTCAAAATATATACAAATTTGAAATTATTTATGTCTAATTAAAATTGTTTGGGATTGTTTTCTACAGTATTATAAAAAGACATTAAATTTGCATTTATTTCAATTCGCCTTATAAATAAAATTTTATATATACGTTAAACTCAAAAAAATTGATATTATTATTTTCAGACAAAATGTTTAAAAATTTCGGTGTCAGCAAAATTATGATGTAAGCAATAATAATTAAATTTAGCTTCTTACTTTCGATGCTCCTTTTTATATGTAAATATTACAATATTTTTTTGTAAGTGTTATGAAAAAATTCATAAAATACAATCGGCAAAATCTGAAAGTATCTAATTTCGTAACATTTTCCTTTGTACAAACAATTTCTTGGAATTTAAGTTGTGTAATATTTAATAAGCGTAATATTTAATATAAGTAATTAAGGTAATCTAAAAAATTTAAGGCGGATATATATATATATATATATATATATATATATATATATATATATATATATATATATATATATATATATATATATATATATATATATATATATATATATATATATATATATATATATATATATATATATATATATATATATATATATATATATATATATATATATATATATATATATATATATATATATATATATATATATATATATATATATATATATATATATATATATATATATATATATATATATATATATATATATATATATATATATATATATATATATATATATATATATATACTAAAAATCAATAAAAATGCGCTCTCACACATCTTTATCAAAAGTTCTTGGCCGGAAAAGATATATGTATAATAGCAGAAATACATAATTTCTGCAGGTGCGAAGCGGCCTACTAGAAGAATTGCTTTCGATTATGTCACAGGGTACGCTCCTGCGATCATGATTTCTGGGCCTCTACCCTCATCAGGCAGGCTTGTACCCAGGGAGATCTGAAATAACAGATTGCTCGATATGACAAAATCGAAAACGAAACGTCTATCATACTGAAATAGTACTATAAGCTAAATGTAACACTTAGCACCACCTATTGGGGCTCCGGTGATTTCCGGCTGCAAACCCATAGGTAATTTAAAAAGCATGCACTAGCACTATCATGCGGAGAGTAGATACTAAAAATCAATAAAAATGCGCTCTCACACATCTTTATCAAAAGTTCTTGGCCGGAAAAGATATATGTATAATAGCAGAAATACATAATTTCTGCAGGTGCGAAGCGGCCTACTAGAAGAATTGCTTTCGATTATGTCACAGGGTACGCTCCTGCGATCATGATTTCTGGGCCTCTACCCTCATCAGGCAGGCTTGTACCCAGGGAGATCTGAAATAACAGATTGCTCGATATGACAAAATCGAAAACGAAACGTCTATCATACTGAAATAGTACTATAAGCTAAATGTAACACTTAGCACCACCTATTGGGGCTCCGGTGATTTCCGGCTGCAAACCCATAGGTAATTTAAAAAGCATGCACTAGCACCATCATGCGGAGAGTAGATACTAAAAATCAATAAAAATGCGCTCTCACACATCTTTATCAAAAGTTCTTGGCCGGAAAAGATATATGTATAATAGCAGAAATACATAATTTCTGCAGGTGCGAAGCGGCCTACTAGAAGAATTGCTTTCGATTATGTCACAGGGTACGCTCCTGCGATCATGATTTCTGGGCCTCTACCCTCATCAGGCAGGCTTGTACCCAGGGAGATCTGAAATAACAGATTGCTCGATATGACAAAATCGAAAACGAAACGTCTATCATACTGAAATAGTACTATAAGCTAAATGTAACACTTAGCACCACCTATTGGGGCTCCGGTGATTTCCGGCTGCAAACCCATAGGTAATTTAAAAAGCATGCACTAGCACCATCATGCGGAGAGTAGATACTAAAAATCAATAAAAATGCGCTCTCACACATCTTTATCAAAAGTTCTTGGCCGGAAAAGATATATGTATAACCCATAATTTCTGCAGGTACCCTTTCGATTATGTTGGTGCTAGTTACATTTAGCTTATAGTACTATTTCAGGATACAAGAGCAATCTGTTATTTCATAATTTCTGATGAGGGTAGAGGCCCAGAAATCATGATCGCAGGAGCGTACCCTGTGACATAATCGAAAGCAATTCTTCTAGTAGGCCGCTTCGCACCTGCAGAAATTATGTATTTCTGCTATTATACATATATCTTTTCCGGCCAAGAACTTTTGATAAAGATGTGTGAGAGCGCATTTTTATTGATTTTTAGTATCTACTCTCCGCATGATGGTGCTAGTGCATGCTTTTTAAATTACCTATGGGTTTGCAGCCGGAAATCACCGGAGCCCCAATAGGTGGTGCTAAGTGTTACATTTAGCTTATAGTACTATTTCAGTATGATAGACGTTTCGTTTTCGATTTTGTCATATCGAGCAATCTGTTATTTCAGATCTCCCTGGGTACAAGCCTGCCTGATGAGGGTAGAGGCCCAGAAATCATGATCGCAGGAGCGTACCCTGTGACATAATCGAAAGCAATTCTTCTAGTAGGCCGCTTCGCACCTGCAGAAATTATGTATTTCTGCTATTATACATATATCTTTTCCGGCCAAGAACTTTTGATAAAGATGTGTGAGAGCGCATTTTTATTGATTTTTAGTATCTACTCTCCGCATGATGGTGCTAGTGCATGCTTTTTAAATTACCTATGGGTTTGCAGCCGGAAATCACCGGAGCCCCAATAGGTGGTGCTAAGTGTTACATTTAGCTTATAGTACTATTTCAGTATGATAGACGTTTCGTTTTCGATTTTGTCATATCGAGCAATCTGTTATTTCAGATCTCCCTGGGTACAAGCCTGCCTGATGAGGGTAGAGGCCCAGAAATCATGATCGCAGGAGCGTACCCTGTGACATAATCGAAAGCAATTCTTCTAGTAGGCCGCTTCGCACCTGCAGAAATTATGTATTTCTGCTATTATACATATATCTTTTCCGGCCAAGAACTTTTGATAAAGATGTGTGAGAGCGCATTTTTATTGATTTTTAGTATCTACTCTCCGCATGATGGTGCTAGTGCATGCTTTTTAAATTACCTATGGGTTTGCAGCCGGAAATCACCGGAGCCCCAATAGGTGGTGCTAAGTGTTACATTTAGCTTATAGTACTATTTCAGTATGATAGACGTTTCGTTTTCGATTTTGTCATATCGAGCAATCTGTTATTTCAGATCTCCCTGGGTACAAGCCTGCCTGATGAGGGTAGAGGCCCAGAAATCATGATCGCAGGAGCGTACCCTGTGACATAATCGAAAGCAATTCTTCTAGTAGGCCGCTTCGCACCTGCAGAAATTATGTATTTCTGCTATTATACATATATCTTTTCCGGCCAAGAACTTTTGATAAAGATGTGTGAGAGCGCATTTTTATTGATTTTTAGTATCTATATATATATATATATATATATATATATATATATATATATATATATATATATATATATATATATATATATATATATATTAAAAAAAAATCCCTAATATCTTTTTCTCAAAAATTGTACCATTTCCACTCCTCTAGACTCGTACGCTAATGAGCGATGTCAAAATTGAACGTGTCAATAGAATCATATTTTAAATCCATACACATCACCAAAATTTGAAACTAATCTGGTATTAATTCCTGAGATATAAGGGTTTTAAATGGGTCACACTGTATATTTATATATATATATATATATATATATATATATATATATATATATATATTTTTTTTTTCTTAAAAATCGTGCCATTTCCATCTAGGCTCGCACACCAATAAGCGATGTCAAAATAGTCATATTTTAAATCTATACACATCACCAAAATTTGAAACAAACCTAGCAATTAATTCCTGAGATATTAGGGTGTATTATTGCTATCCCCAGACGCAATTTCTTTTCGGTGTCGGCCTGTTGGCTGCCACGTGGGGAATGTAGCCCCAAAATGTTTGTTTCTGATCCCCTCTTAACGAAAAAATAAAATTTCTAATTACCGAAAATTCTCAGATGGTCTTTTTTTCGATCATTGATCCTAAGTATATTGCTTTATTTTTTAAACATACAGCCCCGCATGGCTGTTCTATCGCAAAGCTGACAAAAGGTGGTCTCCATTAAGATCAGTAGTATAAACGACGTAGGAAAATGTTCACTGGCTCATAGACTATAAGAATCTTTTTCTTTTTTAAGGTCAGAAAAAATATCTTATTCCGTTTTCGCAATGTGTCTCTTACCTTTAGGAACTCCAGTACTTCCGGAAGTATACAAAACGATCGCCAAATCATCTTTGACATGCCGAAGTCTATCGCTCTCGCTCAAACTTGTTTCTGATTGGTGCGCGCTGAGACGCAAGATATCGTCGATGGAAAGTTTATATGTATCCAAATAAAATTCGGAATCTGCAAAAAAAGGTAATTAAGTTTAAAAAAAAAGAAGCTTTAATTATGGAATATTTAAGAAACTAAACTTGATGCAATACGCAAGAAGATTTCATTGGAACATAGGCTTGTTTTTTCTAAATTAGTAAGGTCAACAAACAAACAGTGATTAAGAAGGCGCCTGTTTGCAGTGTAACTGTCAAAAGAATATTTTAAGGCGATCAACTTTTATTTATTAATTGAATAAATTAATACATGAAGGTCACATGCGGAATAAAAAGAGACAAATGACAAATTTATTATATATTTATTTCAAATTAATATTTTCAGTGGTTTTAAAATTGTTACGTCTCGAATATGTCAACATTCATTTAGAAGCAAAAGTAGTATGAAAATATATTAGACCTTTTCTAAAGTGTACAATATATATTATTATTGTTACATTTTACAGGTTTAAAACTAGACACTTTTAAATAGTGAAACTAGAAATTAGCTAAATATATATGAAACAAAATTAAAATATGAAGAAATTAGAGCCATATTTTTTTTCGTGTTAACAGGTGATTTTTTTATACAGGGTGTAAAAGAAAAGCATTATTTTTTCTTCAATATTCATGACTTCGAGGTTTATACAAAAATATTTAAAACTAATATTTTTAGAGATAGTAACAAAAAAGTCACATATTTTGAATAAATCTTTTTTCTTTTGAGTTATCCCGATTTTTTCAAAAAATCTGCAATTTTACAAAAATCCCTTTTAGAAAATTATTCATATCTAGAGTGAGACAATAATTTATACTAAAACATTTACTTTATGAATTACTTTTTCAAAATTATTTTGTTTGTTTTTTCAAACCCAAGCCCTCATTATTTAGAGTGGCGGCAATAAATCTGAAATATACGCGTTTTCTTAATATACAGGGTGGTCCAACAGTGTGTTTAAGTCCAATAGCTCGGTTATTGTGGGAATTAGAAAAACAATTTTTATACGAGAGTTATGAGACTGCTGAGAGCTACAACTAAAATTATTTTCAATTATACAGAGTTGAGGATAAGTTCGCCACAAACCAAATTTACATTTTTTTTTAAGGAACACCCTGTATATTGTTTTATTTTCAGATTCTTCCCTTTTTGGCCATTCACACAATAGAGGGTTTGTGGGGTCTATACAGAGTCATTCAAGATTTATTGCCACTTTTCGAAAATATCAGAGGTAGATTTGATGCTCTGTATTTTTTAATGCTTTAGCATAAATCACTTTAGCATGGTAAAAACTTGCAAATGAGGTTTTCTTTCAACTGCGATATTTTTCTATAGTATTCTTTATTAACGGTATACAAGGTAAATAAAAATCCTGATTTCAAATTTTCGCGATTAATTTAAACGGAACTCTCTGTATATTATCATATTTCAGATTCCTGTCTTTTTGGCCATTCACCCAATATAGGTTTTGCGGGGTCTATACAGAGTCGTTCAAGATTTATGGCTACTTTTCGAAAACATTAGAAGTGGCCATCTCAATTTATTATGGCAAAATATTGCAAGGTGTTCTTTTTTCAACATTTCTTTTTTTTATTTATTTATACCAGCATGGATGGGTCGAAAAAGCTTAAAACTACAAAAAATAAATGTATCACTAATAAAAAAAAGTTGATCCAAAAATTTCACAAACACAAATGATAGTATTACAATGATCTAGTAACTGGTGGATCAACGGTTTGATGAGACGAGAAATGTAGATACACGAAAGCTGATCGAGCCAAACCTGTTTTAAACGAGTTAGGACAACTAGTTATTAAGTTGTCCACCCTAGAGTAAAAAATAATAACAATAAAGAAACAATATTAAGTCACAAATTATATAAAACAGCAAAAACTACTTAATCAGATGTTCAAAATGACCACCCTTTTGATCGTCACAAATATTTAAACGATTTTCAGATCATATGCTAACATCTTTTTAATGTATCAAAACTGATCTTATTAAACACACTTCGGATTCTTTCCTTCATATTTTCTTTTGTAGGCGGAGTTGTTTGATAAACTAAATGTTTAACAAAGCCTCTAAGAAAAAAGTCCATATTTGTCAAGTCAGGGGATCTAGGCGGCCACGCAATCAGCCCTTTTCATATCCAGCGTTCTTGAAATTGTATCGTGACGTGTATTTGACTACTTGTGCGAATATATTGAGGATTTTCAGTATCATAGTACTGGAAGTTATGTCTATTGATATTTCCACTTTTGCAGAATGTTGTTTCATCAGTAAATAACACAAAGTTTTTCTTGGTTCTCTCTGAATTTGTTGTTGTGCTCAGTAACAAAAATCTAGTCGCCAGTGATAATCATCCCCATACAATTCTTGACAGAGTTGAATGTGGTATGAGTGAAACTTGTTTTTTTTTTAATTCGTAGAACAGTGGTTTTACTTACATCTGTTTGCTTTGTAATTCTTCTTGAGCCAATTTGTGGGCCTTCTATAACTTTTAAGTTTACCGCTAACTCGTTGTCCTCATTTAAAACAGGTTTAGATCGATCAGTTTTCGCGTATTCTACATTTCCCATCTTATCAAACCATTGCATAAGCCTTTCAAAAGCACTTTTGTGTGGTTGTCTTCTGTCAAGACACTTTTCCAAATATATTCTTGTCGCTAACAAACAATTCTTTTCACTTGGTCCTAACACATAAATCATATCGATTATTTGTACTCTATTAAAAGTTTGCATCTTTTAATAAAAACTGTATTTAGTTTTTACTTGTCAATTCAAATTTGTATTTTTGACAGTTTAGTTTCTTTTGTAGAAATAAGGCTCACTAGTTTTTTGTCAATGGGCATAACAACAAATTCAAGAGAGTCTAGATTTGCTCACTTTTTTGTGTTATTTACTGGCGAAGCAATATTCCACAAAAATAGGAATGTCAATAGACATAATTTTCATTATGACGCTACTGAAAAACATTATTTTTATTATTAGGCGAATGGCCAAAAAAGGGAGGAATCTAAAAATATAATAATATACAGGACGTTCCATTTAAATTAATCGAGAAAATTAGCATCCAGGATTTTTATTTAATTTGTATACCAATTATTAAAGAATACTAACGAAAAATGACGCAATTGAAAGAAGTCCACATTTAGAATCTTTTACCATGCTAAAATGATTTATCCTAACGAATTAAAAAAATAAAGCGAGTCAAATATACCTTAGATATTTTCGAAAGGTGGCCATAAATCTTAAATGACTCTGAATAGACACCACAAACCCTATATTGGAGGAATGGCCAAAAATGAAGGAATCCGAAAACAAAACAATATACAGGGTGTTCCATTTAAAAAATGTAAGTTTGGTTTATGGCAAAGTTATCATCAACCCTGTATAATCGAAAATAATTTTAGGTTGTAGCTCTCAGCAGATCCTACAACTTTCGTATAATTTTTTTTCTATTTCCATAATAACCGTTATTGGACTTGAACGCACTGTTGGACCACCCTGTTGTGCTCTATAATTATTAGAGCTGTTTTTTCATAAATCAAAGTGGAGTGGATAAATAATAAATGGAAAAAGTAAATTATGTTCTCGAAACATTTTTGATACTTATATAAGTTAAGTTCAATAAAATAAGTCCACCATAGGCGTAAATGTCGTAAGTATTATAATCGTGAAAAATATCACCTCCGAGATATTTACCAATGTTTGCGTTTTAAAAATATGTTCTCCAATTTCTGCAACTCCGTCGTTCTCTCTGTACTCTATAGAATATCTGAAAAACTACTTATCCGTTTGACTTTGACAAATTTTGGTAAACAATCAAGGGATTGAAATAGTTACATTTTGGTACTTGGAGGAACAAAATGGCGGCCTCACAAAATGTAAAAAAATTATTATTTAGAATCTACTTATCAGATGGATTTCAAAATTTGCCTAAAAATAAAGTGTGATATGGATAAACTGGTAAAATATTTGTGTTAATCCAATAACGCCCAAACGAAATGTTTAAAAATTAAGTACCAAAAAAATAAATGTCCAACGCAATTGAACTTTTGCACAAAAATCTAGTGTTGAACAGGGATCAGTCTATCCCTTATTATTTACGTAAATGTAGCAAAAAATGTTCGTTTGAAAACAAAGGAAATGTGTACTATTTTTTTTTTAAATATAAATACCATCTTTGAGGAGCAATTTTTTAAAATCCAAGTCCACTTTTTCAAATTTTCAGCTGCATTATTTGGAGCTCTGCATCACATTAATTATTGTATCTTTTAAAACGAAACAAGTCCCTTTAAAATATATTATACTATTTTTTTTTGAGTTGGAAAAGGACTGGAGAGTGTACGATGTAAAGAACCTACTCTCGATATTTAATAAATACTATGGGATAAGCGAACAAAAAGTTAAGATAAGAAAAAACTAAGCCGTGGAAAAAATCGTCCTGATGTAACAACACTTTTAAAAGTATGTTATAAAAACAAAGCCGCATCCAAAAAAAGAAAGGACCCTTTTAAAAAGAGATAAATCATTAGCAGATATTTCGCTAAAACCATTAATAAACGAGCACAAAATTTCTGCCGATAAAGGAAAAGCGGTAAACAATCTTTTGATTGCGGCATTTGGAGCGAACTGGCGCTTTGAAACAAACTTAGGCTGGTATTTTGAGTAACTGATCAATAATATTCGAAACCCCGAAGACGATAATGAAAATAATAACCCAGTCGATCAAGAAAATTGTGATTGCGTCTAGGAATAAACTGAAATAAAAACCTAAAAATGAAAAAATAATTTTTTATTCATTAGATGATTTACTTGAAAACTCACACTGTTTTTTAAATGAAAAATATTTTTTTATCAAGATGTGACTAGTCCTACTTTCCCTTTCAAAATGAAACAGGTCCATTCAAAAATTGGCAAAAAAAATTTGAGGAAGCCATTTAGATTTACACAAAAGCATAGTTTCAGATAACTAAATAATCCGCTACCACAAAAATAAAAATTTACGCTTAATAAGTTGCAGTGTTCCCAATCCAGTATTTTGTCATACCCAAAAACTTTGAAAATGGACTTGTTACATTTGGAAAATTGCTCCTCCTTTGTATACACTGGGATTATTTTTCATCACAACTGTCTTAAGAGGATATGGGAGTGAATTTAAATATTCGATTCTATTAATGCATATAATTTGCATTATATTCGCTGTGTGATAGGTCGATGTGAGTTGTGAGTCACTGACAGAAATCTCACTAGATTAGCAAACGAGACTGATGTTGAGGAAATGCAAAATATGGCGGTTGATTTTAAAAAACGCGTTGTGGTTTAATAAGAAAAAAACGTTGTGTTTTTTTTTAAAGGTAAAAAAGTCTCTAAATTTTATAGCAGAATATTGGAAAGTCGGCAATTTTTCTATAAACAAAATGATAATTTTTTTTCAAACATAAGAAAAGAAAATACGACAAATACTGACTTTTCGATAATCTTAATCAAAAAAACAACATACTTTTTATCTGGTTAGTAAGTCATGGAAAAGTAGATGCTTCATAGCGTTACTCGTAAATAATTTATAGCACACAAATATTTATTTATTTGTTTGCTTTTATATATTAACAATTTTCTAGCTCAAAATTTGGAAGATAAATTTACCTTCACCAAAAAATAATAATAAAGTAACTTCTTCTGTGTCAAGGTAGAAATCTACGAATGTACCCTCAACTTTCTTTTGATCCATTTTAGAAAAGGATCTACCTATGTAGCGATTTTTTATAGTCATTTAGTCTTGGTATTGTACTCAATAATCACCGACTTTTTTGTCACTTAATCTTTAATTTTATTTATTATAACTTCCAGGTTTTTGTTATTTCGCATATTACGTTTTGAAAACTACAAGGTGAAAAAATGCACTTATTATCTATATCAGGCCAATGAAACCTTTATTATTCCGGAAATTAAAGTGCAACTGATTTATCTAATACATAAAGTGAATTAATAAAGTCAATAATAAGATTTAATTGACTCGCTGTCATTTCCTATTAACTAGATTAGATTAATAAGCACAAATGATATAATTACCTAATACCTAGGCACAAATTGATCAAGAAACCCTGGAATTAAAATTTTATCAGATGCATAGATTTGAAAACAGAACAATGTTTTCTATAAACAATCCCTCATAAATTTGTTTAATGCATTTAAACTGGCAGTTTTATTTTTATCTTTCCGATATTTATCTTCAAATATAATTACAATTGCCTTTACAGATTTGAAATTATAATAGTTATTTAATATACAATGAAAAAAAAGTATTATTGTTCCCGTCTATAATACATTATTTTTTTCTGTGATGGGAAAAAAGACGATTTAATATTGAAAATAGTTTTAGAGTAGGCTGTTGTTCGAGAATTGGACCTGCGTTGCCAAGGAAACCTTAAAAGTAATCAAATATCTGTAAACTAATTTATGTGATTTAATTTAAAGATTGAGAACTTAGTGGTTGTTTAGTAGTTATTGTAAATAATATAAAGTCAAAAATTGTCAAACCGTCTATTCAAGATTGATGGAATAGAAGATGAAAAAGACATGCAGATCTTTCTCAGAGACGATGTTATTGGCCTATTTTTCGGAACTGGCACAACAACAAAAGCCATCAACAGTGTGGTTGAATTATTCAATGATTAAAGGTATGTTACAATCCAATAATCAAAATATTTCAAACTAATTACCTTTCTGAAACAAAATGGGAAATATTACACGCTCAAGAAAGCTGCAATTTTTACGAGTAAACAAATTAGTGATTTTTTAAATAATGCTATCTATGGCCAAGAATGTTGTTGTATTGTATTTGAGACTGCAGGAGCTTGCCGAATTTGTTAAATCAGCCAGATAACATTAGATGATATTGAAGATTCGGGAACGTTATTAATGGTGAGACTTAAGCAAACAAAGAATGATGTAAGCAGGAGATTTGTAGTTACTGAAGAATATATAAAATTTTACCGAATATATATACATATTCAGTATGTAATAGTAGCTAATTTTCTTCAACTAGAAAATGTTACATCAAATACAGGTCATTCATTTCGAAGATCGTCTGCAACCCTTTTAGTTGAATCTGGGGTAGACTTGACTAAAGAAACATGGCGGTTGGAAGTCATCAACAGTCGCTGAAGGTATGTTGATTATTCGGTAGCACACAGGACAGAAATAGCTAAAAAAGTGTTTAGAACGTATGGCACTGCTGAAATAACACTCGATTTGCGAGCATGTACATCAACGGCAGTTGTGCCCATGGCAGAAAAAAAACTTCAACACAAGAAAATTCGACTGTTGTACCGAATAGTTCAAGGAACATGCAGTCCATGCAGTGCACATTTAATAATTGTACTTTTGATATAAAAGAAATGTAACTTTTGTATAATAAAATGTTTTAAAATTAAATCTCTACCTTTACTTATGTATATATATATATATATATATATATATATATATATATATATATATATATATATATTTATATATAAATATATATAATATAAAAATATGAGAACTTTTTTCCCGGATATATATATATATATATATATATATATATATATATATATATATATATATATATATATATATACGGGAAAAAAGTTCTCATATTTTTCCTGGAAAAAAAGTAATTCTATAAAAAGTGATATTTTGTTACCCGTCAACAGGGGTTAAATGTCAAACTTTTTTTCCCGTCACAAAAAAAAAATAATGTGCATTTGCTTTGAACTATCGTTCTAAAACAAATCTTTTGGTCTTCAGGAATATAGTTATTTCTTGTAAGGCTTTTCCATAAACTTTCCTCTAGTGCGCTATATTACTTCCTAAATGGTTAACAAAAACGAGGGCATATCACAGACAGGAGACCCCTGTTAATAGGAACTAGGAAGTTTGGCCGTAAAAGTTTCACGGTCATTTGTTAATTTCTCCTAATAGTTTATCAGAAAAAAACTAACATGAATCGTGGAGACCATAAGGTTTTACTATTTCACCGAATTTTCAATGACACACTATATTTATAATGTAATAAAAAAACTTAGAGGACTGTTTACATGTATAGCGCCCAACATAATTTTAAAATCTTATATTTTAACGACATTTTGGTCTATTTTTACTGTTACCCATTGGGAATACAAATTCAGACTATAATGTAATTTTTTAATTTATTATAATTATTTCTGCTAATAGGGAACGATGGAACTGAAGTAGCAAAAAACAACAATGATATTGAAATTTTGGGGCACTTTGAAACTGAGTCATAACAATTGCTTTTGTCTCCTGCACTGTTTAGTCGTAATATTAATACGCACGCAACAATATTTCTCTCGGTATTGTTAAATGTAACATTTAGCACCACCTATCGGGGCTTCGGTGATTTCCGGCTGCAAACCCGTAGGTAACTTCAAAAGCATGCACTAGCACCATCATGCGGAGAGTAGATACTAAAAATCGATAAAAATGCACTCTCACACATCTTTATCAAAAGTTCTTGGCCGGAAAAGATATATGTATAATAGCAGAAATATATAATTTCTGCAGGTGCAAAACGGCCTAAAAGAAGAATTGCTTTCGATTTAACTTGTAGTACTGTTTCAGTATGATAGACGTTTCGTTTTCGATTTTGTCATATCGAGCAATCTGTTATTTCAGATCTCCCTGGGTACAAGCCTGCCTGATGAGGGTAGAGGCCCAGAAATCATGATCGCAGGAGGGTACCCTGTGACATAATCGAAAGCAATTCTTCTTTTAGGCCGTTTTGCACCTGCAGAAATTATATATTTCTGCTATTATATATATATATATATATATATATATATATATATATATATATATATATATATATATATATATATATATATATATATATATATATATATATATATATATATATATATATATATATATATATATATATATATATATATATATATATATATGAGCCCTTAATTATTAGCCTTCTTTAATATATTAGGAAATTAATTACCTAAAAATTAAAGAATTTGACCAGAAAATGTGCTTGCGGAATCGGGGGTCTTTCTCTAGTTTTTAGAAAGACAAATCTCGTCTCCTGGCTCTTCAAAGAAGAAATGTCTGGCTTAATGCAGTAAGCTCTTAGACCGGCGCGGCGCCGCGTTTTAAATTACACCGACCTCGTGTTTTAACCCACTACTATACCGAATCATAATGTTATTAAAACGTGCGAATAGAATTGCCAAAGGCCATTTTCATAATACCAACTTTACAAAATTAACTTCTTTTCCTAAGTGAACCCTTGGCAGGTGCTATTTGCAATTAGCACGTTTTAAAAATTTTACAATGTTAGACTAGTTCACCAAAAAGGGTTGAAAATTTTATTTACCAAAACTTTTTATTGGAATTTTCTAAGAGAAAGTTATTTCCTTGCTTTCAGATAGCACTCAAGATGGCAAAACCCAAAAGTGAGAACGTTTAAAGGGTTCAATCTGTTTATTTAATGCTGCTGTCAAAAAAATAGGAATATGTGCAAAACTTTTTGGACGCAGGGGTGAGATCATTGGTCACAGCCGCATCTCATTAACAGCAAGCAGAGATTTGCCCATATCAGCATTCAAAGCAGCTCTCACTAGGTAACAGCTAAGGGTGGATAGGCCGATAGACATTATTAAAATATTCATTATCTTTTTTAGTTATCCGTTGACTGCCTGTTGTGCGGTGTCTCGGATTGCAATTTTTCATTGGCAGCCCCGCAAAATTATTTGCACGTAGAACTATATTGGCTGCTATGAGAACACAGTTTTTACGGGTTTTTTTTGTAATCTGCTACACCCTGAGAGCCTTTTTTAAGCTACAAAAAATGTTTATATGAAAGTTGTAGGATTTTTCCTAAATATTTACGTGGCGGTAAATCTAAAAACAAGTGACGATCGAAAAATCAAGAAATTACTACCAACTTTGTTATTTTAAATGGAATAGCCCGTATTTTTGGATTCTCCTCATTCTCCTCTTTTCAAAAATATGTAATATGTCTATACTAGAAACAGTGGTTTTTGACTTATTCGGCTTTAAAGTTGACACATATGACAAATTCACCGAGATGCAATTCGAAGATATTAAAATCGCTTTACCCATGAAAAAAACATATTATTGACTTTAAGTCACATAATTATTAATAAAATGCTTTTTACTGAAGATGAAAAACTTAAAGTAATTCAACTGTATTTCGGAAATGTGAATAACGCGACAATAACTGTGTGACAATACAGGATGCTATATCCTGAAGCTCGAGTTCCCTCTAGAAAAACTGTTTCATATATAGTAAAATGCCATGCAGAAAGAAAATCACTACGTAAACAAAGAAGGCAAGCAAAATTAAACTTGGACGAGGAATTAACTATATTATTACATTTTGAAGGCAAACAAATATTTCCAGAGATAGTCTAAAAGTTTAATTAAAAGTAATTTTTAGAAAATCCCAGCAGATCGGTTCCTAACGTGTCTAGAATAACAGGAAAATCTTGGTATTATATCCATTCGGTGCTTAAGAAGCATCAGTACCGCCCATATAAAATTAGACCGGTGCAGTTGTTAAATAACAGTCATTTTAATGGACGCTTTCAATTCTGTGAGGATATGCTGGGAAGATTGGCTGTGGTTTGAAGGAATTTTGTGGTCAGATGAAGCTTGTTTTACCACAGGCAGCAAGTTTAATAGACAGAATAAACACTTTTGGACCACAAGAAATCCTCATATAATAGAAGAACGAAAGAAGCAAGGTGAGAAGTTGATGCATGTGTGGTGCGGCATTTTTAGAGACCAAATTTATTGAGGACATTTTAACAAGGGAACGGTATTTAAATTTATTAAATAACAAGATAGAGATCTGGAGCAGCTTCCCATAAATACCTAGAATCAAATAATTGGGGGCCAAGATGGAGCACCACCTCACAACATCCCAGCTGTCACAAATTTTTTAAACGCTGGATATGGTTTGTGAATCGATAAACATGGTAATATTCATTGGCCAGCCAATAATCCCGACGTTACACCACTGGGTAATTTTTTGTGGGGATATTTAAAAGATAAAGTTTACCTTAATACAACGGACAACATAGACGAATTGCGGCAAAAAATAGAGCATGAAATTGTAGTTTTAAGACAACATGTCATATTTTCATTACCAGTGCTATCAGGAAACTGTCAGCTGTCATGTCACGTGACAAGTGATTAACTTATAAAAAGGCTGTTAGCAATCGGTTCATTTATAAAACATTAAAATATTATGTTGCATTGTTTTTTTTTAGTTTGCATTCATTAAAGATATTGTACTAATGTTACTAATTTTTTTTGTTCATGGGTAAAGTATGGAACGCCGTTTTACTTTTTAGTCTGATATATGCCCGGTACTAATTTAAATTGAATGGGACTTCATTATGGCAATTTATTTTATAGTATTATGATTAAAATGTAATTTTAACTAAATCCTTAGAACATCCAGAGCTAAAGCCTTCATATAGATTTTTAACAATCAATTAATTCGATTTAGCTATTAAAATGTATGTCAGGATATTTAGATGGGTCTTTACAAAATTAATTCAATTTTCATTATATTATTATAATTAAAATGCATTTTTTTATTATAATATAATTTTATTACTTACAAATTTGTTGATATCAATATTTATCGAATATTTAACGAATACCTTAGTAGTATTCTGTGGGAAACAATATAAACGATTATCAATTTTTATGAATGCTATTTTCATTTTCACCAATTTCTATGATTATCTATTTTCATTGAAACCAATTTCCATTGATATCAATTTCTATTGAATACAAGCCCCTCGAATGCATTTTTATTATCGGAAGTTTCGCCATCTATAGCCTCCTAAAAGAAACATAATGTGTTCGCGTGAGTGTGTTCGATAACCCAAATTAATTTGCGAATGTGTCGTCATACGAAAGAGAAGTCTTCGCACCCAAAAAGGTTTGTAAAATTCTGGAGCCCCTCTGGTCTGGTATTCTGTGTTCTGAAGTATGAGCCGACTTTGTTAGTTTGCGTATTGCGCTAACATTGGATTGCATTCTAATAATCTTGCTTGCTGAATTTTTAATATCATTTGTGCAATAAAAGACGATGATACGGGCCGAATTTAAACTTTCTTTCACGCGTAAGTACGTCACATCGATGTACAGCGTCTGGAAGTCAAATAGGCCGTAATGCATTGTCGTTTAAAAATGTTTGTAGAATTTACGCTTCAATAAAATGTTTTTAAAATTATTAAACTAATTATTTTGAATCTATAGATTTTATTTTCAACACTGTTTATTACGTCCTACCTGTGCAGTTGCAGGCAGTAGAAATCGAGATTGAAATTATAATCAAAAAACCAAATTTCCAAAATAATACATTTTCAAAAATGTGAATTGTTGCTTACCGTCAAGCTGTTAAGATAAATTTAAAAAATGGTAATTTAGGATATATTTACTATAATAATAGAACAATATGGTTTTAGCTACCTGTATAGGGCATTTTTGAGACTGGTTTGTATTTTTTAATTGCAAGTAAAAACTAAAAATGTCAATAGACGGCACTAGTGCAGCAACTCAAGTAACAAATATTATAAAATATGAATGGAAGTTTCCCCTGCAATTATTTTACTTGCAACATTCTTAACTTTTATTTTAAATTAATTATTTTAATAAAAATAAATTTCACGAATCCTCACGATGAGCACTTTAGATAATCTGATATTTGTAAACTGAATGCTGAAGAGACCGGCGTGGGCATACCGTTGTAAGTGTATCGTGGTGTTAATCATAATTTTATAAACAATGAGTATTAAAAGGGGGCTTTTCTAGAAGCAACAAGGCCGAATTAACTACTTAAGATGTTTGGAGCTCATCTGGGCGAGGCGAAGTTTTGCGATGACAAAAAAACGGTCAATGGGTTTTACATATTTGGGGGCCCTTTAGCCGCAACTCAAAATTTACATGATTACAAAAAAAAAAGAAAAGATACTCAGTTTTGTATTTCTCCCGCTGATGTCTCCCGGGGCCCCACCCACATATGAGCTTTACGCGTTGTGGCCTTTGCATTTGCATTTCAATCATTAAATCCCCGCAAAAACATGACGCGCAAGCTCTGTGCTGGGGCCACTGCCGACGCGACGGCGGGGCCTGAGGCAGTGGTGGGCCTTATGTAAAAAATAGCAAACTACTTTCAACACTTCGAAATTTTGTTTTAAATAAATTTTTACAAGCTATTGTCACAGATTACAAAACAATCTGTGAAGTAACACTTATTTTCTCGGTTAGTGATAATGTCTGATTCTGTTGTTGATCAAAGATTTTTAATTTTAATCGGCCATTGAATTCTGATTTATTTTTTAATTTATCAAATATATATATATATATATATATACAACCATTATTGTCCCTACCTAACCATATAAGTCCCCGTTTATACAATGATATAACAATTTCAATCAAACAACACAACCTTTATTTTATTGACAGGTGTAAAATAAAGGAATGAATGTTCTTCCAGCAAAAGCTGAATCTGATTTTTTAACCAAAAAGCTATATTTATATTTTGAAATCTGAAACGCGTGTTTAAACGTTCTGTCTGTAGCACCTCCTTCGTATCAGAAGATTCTCTAGTATCTCTACATGACAAGAAGGGTACACGTTGCTTTGAATATTTACCGTTATTACAGTTAGATGTGGAGGCATTAAATCTAGTACAAGACACAACCATCAATCGGTTTTTATGATCTATAAAACTATCACATATTTTGCCCTGGCTTACATCCATAATATGTGCGTGAGTACCAGAATGTAAGAACTAAAAATGTAAAAAAAAGTCGGCTTTGTAGATTACACTTGTGTATTGAGCAAAGAGACCTTGTGAACAAAATTACCAAGCTAATGGGGCATGCATGCTATGTTTTGTTTTGGGGTATTCTTCAATATAACATGTTCTGCATTCCAACATACGACGGTTTCGGGGTCCCCCCGAGCTAATAACCCAAGCAAAAATTACATTATATAAAGCATTTCAGAAACACATGAAAACTTTGTTTTTTTTTTAGTCTTCATGCTTATGTTGTTTCAACAAGAACCTAGAACATTTTTTTTAGTTATCAAATGTTTGCCTCCCCTCTAAGACGGCATTCAAAATACACCACTGGGTAGATGTGTTCATTTATGTAAATTCGTATCTTGATCGACGCGCAGCTTTGAAAGTGAAATGCACATACCTATAAATTATAATAATTACTCACATATTAAACAAGGGAGACAAACTTCAAATTGTTGTTATAAAATATTGTAAATAAAGATATAGTGATATACCTATATAAGCTTACTACAGTTTGCTTTAAATAGGGTGACCAGATATACGATTTTTAAGAGGAATGTTCTCTTTTATAGGTCCATGAACTCTGGTACTCGTACTATTTACATAAATACGACAAATATCCTCTATTTTGAGAAATCTGGGACAAATGATCTCTATTTTGCGAAATCTGGTACCATTTTCTAATTATTTTTGTTATTTTTAGTCCATATTATTATGTGTATTATAATTATTATTGTAAGTCATTGAATTCTGTAAAAGTGACAAGACTTTACTTAATTATTATACGCTGGTACCTATTTTTACATTTCGTCAAGATGTACTCTTTTCGTTTTAAAAAAATCTGGTCAGCCTACTTTAAATTACGTTTAAGAAGCCAAAAAACCTGCAGTAGAGCATGTCGCCGGCACACAGCTTCCAGGAGAAATTGCAATTTGCCATTACAAATTACAGTGTGTGGTAATCTGTGAATTATAGCTGGGAAATTCAAAACCTTGTTTTCTTTATTCTGGTATAAATATAAACACTAAGTCAAAAATCGTTGTTATTGCTCTACCATATATGACTGATTGTATATTAGACCAGGGAATCATCAAAGGATTGTAGCATAGCTTGTTTTGGAATAGGAATTTGGGGAGCTAGATACGTTCGTTTTAACTTTTTTTCATTATGCTCTGTAATTTTGTACGTGGTCGCATTTTAAATATAGGAGTGTATATTGTATTTCGCAATAATTTAATAACTAAGTATTCCCAATCGAACAATAATAAAGCCGTCGTGCACAACACAGTCGCTTGATTTTAAATGCACATTTAAATCTTCGAACGCATGCCTAGCCAGAAACTCGGGTATTAAAAATTTACAGATTTCTGCTCTTGTTGTTCCTACTTTGCACTAGATCGCTCCACGTCCGATAATTAAAATTGAAACAAGAATCGACATTAATAAAAATTCGAGATCAAAACAATGCATATTAAATAAAACCACTTACCTTATACCCGCTAATCATTTAAATTCCACAACTCTTATACATTTAAATCTCGTATTAACTTTTATTTATTTATTCAAATGTATATTTCAAGTATTTTAATTTCCATCGTAAAGGGTCCGTGTTACATCCGTTTGATGTAGTATAAATTACAGATAAACGACTATCAAAATCAAAATAATGAGCATTATTCTATTTAAATTTTTAGGGTGTTAATTTTATTGATATTAAAAAAAATGATATCGTAAAAGATGCTTTAATTTTTTTTGATATGCGATAAAAATAAATTAATTTTTTTTATTACATGACTTCTTAAATCATATTTGCCTTCATACGGTTGAAATAAATTAATCTCCACAAAGTCGTTATTGCATTCTAATGTTTTCGGTATTAATATTAATTTAATGCGATCCAGTTTGAAGGAATTACATTTTAATAACATCGATTTGATGAAATGCAATAACTAAGGAAAGACGCATGTATATAGGAAATTTTAAGTAGGCTGTATATGTGTTAAAAAAGGATAAACAACTACTTTTTTGTGGTATCAATTGAAATGGTCTGAATAGAAATTGCTTATCGTAAGAATGTCATTCGGTAAAATCGGTATCCGCAAAAATTCGATATCGGAAAAATTAAAACGAATAAAAATTGTATGCAGGTAGCATCATTTATGTGTTTTGCAATTAAATTTGGTATCTAAGACGCGTATGACTAAAAAGTAAAACGGCGTTCCATAGTAAAGCGATTTTAGTATGGTCGAATTGAATAACGGTGAATTTGTCATATGTGGCCGAATAAGTCAAAAGCTATTGTTCCGAGTACAGTATATTTTTAAAAAGTGGAGATTAAGCAGAATCCGAAACTTTCAAATAATACAGGGTGTTCCATTTAAAATAACAAAGTTGATAAAGATAGTGATTTCTTGACTTATCGATCGTCATTCGTTTTTAAATTTACCGCCATGTAAATGTTTAGAAAAAATCCTACAACTTAATATAAACAATTTTTTGTAGCTTTAAAAAAAAGGCTCTCAGGGGTGGCAAATTATAGAAAAAAAACCTGAGTCACAGGTTGATTAATGACAATATCAGGAGAATACTAATTTCGGCAGAAATTAGAACTCTTCCTACGTCTCCTGGTTTTTGTAGAAGCAATGGAAGCGACCAGATGAAATGTCGCTTATTCCCTGGAAGATAGGCAAGGCATTAAATTGGATGCTACGTCCAGGCTAATCTTGCATATTATATCTAACTTCACAAAAGGTGACTTGTCTGCGCTTTAAACAGAAAGGCAAGTGTATAGTAAGTGTAAAAAATTTCTAGACCGCTTTGTTTTTGTCCCATTTGCAGTCGAAACATTTGGTTCTTAGAAAAACTTATTTTTCTTTTTTGCAATCATAAAATCGTCTTTTCAATAAACAAATTAATGTCGTAATGGCCCGAAAATGTTCAACAGTAATGCATTTGGAATAGCTAATGTCTGAGCTTCGATAGTTAAAGTCTCTTGTTAGAAGTATTTTTTTAATAAAATAATTTAAATGTATATTTTGGATATTTGAAAGTTCTAATCAAAATTTAAAAAAAAAATATGAACGAAAGTAATGTGTATGTTTTAGAATGTAAGTACGGACTCCACGCAGGTCACTATGCAAAAAATTTATTTTGTTAAATAGGTTTGTGTTTTAAAAAAATTACTAGATAATGATTCAAAAACAAAATAAAACCTTGATTTGAAAAGGTAGGAATAAGGGATAAAGCCATTTAAAGACAAATCTTGGTATTAAATGTCTACAATATTGTCACATAAATTTGACTTAAATTCGGAACATTTTAAAGCATTAAAAAGCGCAACTTTGCAGTAGTAATTTAATCTGCTTCTGACTCCACCGAGATTCCTGTAGTTTCACTTAAATTTCTAGCACCCTGTATAGAACAAACTTGTTATAATACATTTTTGAACAAACAGCCACCGGCAACATAATTATTTTATTGTGCTTAGTTTAAAATTATGCACTCACCTTGTACTCTCAAAAAAATAATACTAATTACATCCATGTTAACAAAGACATATGATTTTAATAAGCCAAACTATAAATCACGGTAATTACCTATCCTAATAGTCCGTTTGTGTCAGGAACATTCATTGGAAGTGCTTATTATAAACACTTGGGATTTGCTTTCACTGAATCCGAGGTTAAACTGATACTGAGATCACTTTATTTTAAAAGTTATTTAGTATTTACACCAGAAAAAATATAAAGTAGCAAGTAGGTAATGAATACCTATCTATTTATATCTAAGTAGCTTTTTTTGGGTGCAGATTTGTGATATCAATAGACCTCTAGTAAATTTCACGAAAAATTGTTTTGACTGAATGACTGTAACAAAACTACCTGTGTCAATCCCATTGTGTAGGCAATGTTTACTACATTAAGTTAGGACTTTAAATATTTTTGTATTTAAATCAGATTTGATTTTGCTTTAAACTTTTTTATCCCAAACCAACTTCCAATATAAAATAATACTCCTAATAATGGAGTTATAGAGGTTCTTATACCCTGAATATGATTTTTCCAACTAGTTAAGTTTTCATCTATAATTAATCCTAAAAGTTTTGTTGTGTTTGAATATTTAAATTTTGTTATTGCTTATTACTAGTGGGGAAATACCAGAATGTATCTTTGTTTGACTTATTAACATAAAAGAAGATTTACTAAAATTTAATGTAAGTTTGTGAGATTTAAGCCAAGAAAAAATGTTTTAAAACAAAAAACAATTTCAATTATTAGCAAAATAAATAATTGTCCTGTCGTCCGCAAACAATTGAATATTGCCTTTTAAATTTAATTTGGAAACTGAATTTATATAAATTAAATATAAAATTGACTCCAATATTCATCCGTGTGGTACTCCATAAACCATTTCTTTTGGATTGCGTATTGCATTATTTATTTATACAAATTGTCTGCGTTTACTTAGGTAATTTTTAAGTAAATTATACATATTGCCCCTTATTCTAATATTATATAATTTTCGTAAAAGAATAAGTTGATTTACTGTATCGAATCCCTTACACAGATCCAAGTATAGTAAACAGCATTTTTTATTGTTATCAACTTTAATTTGAACATCTGTTATGACATCCATAACTCCTGTTTCCGTATCCCTGAATCTTCGAAAGTTATATTGTTTATGAAACAGTAAATTTTCATTTTCGAAATCTTGATTTAATCTATTATTAATATTTTTTTCTCTAATTTTAGAAAACACTGATAATATAGATGTTCGTCGATAATTATTACATTTACATTTTTTCTGGAAAAATACCTTTATAAATAGAAATTTTTATAGAAATTGATTCTTTTTTTACATATGTAATAATTTTAATAGGAATATTGTCAAAACCAACAGCTTTTTTTGCATCTAAACCATCAATAGTTTCTTCCATTTCATCAAATGAGATAACTTCCGGATCAATAAAAAAGTCTTCTGTTTTGTGGATTCAATATAGTCAGTCATTTGTTGAATTTTATTTGCAAGTTGTTCTCCTATATTTACAAAGTGATTATTCAATTCTTCACATATAATTTGGGTATCTTCAATTTTCTTATCATTTTTCAATAGATAATTATATTTATATAATTTTGTCTAGCTTTTCTTATTTGTTTTTTGACAAATTTATTTATTATTTATATATATTATTATAGCCGTTATATTTTTCTTCAAAATATTTGTTATTTAATTAACTTTGCAATGCTGAACCATGGTTTGGAATTTTCTTTAAGTTTTGCCGATGTACTGTAAGAACTTTTTTCAAAAATTTGTAAAATAGTATATAATTCATTTGGGTCTTTGAATAAATATTTGTTTTCAATTATTACTGTAAGTTCCTTTTTTATTTTCTCTATATATAATTTTCTAATTAAAATTTTTTTGTTCTTGGATTTTTGATCAGTAGGTTTACATTTTATTGGAATGAAAATAATCTGTATTTGATAGTCACTAAGAGCACTTGTTTTTAGTTGTAGGTTAATTGCTTTATCTGAATTAAACAAAACGTGATCTTTTAGTGTTAGTAGTTTCTTGGGTAGGGATTTTTGTGTTGATATTCGATAACCATTGCAGGAATATATGTCTGATAAGCTTTTTCTTTCATTGCTATTATTATTAAGAAGATTAATGTTCATGTCGCCGATAAAAATACACTGTTTTTAATTCATTTAACTGTTACATTTTTTCATCCAATAATTTTTAAAAAATGTTAATTTTTGTCGAAGATGGTTTGTATATTCCGCACAAGAGTAATTTAGGTAATTCAAATTAATTAAATTTTAATAGTATGATGTCAGCCGTAGCACATAGCAAGAACGTAGAATTGCTTTATACTTAATGCTTTTAAAACTTCTAAGAGATCAATTTTTTTAAACATTCTAGGAAAAATTCTTATGAATGTGAGCCTGCAAATGCTGCAAGATACAGGGTCCTATACTATTTTTTAAATCTTAATTAGATCGCAGTAGTATTTGTGAAACTTATATATGCTAAGACATTTAACTATTTAATTTTAAATGCTTTCTTTTGTTTTTGCTTTGTTTCAAATGCCTTAAAAGCATTTTACCGAAACACGGTTAACAGTACAAGAAAAAGCTTTGCTCTTTTTTGTTACAAATTGAGCAAGCTTTTCCAAAATTATACCAGTAGTATGGCTGGCCTGTCTATTTACACATTCGTAATTACGTCAATGTCTGTAATTATGAAAATGAAAATCGAAATATTAAACATATTATCCCTACCTTCGTCATAAATCACCATTACAGGTCTTGACTCTCGAAGTATGTGTTCTATCCTCGGTCCTGGAAATGCATGGTCCAGTGGTAAATAAGCACATCCAGCTTTCCAGATAGAAAGCAGAACAACCACTAAACTGAAATTACAAATGATAATAAATAATATTTTAATTTTAACACATAGTTTTTCGAATTAAAAAAATACCGAAAGTATAGAAGCTTTTATTTTGTCACAATTTACTTTGTAGTATCATGTATTCCATATGAGAATAGGTTTGCTCATTATAGAAACAAATATCTTAATTACCATTTCGTTGGTTTTTTTGGTGAATAAGTAAATGTCTTATAAGTAGGAAAACTAATGCTATTTTTCAATTTATAAATGCAGCAGATGTTAAACCATAACATTATATATTAACCTCATCTAAAACTAATTGATAAATATGTATAAACTAAACTTGATAAGTGTATCCTTTAATTCTTTCTTTGATAAAAAATAAATACGTATTCATGTTTTATTATTAGGTGTATCTTAATTTAATTTCATTTATAGATCAATAAATGGCTTCCATTTAGCAATCTCAACTTCGAACTAAAGTGAAGACATTCAAGAAATGTTATATGAAAAACAAGCAGCATTGTTCAACCCAAGATCACCAAATTAGAGTAATGTTCACTATCTCATCAATGATCCTACTACGCCGAAATCAATCAAAATAACAAATAATACATTATTAAGGTTCATCATTCTAGTTTGCCAAGTCTACAAATATTATTAAGTAAATCAAAAAATACAAATCCGTCTAAACTTGAGCAGTGATTTGAAGAACATTCAGGAATCAACCAGACCCAAGACCGCCATGTTTAATTTGCTCTAGATCAGTAGGGTTAGGTTCTAAAAACACCCAGCAAACAGAGTAGAGGTACCAGGGAGGGATGAGTTATTTAGAGTTTTGTTTATACTGGTAATCCAGAAAACAGGGTAAACTTTGAAAAACATAAATAAATGCCCAATAACCTTATTATAATTTTATTTTGAAGGACTTATTTATTTGCATAATATTACTGTAGGGAATAAACCTAATACTTGACTCTATCGGAGTTTCGTCTAATTTATGATCTAATGATTTTTTCCATTTCAACATCTTAGGATTATGTGTAAGTCACTTTTCTACCGTAAGACAGAAAATATCTCTTTTTTAGCCAAGCCTACTATGAAATGCGAGCTTTTACTAACATGTATCACTTCAGAACCCAAAGACAATAACATAGACACTTGCACTTTGTTGCTTTATCTTCAAAGTGTCCTTAATATGAAATCTCACCCATGAGAAATATTCTTCTATCTTCAAATCTAAAAACTATAATTGCGCCTTAAAAACGTATTGTAAGGAAATTAAATTCTCGATTCTGCTGCTACACATAAATCAAATGGTATTTGCCGTCTGCCAGGTGAAAGTGGGTCACCGACAGAAACATCATTAGTCTAACCAACGGGCCGAATGTTCAGTCTATTCCAAAATTTGGAGGTTGAGTTAAAATATTTTTTTTATCAAAATATCGGAAAATATACAGTTTTTCAATAAACAAAAAATACTCTTTTTGAAGCAGAAAAAATAAAATGTGGATAAATACTGACACTGATAAAACTGAACAAAAAACTAACATACAAATAATATACTTCTATGTCTGTAAATTAGGCGGTGAAAAGTCGGCGAAATTTGGATCTATTTTTCCCTTCAGTTCTGGCAATGATGCTAACTAAATTATAAGCTTCTAGCTTTCGTTATATTTAGAGATAAAAAATACTCTGATACTAAAAAAAATCTGAGAAACATCTAAAAAGGCCCAGATATTTCGCAATGGTGTACGGGATTTTAGTTCCTTCGTAATAGGAAAGGAAATATTGTAATCGTGTAAAAATCATCCTCCGAGATTTTTGCAGATTTTTGCGGCTTAGGGTCCCTGTACCTTGAAAAATACGTTCTCTCATTTCCGTTAGTTTGTCGGTCCGTCTGTATGCGGCATAGCTCAAAAACTACTTATCCGATTAACTTCAAATTTCGTGGAAGCCTTTCCGCTGGCAAAACATAACTGTTTTTCAGGCTGAAGTCTATACTATATTACAGGTTGCAAAGGAGGAAGTCAGGCTGAGAGCGGATAATGAAACCCACATTCACGCATTGACATTCGGACGGGCCTTAAAGCCACCGGTAAGCCCAGGATGAGCTCAGCTCTAGTACAGGAATGCCGAGACGCACTAAGTGTCCTAGTCCTTAGGTATAGTGGAGTCGAAGGCAACGAGAAAGCGGATGAGTTCGCCAGAAACGGATCGACGGACGCTCCACTGTAGACAGGCAAAAGAAATTCTACCCAACCCGTGTGGATCTAAGGCAACTTGGTTGTTGTCAAGGAGTCGACAAATTATTGGGGACTTTATTGTCATTTCGACAAGACACTGTAAACTAAACAGGCACATATACTAGCTGGAGTTAGCTGACAACCCTTGTTGTTCTAACTGTGGGGCAGAGGAGGACGATCCCTATCATATTGATGGCACGTGTGAAAGTTGGGCAAGACTACGCTGGAATACTTTCGGCGTTGAGTCCCTCTCCAAGGAAGAATTACAACATCTCGACTGGGGAAAGATGTTCTCCTTCATTAGAAGGACTGACCTTCGTAGAGTAATGAGGTGGGGTAGGTGGGACCGGGGTTAGCAAAAAGAACCTTTTAGGTCTAGTTGCTGGGCATTGTCTCCCACATCTTACTACTACAACTTCAAATTTCGTTCAAAAATCAAGGGTCATAAGGGGTTGAAATTGCACAAAAATAAAGTGTGATATAGAGATAAACCGGTAACATTAGGGTGGAAGGAAATGGCACCTTAATGAAATATTTAAAAATTCAATCTCACAAAATAACTTATCCAATTAACTTGAAATTTTGCACAAAAAATGAAATGTGAATCAGGGATAGACTCGTCAAATTTTAGTGGGAATCCAATATAGCAAAACAACATGGTGGTCTAATAAAATTTTTAAATATTCGTTTTAATTCTAGTTTCGGGAATACAAACTTCTTTTTTTGGAGGAAAATAATATTGGACATAATTTATTTTGCATAAAATAAATAAATAAAATCATGGAAAATAAATAGTAATAATAACATTCATAAATAAATTAGAAAAAAAATATGAAATAAATTACAGTTTATAGGATTTTTATAACTTTTATAATTACCAAATAATAATTATATGCTCATATAGACTGTGTTGAACAACCACGTGGCCGTAAAGACATGTAGTTAGTCTCTTATCAGCTTCAAGCTGTTCATTCCCTTGGTCAATAATGGTAAAAGCAGGCTTTTTCTAAGTCTGTGGTACGTTTACCACGAAAACTGATCTTCTACGTAACTAGCATATTCACAAGTTCTTGTCGTCGACATCCACGAAATACGCCAAATATTAATGAAACTTTGTTCCATAGAGTGCCTTATGAATCAATTTTAGAACATATTTTCTAGAAAGAACTTTAGAATTTTTTGGTTGGTATCCTTTTGACCCTTGTTTCAAATATCCGCCTAACTTATGGTAATTAGCGATGTTATTATTCTTATTTATCATTAAAATCTTCTATACTATTGAAGATTTGGCCCATAAGAAACTGAAAGAAAATGTTTCAGTGAAATCGCCAAAGTATCCAAGTTGCACATTTTCATTAATATCTATACAGTTTTCTGCCATCCAGTTTAGTAATTTGTCATATTCTCTATTGCAGATGTCTCCTGATTTCTTCGGTAGCAAGTTTTGTATTGCTTTTTTCGCTTTTTTACAATTTCGACAGGAATTTCAAAACTTAGTAACGATAGTGTCTACTACGATAAAACAAAAATGTTAAATATTTTTTCTACAAGCGTGCGGAAAACTTCACTTTTCCGCACTCATTTTAGTTTGAAAAGAGCTACTTTTCCTCACTAGTGCCGAAAAGTAAATAACCCCGTTTTTTTGAAATATACTTACTGATTTTAAATATTTAAAAATATATTGATACGCTGATTTAGAAACATAAATTTGCTAGAATCCTGCTATAATTTTCAATGCCTTATAAAATCAATGTTAAGCAATAATAAACATCTGCTTTTTTTATTTGGCAGCTTGAATCACCATAGACTCAAAGTAAAAATATGCGTGACATTCATTGTCAATCGACACCAATTTTGCTGTCGCTGATTTTTGTCGTAGTAAAACCCGAGTAAAAGTGTTTTTAATGGATTCTTCAGACGAAGATTTGCCAGAGTCAGTGTTGGAAGCAGCTAGAACTGCAAACTCAATCTGCTACCCGTCATAGGTATGAGAAAGAATATATTCTGTTTAAAACCTGGTGTCGAACTAAAGGCATCAAAACTTTGAAAGAACCCATTTTTTTGGCATATTTCGCCGAACTTACCAAAACGTGTAAGCCCAACACGCTTTGATCCAGATACTAAATGCTAAAAAGTATAATCAAACTCAATGAAAACATGGACTTAAGCAAGTTTTTCAAAGTCACGACCAATTTAAATAAACAAAATGTTGGATTTAGACCAAAGGCGAACATTTTTCAAAAGACGAAATCTATAAACGAAGCGCCTGACAAAATTTATCTCCATATTAAAGTAGCTACTATATTTCGTTTGGTAGCCGCATGTCGCCGAGAAGAACAAAATGGATCATACTGAAGACAAAGGAAATATTTTATTAATAAATATGCCAGACAGAAAAAATAAACGTTCTAGGAGCATTGTACTATCTGATGAAGCTGAAAGTGGAGGATATTTAAAATTGGTTAGAAAATATTCGATTTTAAGAAAGCCAGAAAGCCTACGTAGGCGTTTGTTTTTTTGTAAACTACAAGAAAGGAGCTTGCACAGTGCAATGCATCGGAATAAACACCTTTGGAAAAATGCCATCAAATATTGCATGTTATCTGAAACTCCCAAATCCTGAACTATATACAGGCCACCCTTTCCGACGTTCAGCTGCCACAATGCTTGCAGATTCCGGAGAAGGAATAGCAAATATCAAACCCCTTGGAGGTTGGAAATCTTCAACCGTGGCAGAAGGTTATTTAAAAAGTCTTCAATAGAATCTATCTAACAAATTATTGAACTTCAATGCCATTCCTTCCACTAATTACCAACTTTCACCAGTGCAGTCTACCAAATTGACCTCTTCCAACGAAAAAGTTACCCCCTTGCGACGGTTACAGCTAGTCCCCGAGTTCTTTGGAAAAAAATATAGCCTCTGCAATTAATTTACAAAATGCTACAAACTGCACCTTTTCTATTCACGTTGTTAATAATAATTAAT